>CM027583.2:16940323-17489021 GCA_015852605.2 Populus deltoides | reverse complement strand
AAGATGATAGTGGATTTACATGCCCAATGAATCAAGCGACCGATACCATACATCCTTTAAAAGATGAATGGCGTTGAAGAAGATGCCAGCGAAAATTTCAAGAAGGTATTTGAAAATGGTAATCATTTACGAAGATTAGCATGAGATGTTGCCGGATTGCGAAAGTCAGCATGTCGCGTTGTAATTAGAACTTGACCAGGGGCTACATTCTTTAACATATGTAATGAAGGTTATGATGTCTTTGAAAGTGGAGATCCTGCGTTAAGAGTATTGATAGATTACAGGCTAGAATAGGTGGAATGGGCCAATCCGGATATGAGCATTCCTTCCGTCGTCTGAGTGAAAATAGTAGAGTGTGATTTGTCATTACCAACTTTTACGAGAAAAAATGACTGGGCATATGACCCCCAAAGTTCGGCCTCGAGTGTTTTAGAAATGAGATCTTGTCTTGGAAGAAAATATTGCCCTTACGAAGAAGGCCCAGAGTGAATGAGCACCCAATCGAAGTCACTTTATATAGTAAAACATGCTTTTTCTGAGGAGGGAGCTCTAAGATTGTTTTAGAATGGATGGAAGATCTAGTTAGACTTGTGAATTTTGATTTTGTAAAAGGAGATATTATGCTTAATGTGTTTTTGTTTCTTCCCAGTCAATAAAAAGTAAAGTTTGGCCATGAATTTTAGTGTAAAAATCTATCTTTATAAATTGCATGATTTCATTGTATTTAGGAATCCCTTTCTAAATAAAAATCTTGAAAATAAATAGTTTTTGTCCATGATTTGATTACGAGGAATGAATCAAAATATATTCGAAGATAAGTTTTTAGAAATTCGATTAAAGGTGACCAAACAAAACAAACCAAAACCCGTTATGAGAATACAACGTTGTCACATGAATAGTATTTTTTATTTGCGTGGATGAATGGTTTTGTAGTCACTCCAATGATCACCCGAAAATTCTTTTAGGGAAAAAAGACGATTTATTGATGTTGACAATGTGTGTTTGAATGAGGAAAGAGTAATCTTTGCTATGCCTTTATTTTCTAAAAATATACATCCGCTTATGGTTCCTATTTGAGCTCCGTAAGTTTTTCGGTAAAGCCACAGTGAATCCCATCACATATTGGAGAGCGAAAGAAAATGTGAAGCGAAATGCCGGAGTCACACCATTGGATTTATTGAAGTTCTGAATGTAACAACACATGTGAAATTGTTATAAAATTTCATGTTTTAACATTCTCTAGTTGATTGGGGTATTAAGAAATTGGTATCGGACCAGGTTAGACTTCTAGGAATGATGTGAAGATGATGTGATGATAAATGTAATACAATTAAGATGATGATTGTGAAATATTGATCCACGGGGGAAATGTTTTATTTCGAGGATGGTATGTTGATCAGAGGGCGATGATTGGGCCATCTTGAGAGCCGAAGCGATGGGTGCAATGATGGAGTGAGGGATGTTGGGCTAGACTATTGGATGTTTTTGTCGTCCACGTTCATAGAAGAGTCGTACATATGGCACATAGGGAAACCATCTATTTTCCCGGGGTGCTCCTCCATCCTGCTCCATGAGATAAATCCTGGAAATTTTCTCTGGATAAGCTGTTGAAAAAATATTTTATAAAAACATGAATAGTAGTATGTGAATAACATAACAAATTAGGAAACTTGAAGATAATGTTTTATACGAATATTCTTATCCTTGTTGTAACTTTAATTTTGGTAAGTAGCTTTTAATTTTAATTTCTTGAGGTTTAACATGTAAAATTAAAGACGATATTTATTTTGTTAAAAAAGTGTGATATAATAGACGTCTGTGCCCCCCCCAGGGACTTCTGATGTATTTTTCCCATTATATCCTTATCCTTAAGATAATGGTAACTATCATTTTTTGAATTTGATTCTTAATCAAATTTAAATTTTAAAGAAAGAGAATAATATTAATTGAGACTTTTTTGTTTCTCACCCGCGTGATAGAGACTTTTGCCTTATAAATATATATAGATCTCAGTGTATGGATAAAAAGAGGAAGACCATCATGATAAAACCAAAACCTGGGACCCCCCTCCTTTATTTTGGCAAAAGTATCGTAGTTTCCCCAGGGCGTAGATATTGCTTTTCCTCTCATTCCCCCCAGGAAGGACGAACCTGATCAACATTGAAGGGCATTGATGATGGCCAAAAAAATGGGCTGCTTATTGACCAACACCATTCGGTTCATAAGCCATCATCAGGCGCGCCCTTCTCCGCGTGGCCAGTTCTCCTTGACTGGCTTGCATCATGTTGATCCTTGTCTCCTTTGCCCATGTGACTCGACTAGCAATGATGCTAGTTCCGAAACCATTGTCAAGAGTGCTTGATCCTCCCCTTGAACCTTTGCCATAACCTTTATTCCTCGAGCCATACGAGGGGTTTGATTCTTCACCAGTGGCAGAGGCTCTCCTCCTCGGTAGAACATTGTACCCTCCAAGCCGGGCTCCGCGGCAGCCCGCGTTACAGATGTCAGCATCCCATATGATCCAAGCAGAAGTCACATGGCCTTGAAGCAGGAGAAGAGTGCGGGATCGACTAAAACAAGGGGACATAAGAAAGACTAGGGAAGGCCCCCAAAGCGAAATGAAGAAATACGGCCCGATCGGGCAAACCTCCATCACGTAATCTTCGTCTTCCAATAATAACCGCAAGCAACGACACATGAAGAAAGACTAAGGAAGGCGAAGAAAAACAAATTCAAAGGGGAAATAACGTGATCGGCCACCTGCCATCATCGTCAACCGTCTTCCAAATAACCTGATAACAACGATTTATTAGCTTCCCGGTTTAATTCTTTGCTAAGCATTGCATTACCAATTACCTTCATGTAATACGGCATGTATAGTGAGATTGTTCTTGTCATCGACTCCTTTGCGGTAGGTCACCGGCAGGCCAATCAAACCATTTAGACCATTGCCCAAAAATAAATAAATAAATAAATAATGAATAAATAAAATAAAAAAATAGTTCCTTTTCTTGAAAATTCAATTTTGCGGTTTATTCATTGGAAACGGAGATTAGAATATCATACTTTTAGGGTTACACAATATTTACCAGCCAGAGTTGGAAATATTAAAATGAAGTGAAGTATTCCGCGAGTTTTAAAGAAATCCGGGAATATTATAGGATGATCCCATAAAAATGGAACACAAACAAACCTTTCCAATTTAAGAAAAAAAACCAACAATACGGCTTGCCTCGAGTAGGGCGTTTAATGGGTGATAGTATACCGCCTTTCGCGTAACCGATCCGTATTATAGAATCTCTATTGACGATTAGGGTTTTTATTAACCATAATACTAAGTGGTGACTCCTTAAAACAAGACCTTTTCATGAAAGAGCAAGATGCGAGATATATGTTCTTTTTTTATGAAAGATTGGCCCCATCCCCAATCGATTAAATCAGCGATGTTAGGGTATAACGATCCTTATCCGCCTGGATATGTATATAAAGGACAATGTCGAAAGCATTGAAAACCCAAGAGCAACAACTGGATAAAGCAACATTTGCGCTAGTAAGCGAGTGCCAACTAACTAAAAAGTTACATAGAGTTTCCTGACACACACTCTTGACACATAAAATTGGAATGTGAAGAAAATTCTCACGAGATATATTCGTTGAAGAGTTGAAGAGCACATACTACGTAGGAAATTTAAGTATGTTAACTCTTAGCAATTTAGATATTTTGTTAGGATGACAACAGCTTGAGATATTAGGTGTTACAGCAAGCTACTACGATAGAAGACAAAACAAGAAGTGTTTGTCTTGACAGAGTATGGTAGTATAGTTGCCGAAGAATTTATAGTCGAAAAAAAATACTCTTCTTATTGTCTTACAAGCTAGTAAAGAAGTTCTTTATTCTAAGTTTAGGTACATTTTGAAGGGTTTTTTCATCTTTTGAAAAGTTCATAAAAGGTTTTCTCTATACAACCAAATAACCTTTTCATTTTAAAGTTTCTCGCTTATATTTATTTGATTAGTAGTTAGTGTTTAGATAAGTATTAGAAGATTGCTTCTTAACATATATGGAACGTAAAGCCAGGTAGGTCTTTCTAATTTCCTAGTTTAGAAGTTTAGATTTTTGCATAAAGTTAGGCACCATTTATCACATAATCAATTCCAAATCCTTGCCTTTGTATCTTAAAAACAAACTTTAACCTTTCATCAACCTTTTTTTTTTTTTTATTATAGAAATCATTTTATTTGAAGATACATCTCTTTATCATTATTTAATCAATCTCGATTATCTGACTTTACTTTCTCTTGTTTAAACTTGTATTGAAATTGCTATAATGCTTTGCCAATACTTGAGGAAAAATACAATTTGTTTTACATTTGTAGAGCCTTTTCTTTTTTACCATCGCCTTTATTTTCTTTGGGTCGTATATATATAACATTTGTAAAGGCATAAACTATTTATTTAGTATATACATTAATCAAGGGCATTAGAAAACAACCATTTTAAATTTCAATCTATGCTTTATAACATATAAGTGAATCAACTTACGACCTAAAATATCATGCCCTTTTTTGTGCACACAGCAATTAGAACATTAACTTAGTATAAACATCTATTTTTACCCCTTTTGATCTTTTTGTCCTGCGCCATCCCGTGCATACACAACTTTCTTATTTTACTCGATAGCAAGAAATTCATTTGTATTCTATAGACCTCTATCACCCGACTAGTATATTATCAAATTATTATTTAAAACAATTTTCCTAACATCCTATCATTTAGAAGCGAGTAGAATCTATTTTCCCACTTTAGTCCATACCGCCCGTGTTTAAATAACTCTTGAATCACAACTATAAGGTTTGATACCGGCTGTAACATCTTGAGATTTCTAATGACAATTTTTCATTTATAGATGATTTTATTATGGCAAAATGGGTGGAATTTCTTTTCTGACACATATTTTATATTCAAAATATTAATAATATCTAGTACAAAGATAATTCCTCTCTTTTTTTGTAGTTTATCTGCAGGTCCACGAGTGTTCTAGACTTTATTACATATACTAAAATTATTTAAGCATGATCATTTAGCTTATACAAAAGTCTATAGATTACAAAAATTAAGTAAATTTTTATGTGGTATCATCATGAGTGCCAATTAAATGTCAAACTAAATCCTGGAGATAACATTTATGATAAGCATATTTGTTTCAATAATTTCAATAACTTTTTCTCGATTTCAAACAACACATCAATATTAATCTTTGTGCGTAGCACTTTGCATTCCCATAATATCTTTACAACCATAAGGCAGCCCTCAGCCCCTTGTGACTCTGCATATTTTTGCTTTTTGATATTTCAAATAATTTCCATTTTATACAAAGATGCAACCTCTTTATTTTTCCATAATTATACACCCTCCGATGTCTATTTTTTCTCTGCCCAATATCCTCTGACGGACCTTTAAAATCTGTGTATCCCATTGCATGGATCTTATTGTTATCTGTATGATCAACAATAATTCTTTAGATTTAGTTATAATTATATGTCTGTAATATTTATCTTACTATTGATAAATAACACCACATTCATTTCCTTTTCCTAATGGTAACTATTGATATATACTCACGATCAATCTAATCCACTCTTACAATGCAAATATAATTTTCTTTTTCCACATCCGATACAATAAGCCTTTTTTTCTTCCATGGACACATTGCGATAGTCTTAACTTATTATTTAAGACACACCATATTTATTATTTCTTCGATAAGCATAGCCCATGCTCAAAGATGACGATGTCATTTACCCACCTTTTACCCAATCTTCGTATTCTACCTGGTGCTTATGATTGGATTCTTGATCCAGTGTGATATTCATGGCTCATATTTTAATTACATATCTGAATTTTTAATTTCATCCATACAACCAAGCTTGATACTTTAATCAACTTCATGTATTTATATCCCATTTATTCAACGGATTTATACATTCATCACATTTCTAGTTTAAGTAATCATCCATACAACGAAGTTAATGCTTTAATCAATCTTTTAGATTCATTTAACTCATTTTGTACTCGAAAAACTTGTACAAACATCCACCATATCTATCACTTTGCTTTTGGTATTCGTTATACCAACTATACATATATTGATCTTTTTATTCCCATTATAATTTACATCAGCCATGTTCATTTTACTCATTTTCTATAATCCTATCTCATGTTTTATTTCAATTATCCATTTATTATTCATTTTGATAGTTATAGTTTATATTCTATATCATCCTTATTTACCAATTCTTTTTAAGTACTTGTATAACTCTTTATTCAAACATAATAATCCTCGCCATTGCCGACCAAATTAACATTTTGTATAATAGGCCACTCATCGGGGCAGGTTTATAATATTTCACATATAAGTTCCTTTATCACGCTCGATTTAAGTTTCACATATTAATCTTGTGGTACAGTCGATTCAAATTTTACATATTAATTTTATCATTGCGATCGATCAAATTTCAAGTATAAATCTTGCTATTGTGGTCAATTTGAAATTTCACGTATAAGTAAATGCTCTGAGACTACACTAAAGAATAGAGGGATCCGGATCAACCACAAAAAATTAATGAGAGGCTCTGAAGCATCAACTTAGAAAATAAAACATATAATGTCATTTTGAATAAAGTCAATTTCATATCTTAAAAACATACATTCTTATTTCCATTGGCTTCATGATACATTTTCAAATGATCGAGTGCTAAGCCGTGAAGAGAATCTTTCTTTCATATCTTGCGAATGGTAGAGTGTTTGTTTTTTTATCACCATTGTGACTTTAAATGTGTTTTGTTATAGCTTGATTTTTGGCTCGTTGGTTTTAATTTTATTTTGAGGGTTAAAATATAAAGATTAAAAGATCGGGGATTTATTTTTTGTTGAAAATATGATTTGTCAGCTTCTTGTTAAAACTAGGGACTACGATTTTCTTTCTGCCATTCTATCCTTATCATTGATAGAAGGATAGTTATAGAAACACAAATTTGATTCTTAATCAACTTCAAATTTCAAATAAAGAGAATAAGTTTGTTTGGGACTTTGTTTCTCACCGTGATGAGACTCTTTGTTCTATAATACAGATCTTAGTGTATGCGTATAGGGGAGGAGGCCATTAAAAAAAAAAGACAGCGTTATAAGAAAAAACACATTACTAAAAGAAAAATAAAAAAAGATGGAAGCGTGAACCCCATACTAGGCATAAGCGCCATACTTCTCCTTTTTTTTTTCTCTCTTTCTTCGTCTCACGGCCTTGAGATCTTTATAAATGGGCTCCCTCATTTTCCACATTTTCCTTAGTTTGGAACCCTAAAATCGCGGAGCCTCCGCCAGGCTCATCCACATGACCTATAGACCCTTTGCGAGTCTCCTTTGTATTTTTATCATCGGGTAGGTGTCTCGGAGCGATCGAGACCAACTTGTGAGATTTCCCTCGTATTTTATCATTGGGCGAAGTCGGCGACAATGAGACCAGCACGACTTCCCTCGCTGATTTTAGCATCGGGTAGGTCGGCAGAAACAATCAGACCACTTGCAAGATTCGCATTTTAGCATTAACATCTCATTAGAACAATTAGACCATTTTTTTAAAACATCAAAAAGAAAAAGAAGGAGGGGTTTTCCACGGTTTTTTACAAAACTTACTATACAAAGTCGAAAAGAAAATAGATTTTCAATGCCTTTACATGAAATATACATTGTAAGAGGGGCAACTATTATAACCTAATTTTTTGCTTGTTGGTTTTAAATTTAATTTTACTAAATGTGGTTAAAATATAAAATTAAAAAAAAATCGTGGATTTATTTTGATGAAAAGTGTGATATGTCAACTTGCGTGAAAACTAGGGACTACGAGGATGCGCTTGTCATTCTATCCTTATCATCCAATTTCAAATTTCAAGATAAGGATAGTTATCCGCTTTTAAATTTGATTCTTAATTAAATTCAAATTTCAAATTTCAAATAAGAGAGAATGAGATTGTTTTGGGACTTTGTTTCTCTACTTGATGAAATTTTTGTACTCATAAATACAAATATCGGTGTATGCATATTGGGAGGAGGCCATTAAAAAACCAGGGGAAAGACATTATAAGAAAAAAAACACATTACTAAAAAAGAAAAAACATAAAAAGGTGGGAATTTCGGTGGCCCCTATCTTAATCTTAGCCCCTTGCTCCTCCTTTTTTTCCTCCCATCTTCGGCTCCTTCGCCTCTAGATCTTCAAATAAAGCAAGGGCTCCTCTTTCCAACATTTTTTCCTTGGTTTGGAACCCCAGGAAGCGGGCCTCCCTCAACACATCCCGTAACCCATAGACCACTTGCGTAGTCTCCTCGCATTTTATCTCATCGGGTAGGTAAATGCCGGAACAATGAGACCAACTTGCAAGATTCCTCATATTTTATACCGGTCGGCATGGAACAATGAGGATCATTTGCAAGTTTCCTCGACGTTTAGCATCGGAGAAGGTCAGCTGGAACAATTAGAGCACTTGTACAGTCGTTAGGACTTTTTAGCATCGACCGTGTCTTCCTTAGAAACTATTAGGGACAATTTTTTTTTCTCAAAAAAAAAAATCAAAAAAAAAAGGAAGGGTTTTCACGTACTTATATGTTTTTAGAGTTTTTATTGTAAAACTTACTATTCAAAGTCAAAGAAAATAAAATTTTTCAATGTCCTTTGCATCGTAAAGCAATTGTAAAGAGGGGAAAACTATTATAACCAATTTAATTTTTGTCAATGTTTTTTAATTTAATTTCACGGGGTTAAAATATAAAATTAAAGATTAGGTTATTTTGATGAAAAGTATGATATGTCAACTTGTGTGAAAACTAGGGACTACGATTGTGCTTTTACCATTTTATTCTTATTATCAAGATAAGGATAGTTATCAAGCTTCAGAATTTGATTCTTAATCAAATTTAAATTTCAAAAGAAAATGAGTTTATTTGAGATTTTTTTTTCTTCATACTTGATGAGAATCTTGCACTATAAACACAAATCTAAGTGTATGCACACATGCGGTGGAGTCCATTAAAAAAACCGGTAAAGGCATTATAAAAAAACAAAACACATTACTTAAAAAACATAAAAAAAAGTGGGCGGTTTTTCTCTCTCTTCTCCCCGGCCTCCAGATCTTCACAAGCAAAAGGCTCCCTCATCTTCACATGTTTCCGCTTAGAACTTCGGAAAAGTGGGCCTCCTCGCTAATCCTCGGAACCACATTAATTAAATCAAAAAGAAAGGCTATCTTCCTCAACCGAGGAGCCTCTTCATCCTTACTATCACCGGGTCCAACGGTAGTCCTTGCCAAAACCAAGCAGCCTCCTCTTTTCTCTTCCTTGACAATCTTACCACGAAGTCGCGACCAACTTGTGATAGCCCCCTCGCAAGACAACAACAACTTTTCCTCATTATTGCTCTTATCGAAGATTGCACCGGTGTGAACAAACGCCGCAACCAAAAACCTACATTCCTAAGCCTCCCCAACGAGTAAGCTTTCTTTTGAACGGACTAGCCACATGGCGTCTTCTCGCCCAATCAGTAGAAACATCCAACAAACAACAACATGCGCCTTTTCCAACTCCGATACAGACCAACAACGAGCGCTGACCAACTTTCGAATTGGCTCCTAAGATTTACCATTGCCTAAAGGTCAATAAACATACATTAGGGACCTTTCAAGAAAAGCAGTTAAAGACCTTCCCCGAAAATTGAACCTTCTTACACAAACCTCAAGGGATCACTAGTAGGGATGCCCTCCGTTAGGTCTCCATCTTCAAAGAATAACTACACTAAAACCAGAGGCTGAAAAGAACCATAATAGAGGAGGAGAAAGGAGGAAAACCAACGAAAAGTGAGAGAACCAGGGACAAACAAGAGGAAACCGGAGAACACAATAGGGGAGAAACAACATGGGCACGGGCGTAAGACTAGGGAACAAACAAGCACTAACCACAGAAATGAATGAAATAAAGAGAAAACTAGGGACATGTATAGGGGATGAATTGAGAGGGAGGGAATACCAAAGGAAAGCAAGAAACACATAGGAGGAGATAATAACCCGTCGCCACACTTCATCATCGGCTTCATGCCTCGTTCGAACGTAAGCTTCTCGCCCCATCCATTTATAATTGCATGGCACGGCACGGTGGTAATTTTAATTACCTTCACCCGTAATCGAACCGGCCGGTAGTCAGTCAGGTGTGGATCGGTGACCATGCTAGGCGTTAGGTCCACACAATTTAAAAAATAAAAGGTAAAAAAAATAGTTTCCACTTTCTTTTAATTCAAAATTTTTGATTGATTTATTGATGTTAGAGTCGGGGAATACTTTAGTAGTTTTTGGTTATGCAATATTTACCAACGCAAAGTTGAAATATTTGCAACTAAATATTCATGACGCTAGAGTCAAGAATATTATAGGGAAGACTATAAGAGCTGAACAAAAACAAACCTTTAGTAATTGAAAACAAAACTAGCAATCGGCTTGCCCTTGGAGGCGTTTAAGGGATGATAATATCTTTCCTTTTACGAACCGATCCATACCATATAATCTTTGGTAACCGAGTTAAAGGTTTCTAAGTAACCATAATACTGAGTGGCGACTCTTGACTGGACCTTTTCCCCAGAGAACAAGATGCGGATATCTATTCTTTTCCATCCAGTAAATTATTTTTAAAGTTGCCCACGTGGGTCCTGAAATACTTTATACTTAGCCCGGCCACTAACTTGCTCGACGCTTAAAATAACCATAAAACTTGGATCTTTTATTCTTGACTTTAACATTATGGTACTAGGAAGTTATACATTAATAAACTTCACTTGACTACCATGATCAAACAAGATTCTTCTAAGAAATCTAGATTGGCCCTAAGGCTTTGTTAATTGCCTTATGAGGTATAATGGATAACTCGATGATTTGGGTACCTAATCTCAATCGATATTATGTGCCTCAATTTCATAGGTGAGGAGAAATAGAGTTTCTCCAGTAAATGTCTTATAACTAGTAAATGTCTTATAAGTAGTCCTATAGGCCCCATAAAATCTTATTGAGCGATTCACCCAAATCGACTTAGCTTTTGTTATCTTCTTCTTAAGTCCATTTTAGCGGACCTTTGTTAGTGAGTTCGGTTTGACTATTTAGTGGGGATGAGACAATCAGGATGGTAGATGGTCAATATAGAGCCTTTGACATTGCTTTTTCATCTTGCAACTATTAAACCATGTAGTATTATCAATGATCAAGATTTTGGAAATTCCAAATCTCAAATGATTTTCTTTATAAGAAAGAGATAACTCATTAATGGTGATATCTATTGAAGCTTTTACTTCCACCCATTTGGTGAAGTAGTCCGAACTACCAAAATGAATTATTTGTTCTCCTTTTTGGCCTTTAGAAAGGACCTAATATGTTCATCCCCATTAGACGAAAGGCCACGAGGAAGATATGTTGTCAACTATGTAGAGGGATTATTTAGAGACAGGTATAAACTTCGACATTGATCACATCTTTTCACCAAGTTAACAATATCTCTTAGAATGGTTAATCATTAAAATCCCACCATGACTGAGTAGTAAAAGCTCTAGAACTAGTGTGCAAACTAGTTTACAATAATGTCGAATGACAAATATTCAACTAGTTCATTCAGACCTATCAAATACATAACACCTTTCAAAATATATGAACCTATGAAACGGGCTTTCCTACGCACCTTAGTTGTGTGTTGTCCCTATTACAAAAACAACATGGATACAATAATTGTGAATAATCTAAACATGATAATAAACAACTAGAAGAACATTATCGCTACTTTTCATTATCAATTAGAATGAGTACATTCCTTCTTGCTTCTCATATGCATTGTACATCCTTTTTTTTTTTTTTTGTTTTTGATCAAGTGCAAGAATATATTAAGATCAAAAGTAACCATGCCTGAAGCTAAAAAACAAGAATATCGAGATAAGAGGGTAACAGATACCCAAAACCAAAATAAAACCGGGAACAAGCTCCCGGGCAAATATAATAAGGAAACAAGCCATAAGGCTAACAAAAGCCAGACTGAGCTAGCAAGAAAATCCCAAGAGCACAATTCCAAAGAAGACAACAACAACACGATAGGGGAGACGAAGAGCCCATTTATGCCACGAAGAGATCAAGACATATAGCCGAAACTAGCCAGCCAATACAAGGCTCAACAGCTCTCCAAGCCAAGCAAGACAAAGGAACAGTGAGGCACAAGCCTAGGGACAACAGCTCATCCGCACAATAAGGAAGCCATGGGAGACAACGTACCACCATGAGAGAAAACACCAACCATTCATGCAGACACAACACCATTGTAAACTATGATGCATTGTACATCCTTATTATTTCGTTAAGTGTATTATTCTTGCTCATATGCCTAAACCTCTTGCATAGGAGTTGTGGTAAAGTTTTAATCATCGTCGGGGTTAATTACTTCACTTTAACCCGGTCATCCACCTTGGATACATTTAGCCATAGCTAATCACAACATTCAAATTCGACCATCCATCTCCAAATGCCATTGACAAAACTAATCACAAAATCAAACCATCATCTCTTATGAATACCATTAGCTTAAGCTAGTCATCATAATCAATCGCCATCCATCTAGGATGCCATTAACCAAAGCTAAATATCGTCATATTCAACCCGCCATCCCTTATGCCATTAGTTAAAGCTAAACTATTATTCAACCCAACCATCCCTATAGGATGCAATTCGTCGAGACTAATCATCAACGCAATTCGACATCCATCTAGGATGTTATTGATCGAATTTAATCATCAATTCATCCTGCTTCATCCCCTTAGAATGTCATTAGCCAAAACTAATCATCAAACACAACCCGATCATCCATCTCGATGCTATTAGCATTGAAGCTAATCATCAATCATAACTCGCCATCCATTTAGGATGCCATTAACCAAGCTAATCATTGAACTCAACTGGTCATCCATCTCGATGCCATTAGTTAAAGCTAATCATTGAACACAACCTTGCCATCCATTTTGCATGCCATTAGCTGTGCAACTAATCATCAACTTAATCAACATTTCATAATCGGTTTAACATTAATCAACAACTTAATTTCATCAATAACTCAAACTACATTTCATAATCGGTCCACCATTCATCAACAACTCAATTAACATTTCATAACCGGGTTTAATATTCGTTAACAACTCAATTTCATCAACAACTCGAACAACATTTCATAATCGTACTACCATTTATCAACAACTCCAAACTACATTTCATAATTGGTCCACCATTCATCAATAACTCAATTAACATTTCATAATTGGTTAAATATTCATCAAAACTCAATATCATTAACAACTCAATAAGCATTTCATAGTTGTTTAAACATTCATCATAACGTAATAATATATCATCCTTAAATAAGTTATTTCAAACATTTACATTATACAAGAAAAATGTGGAAACCACTCACTGTTCCCTTTTGTGGGGTGTCATTGCCCGTCGTAGGGTCAATCTCAAGTCCATCACCTAAACACATCAATGATCATAAATCAGCATATTTACAATCGGTAATCACATAACTCGTCACTATACATATTTCCAGACTACCCATATTCACAATCATGTGTTCCACATATTACAACCGTACAATGAAATCATTACAAGCATTTAAGTCAATTCTGTTATGGAGGTTTGTTGCAGAACATCGACAGCGAAAGCTGGTTCGCTGGTGGTATAAAAATTTAGTAATGAAAACCGATTCTATTACGACAAGATTCGGCAAATAAAACCGATTCAACCGTGGCATATAATTCAATAGCGAAATTGAATTCGCTGGTGCCACTTAAATCGACAGTGAAAATTGATTCGCTGGTGACATAGAAATCAACAACGCACTTAGTCTATCAAGCATTTAGAAATTGTTGATGAACACCGAATGGGTCAAACCCTAAAATCATCAACGAAACATTTCTACTACCGATGGCTGGAATTGTTAGTGCACATAGCCTATTGTTGTCTCAAGAATCGTCAACAAAAACTGAGTCGCTGCCAACCTAGAAATCGTCAACGCAACCCATGTCTATGGCTGACGCTTAAGGTTGTTAAATTGCTGAGTTGACTCGTAAAATCAAATGATTTTGAGTCAATCACGCTTAGTGTGCAAAAATCGCTCTAGTAAAAAATTGATAAAATCGAATTAAAATTGGTAAAATCGCGAATTTTAGAATCGGTTTTATGATTTCAAAAAAAATATTGGTATACTTTGTATTCTAGCCCTCCACATCAACATTAGCTAATAGTTACACACCACATATAACATGTAACACCCATACTTTCATATGCATTTATGGTTATTTTCCCTACGATTTGTTACGTAAAAATACAAGTAATGTTTTTTTATATACGATTCTCATATAAAAGTCTACCAAAATTTCCATCAAAATTTTGGCATAGTCTCTCTATATGGAGGTCCCAAGTTATCGACATATACCTCTTTACACTTCTAATATCTCACATCTCACATCTCATAACTCAATAACGACCTAATTGTCCCGGTCTCAATCCCATAAACATCATCATCATCACAACCATATTATTTATAACATACATTGAACAACAAATATCGATTTAGGAGAGGAATAAATGAGATAAACACACATACATGATGCATGATTATATGAATTTGAGTTAAGTTCATCTATTCAAGATTAAACATCAATTATATAAATTAAGTTATATAAATGTTTTAATATTGCAAAATACAAGGATATACTCCCCTAGAATTAGATAACAAAAAGTGAACAAAAACTAAGATCTACTCTTGTTATGCGATAGTCCTGAAACAAAATATATATTATTGAAACATGAATGTCATAATAAGTATAGTAACACAAATATCCAAACAATTTAAAAAGGCAAACATGTATTCATATTCTATTCACTTCTCCATTTTGTTTCCATTGAACTCTTTCTCATTCAACTACTAAAACCATTTCATGTTCCATTTCAACTTCCATTCAAGATTCCATAAGAGCAGCCACAATTATTTCTGCCTAACTCATTGTCATTACCAATTTCACTAGTATCCTTTAAACCCTTTTATAAAACATATACATTAATCCTCTAAACCCTAGGGGTAATTTTATCATTTGTACATAAACCTCTAACCTTTTGTTATTTGAACATGGACCCATCTTGGTCTTAATGATTTATTTTGTCCCAACATTTTTCTTTCTAACAATTTAGCACTATATTCAACTTTTCATTTCATTAATTTCTCTATTTTATCTTTATTTAGATTTCTTTAATTTAATTTAACCCATTTTACTATCGGTTAAATTTCTCATATTTTAATAACCTAGAAAAATTATAATCGAGGGTTTACACAACATTTATCATAATCTCATTCTCTCGGCCTCAAGCTCTTTCAACAATTAACACCAATCGTAAGATCGACAACTTCCTCTTCATCAACAACACTCTCCTTTTTGTCCCATCATTAACGGCTTTTCTAAGTAATGCAGTTGTCAAGTTTTACTCATCCAAGCAATCAACATCATATTCACCTTACCTTTTAATTGAAACAGGAAATAAAGGAATCATGAGCTTTGGGTATGGAGAGCAACATTATTGGTTACACTCTAGCATCGCTAAAGCTCTTAATCAACAACAAACTTTCAAGGAAGCAGTCCAAATGGCTGGTTTCAAAAGCTTATGACTTTGAGATAATAACTCCTTTTCTTTCTAACCTCACAAACAATAACCGATCTAGATTTCATGAAAAGAGATTCAAGAAACGATCTATGAGCTTTATGGATTTACTTTTTTTTGTTGTTATCTACGCTTTTATGCATCATAGTTGTTTTTATCTATGGAATAATTCAACATTCTACTTAGTTTGTCCTCATCAAAATTTATCAGTTATTTTGTGTCTTTTCCATAGGAAAGAAAAATTATCATAAATGCTTGAAAAAAAAATAGGTTTTGTTGTTGCAATGTCAAAAAAGTTTACATTCGTGTATAATAGGGACTCAGAGACCATATTCCACCGATCTTGGTTTAGGCCTTCTGGAAACTTGTTGATGATTTTTTTAGGAAAAGGTGGAGATCCAATAAAAGTTAAATTCTGGTTGAAGTTTGAGAACAAGAAGACACTTAAATCTATGGAATGTAAATTATGAGAGAATAAAGAGTGTAAAAATAGAGAAGCAATGTAATTTTTTCTATTTCAAATCATCAAGCAAAACTTAAATCTGCAGAAGATTTAATTGTTAGTTAATGAAAATTTATGTATATGAGTAATTGTATTGTATTTTTAAGTTATTTAAACCATGTATTTATTTTTATTTGAACTATATATTTTTAAGTGCTTGAACTATTTATGAATTTTTATTTGAATAATTTATTTTAAGGTGTTTGAATTATATATGGGAAAAAAATTTGCTTATGATTTTGCGATCCGAGTTTATATTACATTTTTCGTGTTATGTCAAAAATGTGTTTTTGATAACCTTAGCTGACACTGAAATCATCAGTGCACATGTCCTATTGTCAATACAGAAATCATTGATGAAGATTGAGTCACTGTCGACTCAGAAATTGTTAATGCAATCTGTGTCGCTACCGATTCAGAAATCGACAGCGACAATCAAGTCATTTCTGTTTTAATCTTTCCATCATTTAAGCGTAAGGTTTACACTAGAATTTCCCCTTATCTTATAACACTCCCAAACTGAATTGAACATAAACTGTAATCAATTGCATTCAAAGTTTTATCACAAGACCATCAACAATGCATAGCCAATTCACGACATACATATCCTTATTCTTGGCCGAAGCATTTTTGCCTCTTTCTTTCAATCTTTTAAATGCATTTCATCAAGTCTAACACAATAATATTCCCAACAATGTGTAATGGCCATATATATAACCATTTAATTATTAAATGAACAAGCTCATCATTTACACACACAAATTCAAGGTGTTAACATGGTGTGGTTTTAGTTTCAGTTTTCACATGCTTCTAAGATTCAAATGACTATACAAGTACATAGACCTTTCTAACACAAGTTTTCTATCATATATGCAAGAATCAAGACAATAACGCCATCACGCATTTTGTTTTAGTTCAAGTATGTCCTTAAGAGTTCAACAAGGTCATAATTTTTGCATTATTTATCTCATTTCACATTTTATTCAAGTTCATCAATCATTCATGGGCAATCAAGACATTAACATCAATACAAATTCTGTCTTAGTTCACCAATTTGGTCGGCCCTCTTCATAGGTTTACACACTGAAAATCACTCATACTCACTCAGATTTCTTTTGTAAGGGTTTGCACATGAGTTCTTATATTCATCATTCTACCTAGATCTTCAATTTAATTATTTCTGAAACTATGAGTGCATGAACACTAATCCTACTATTTTTGGGGTTTCATCCCTCCTTATTCTGAAATTGTGAGGTAGCAACTAGCCAAGAAAAAATACTTCTCTTACCTCATATTTTCAGCAACTTTAGAGTAGGTTTTGGTGGTATGGTTCTTTCCTTAATCTTTGTTTTCTTCTCTTCTTCTTCTCTTGTACAGATAACTTGTTACACTCCCTCTCCTCTCATGGTTTTAATCATCAACCTATCTCTCAAGCATTCTTTTTTCTTAAACACTCGAGGCAGGGGACATGCAGCTGGTGTAGGGGGTCATCTTCTTGGAGAGGGTGGTTGTTGTTGCAGTCAAAGTCGCTGCTGATTATGGGGAAGGCGCCTAAACTCCTTCTTCTTTCATGGATTCAACCACCACTATTATCTTAGTCTCCCTTCTTCTCCAACGTTCAAAGCCGAGTTGTAGGGTTTTGCTTTGGGAAAGAGGAGATTGTTGTTGGTCGCCCATTTAGGGAAGAGGAAGGGTTACCCCTCTCTCTCGTAGTATTTATACCCCCTCTTAAATGAGAGGGGGTGTTTAAGTGCTTTGGATATCTTTGGTTCATATCTCTCTTTTGAGTTATCCTACATTGGTTTCTATTCCAATTCTCCCTTAGGATAGGCCGACCCTTTTCCTTCAGGATTTTCTCTAATGCTAGTCGATTTATATCCTTCAAGTCTTTCTAATATTGGTGTACCAAGACTAATTTTTTTTTTCAGGTTTTACAAAATACATGGATTTGTCAAGATACATAGCCAGTGTTGACTCAATAATCAACAACAAAAATTATGCTGCTACCAACTCAAAAATCGGTAACGAAAATTGTGTCGCTGTCAACTTAGAAATTGGCAACGAAAATTGAATTGATGCCAATTCAAAATTGGCAATGAAAATTGTGTCACCTCCGATTCAAAAATCGGCAATGGCGGAGTCATTTCTAGCTTTTCAATTTTTTTAGGGTGTTTACATAGAATACGATGAATTGAAACTTCCTTTTCTTTTTCTTTCTTAGAGAGTTGAATTTGGACTTTCTGTAAGTACCTCACCAAAGTGGGGTCTCTAGTCTCAAATTCCCTAGAAATTATCCCACTACCAGCCGGGAGTCACTATGAACATGGAGAGGGAAAGCCTTCAAGGCTTCTACTAGGCCCAAACCTGCTAGGAGAGCTTCATAATCTGATACATTGTTGGTGGATGAAAATTCGAAATGAATCCTATATTTAAAAACTTGTCAATACTTATAAGCACCACCCCAACATCACTTTGTTTAGAATTAGAAGATCCATCAACATATAATTTTCAAGGTGGGATCAATTGTATGGATTTTAAGGGGATCAGCTGCTTAGCTATTGGCATAGGTTTGATGTGGACATTATTCTTAAAATAATATTTAGCTATGAAATCTGCTAAGGCTTTCCCCTTAATAGATGTTATTGGCTGGTATATAAGTCTATATTCTCTTAACTCAATTACCCACCTTACTAGCCATTCAGAATGTTTGGCTTGTGGAGAATCTATCATAGAGGCTAATTTGTCAATACTATGACTTAACAAGCTTAGAAGTATGGTTTTAGTTTCCTAAAGGCACTCATTAGAGCTAGGTTTATTTTTTCCACTTTCAAATATCTTATCTTAGCATCTTTGAGAGTTTGGCTAGAATAGAAGACTAGGCATTATACACCCTCTTCTTCTCTACCTGATTAAAAACCTTAAGGTAGAGGGACAAACTCTCACGTTCTCATGGTTATGACAAGATCTTGAGAGAGGAAAGATATGGCTTGCACTTTTCAAAAGCTTTTTGATATTCTGGTGTCCACTCAAAGTTAGTGATATTCTTCAAAATCTTAAAGAATGGCAGGCTACATTCCCCTAGCCTATATATAAATTTGTTGAGGGTGGCTAGTCTTTCAGTGAGACATTGGACCTTCTTAACTTTCAAAAGGGGAGTCATACCTAATATCGCTCGAATCTTTTCAAGGTTGGGTTTTATGCTCTTACTACTCACTCAGAAACCTAAAACTTTTCCTTTTTCGATAGCAAACACACATCTAGAAGGGTTAAGCTTCATCTAACATCTGTCCAAAATAGAAAAAAACCTTTTCCAGGTCATTGAGATGCTATTTGGTCATGAGAACATCTTTATGTTGGCGGCTGGATTACCTTGATTGTTGTCTATGACTATCCAGATTGTGAGGGCTACATTTCATCTACCATTTGGATGCAAGTATTGCGATGTTATTTTGCAATTATATGCATTTATATTATGTAATTGTAACTTTAAAAAATACAATTAAACTGACATAATTTAATGCTAGGTGGTGTGATGGTAGAGTATTTGAAAATAATCCAATACATGTGTTGGTATTTTATCGAAGCGAGCTAGACAGACAACATGCTATCCAAATATTTTATTAATCATTTGTTTAATAAAAATCATTACACTTCACTAGATTATTTTTGTTTAATATTTTTAAAACTTATTTTCTACCTGTCATGTAAACGCCTTACTCAGATGACAAATTAGCGGTTGCTCCAGCAGTTTGAACTAGCGGAATGGACATATGGACACTAGTGGTCCCAGTGATTTATTTTAGATGGCCGAGCTACATTACTCAGACTGGGTAATGTGACAATTCGGTTATAGACAACACATTCTAGTTGACATCGACACGAGTGATGCATTGCACGCCATAACCCGTCGGGGTAAAAATTATGATTATGACTGGTTAAGCCGACATAAAGCTTATGAAATATTTATAGAGATGCATCCCGTGATTACAAATATTTACAGAGATGCGACCTAGTATCACATATTAGGTCATTACTCCACATCCCGGCGGGGTTCCACCACCTAAATACATGCAAAGATGAACAACATGCACAACGAATTTAAAATCTCGTAAGTAATCAAATCTTTTCTTAATTATAAAATGTTAAATGTTGAGTTCTTTGTATTGATATTTTAAGTTAACTTTAATATTTTATTAATATTAAGTTGGTTTCATGCTATGGAAGGGTCGGAGGTTGCATCTTATTTTCATAATCCTGATGAAGAAGACAAAGTTCACATTGTCGGCCCCAATGGTTAAATTATTATTGTACTAGACTTGATAGCTTTGGAGAGTGGTTAACTTTTAATGATTTCGTGACATATGACAAGGCCATTTAGGTAGGTGTAAGAGCCGGATCCAGTCATGCTACTGATGAGTTTAGATCATCTAGTAGACGACATAGATGTAGATAAATAAATGCTTTATATTTTTATATTTTGGGATTCCTTAAATATTAGATAGGATGACTTATTTTTTATTCATTTAAACTGTAGATATGTTTTTTTTTTTCAGTATTCCTGGGGATGCTTATGGTTATGAAATATGAAAATTTGTTAAGTTCAGTTAGAATTTATTGATTAAGGTTATTGTGGTTTTTTAATGTCTTTTTAAGCGGGATGAATTTTGTGTATGGTTCATATATAGGAGAAACTCGTCCAAATTTTGTTAAAACTAGCTACGTGATTCAAGGCTCCGTCATGAGTCAAATATTTTTATTTTTCATAAAAAAATATATATGCAGGTTTTTTCAATGCATTTTTGTAGTTCAAAAAATATAATAAATCAAAAAGTTTATGCACACATATAATCAAATAAACTAAGAGTTATGTGCACTAATAAATAAATAAATAATCATTAATGACATCTATGAAAACAAAAATTGAAAAACTAAGAGACAAATATAGACCAACATATTTAATCTTAAAAAATAGGACATTAAATTGATTGAATAAAATAAAATAATAATAATAATATGTAAGGCTACACGTATTAAAAAATGTCGTTTGAAAATAAATATATATTTTTTTATTTTCAAAAAATATAGTTTATCCATATAAAAGACAAAATCAAAATCATAGATGAACTAGAAAAACCTCTCCAAAAATTAAGTACATAACAAAAAAATCAATATTATTTAAAAGAGGCCCTTTGAACAAAATAAAAGAGAGAAGGTTTTGTTTATTTTTTCAGTTTTTAGTTTTTTAACAAGTCACGCCACTTTATCTCTTTACAATTTCATTATTTAAAATTATATTTTCATGGTAACCATGTCAAATCCAAGCGTCTTGGGTCAGACAACTATACTAGACCCAAGCACCATGAGTCTGGCAACCATGCTAGCAACAAACGACCCATCGCCTACCGAGATAGACGACATGTCACCTGTTTTGCCCAGATTTCGGTCACTGTGGTGACCAGAAAATCAGGGCCTTTGTTCTTTTGACCCAAAAACATGTTTTGCAACCCGGTTTTGACCCAAAACACCCTAGAAACCATGACAAACTCATTCATGACCTTAAAAAATTCAAAAAACCGCCCTAAAAACTGAACTCAACTCGAAATCAAAAATCAACTCGAGTTCACATTTGTTTTTTCATGAACTTTTAAGATACAAAAACACGTAATATGAACTCCCCAAATTAAATGGAATAATTTGACACAAAAATCTTTTATTTTGGTGGCCTAAATCGGTGCCAACAGTAAGTTTCTCTCTCTGTCACCGGAATTCGACGATCCCTCTCTCTCCTCTCCTCTCTCAATTAGGAACAAAAAAAATAACAAACATAAACCTCTATACCAAAATGGAATTGGAACAATCTCAAGGGATCGCAATTGTATAATTTGCGTAATTGTTTAAGTTGGAGGACCAAAGTGAATTTTTTTAAACTTATGGTATGTCACCTATGTTTGCTTCTTAAATAGGACTTGATCGCCCATAAACAAAGTTTGAGGATCAAACTGAAAAAAAAAAAAAAAATTTTACACAGTGATAAATGTACAGTGAAAATCCCATACGTTTTAGTAAATAAGTAATTAGAAATTTTTTAACTCTCTAAAATTATAAAGTAAATTAAATTTCAAATTAACAGAAACTATAATTTTATGAACATTTTCAGGTTCAAAATATAAAAAATTTCCAAAACTAAATGGTAGCTAAAACAATCGGACTGTTTTGGCTACTTTCTAATCATTTTTCTGAAATGTCTAGTCGTTTCTCAAAATGGTCTGTTAATAAATATCGTGGTTCATAACAATAACTTTTAGACAAATATCATAGTTCTGAAACACAATATTATTAAAATATCATATTTATAAACTGTAATATCTTTGAAGTATACTATTTTACCAAAAACATTTCACTCATTTTTTTGTGATATTTACACAATTTATTTGTTTAGAAACAACCATAAATCAAAACTACATTATTTTAACATTATTTTTCCTACGTAGCTTATTTGTCCAAAATTTTTTTTGTTTACGTTTATGCATGTTAGATACATTCTGCCAATTTGCTACATCCATCCAGTACACATGTCCTCACATAAAATCATGAACGAAATCCCAACTAACAAAGATTAACAACATCTAAATTTTAAAAACAAAAAAACAAATTTACAAAAAATCCAGGGTTAGGGTTTAGAAAAAATGAAACCCAATTGCTGCCATATATCATTAGCATTCATGCTAAAATTCCTCAATTTCCTTCAAGCATTTATAGAAATTTCAATAATTCTCTACTCGATATGGATGCTTGATCAATGGAATCACAACTTCCCCATATTTCCACTGTCTGCTCCTTCTCCAGATTGTTGCGAGCCAAAACACACAGTAGCGGGAACATAAATTTAAACTAAAGGCTCAGTAATGAAACACCATCGTTTCATTATTCTCAATTATACGCACCGTTTAAATAAATAGGGATTACACTACCAGGATTAGCCTTGTGTTTCAATTTTGTTATCGTTACTGTTACAAGAAGTCTCGTGTGACTCTTGTAATAGATTCTAGAATTCACACTCCTATAATTATGGCACTACATGTAATAAGAAAGGGTGTGAAAAATATACAATGCAATTATCATGTTTCTCTTATGCTCTTTCTCTTTATCTCTCCTTTCCCTCAGCCTTCTCCATTCCTCTATTCCTCTCTATATTCTTATGTTACGTGTAAAGGCCCCTGTAGCCTTAGCTCATTAGTTGGATTCCTTGCTGATTGGTTCTCTCAAAATTTACCTTGCAACAAGTGGTATCAAAGCCTCTAATCTTCAGACTTCAATCATGCCACCAGAGACGAGGTCCCAAGATCTTAAGAAGTTGGAAGATTCCTTCGAAGTTGCCAACAAGGAGCAATCATCATGACATGCACAAGTTTTAACACAGTTGGAAACTTATGGACAACTACTACATGCTACCAAGGCGACTCAGGATAATAAGATCGAAAAGCTTAAGAGGATGCAGACGAGTACTCAGGAGTGTAGTCCCATGAAGGATCACCAGGACCTTTCCTATGGTGGTTCTACTTCGAACATGGGCTATTCTGGCGAAGAAGGGCAACACTCCTACAGGGTACATAAACTTCGAAGATATTTCCCCTGTTTTGATGGGGAAGATGTTCACAAATGGTTGTATAAGTGCAATCAATATTTTGACATGAAAGAAATTAAAGAAACATAGAAGGTGAAGTTGGCCTCCTTTTATCTAGACGGGATGGCTTTATACTGGCATCAAAACTTCACAAGGAGCATCAGAGGTAGAGTGGCTACCTGGGAAGAGTATATTGAAGCTTTGTGTGGACGATTTGGTGGCCAACAAGATCATCTTAAAGAGCTGATGGAACTGAGGCAGACTGGCAGCTTGGAAGCATATATTCAAGATTTTGATGTGCTGTGGAATAAGGCTAATATCAATGAGAGACAAGCCATGTTATTTTTTATCGGAGGACTAGAAATAGAAATCAAAAACCCTATTAAAATGTTCGATCCTAAAGCCCTCAGAAAAGCTTACAATCTTGTCAGATTGCAAGATAATACCCTGTCTTATAGAAGGTCATAACCACAATCACATTAAACACTCCCCAATGCATACCTCCCTCGGTTCCCTTCAAACAAAACACTCCCATGCCATATTCAAGACAAACAGTAACCCTAAATATTACCACCTTCAGATAACTACAACAAGGCATATTACCCACCCCTACACTAAAACCAACTAGAACTATCCGGCCTCGAGACCTAGAAGAAAGAAGGACCAAGGGACTATGTTTCTGGTGTGATGAGCGATTTGTGCCAGGTCACCGATGCAAAAATAAATGTCTGTACTCTCTATGTATACTTGAAAATGATGAGGATGTTGTGGAAGTAGAAGGCGAAGCAGATATTGTGAAGCAGGACCTACTTAACCCCCATATTTCTCTCAATGCTCTGGAGGTTACGATGGGTTGCCACACATTAAGAGCAGCAGGGAAGGTTGACAAGCACCCTCTATACATCCTAATCGATTCTGGCAGCACACACAACTTCCTCAATAGTGTGTTTGCCAATAAATTACAATGTCTAGCCCACCCCATTCGAACCTTGGTGGTTGAAACAACAAATGAGGGTAATATGCACTTTGCTTCAAAGAATGTGCGGGAATTCCGATTAGCGAATCAAGGGGAGTACATTTTGTTGCAAACGTATTCATTGTCGATTTAATCAACTATGACATAGTGTTGGACATACAATGGCTAGCAACGCTAGGTAATATTATGTCTAACTACAAGGATCTATGGAAGTCCTTCAAATGGCAAGGTCAAGATGTAATCCTTAAAGGCACCGGATCGCACCAAGGTACAAACCATTGAACTAGCACAACTTAACAACCTAATGATTAACTTGACTCAACTGTCGGGTATGAGTCTTTGTTGTTTCACGACTAGTGAAGATACACATAAGGATCTAAGGCTTATGTCCCAATCACCTATAAGCAATAAGAAGGAAAGAGTGGCTTTGGAAGAATTACTTAATCATTACAAGGAAATATTCAAGGAAACTGAAGGATTGCCTCCCATCAGGGCCCATGATCACACTATTCCTATGAAAGAAGGTGCACAAGCAATCAACCTCAGACCATACAGATATTCTGGAGTGTAGAAGGACATATTGGAAAAGATGGTGGAGGAAATGCTCAAGTCTAGGATCATTCAACAAAGCAGCAGCCCGTTTGCTTCTCTTATTGTCTTGGTTAAGAAAAAAGATGGATCCTGGAGACTCTATGTTAATTACAGAGCTCTCAATCATCTAACCATAAAGGACAAGTTTCTCATACCTCTAGTAGAAGAATTATTAGAAGAGTTGGTAGGTGCCATAATATTTTTAAAGGTGGATTTACGATCTGGTTATCACCAGATTAGAATGACCCCCAATGATGTGTTCAAAACATCATTCCAAACCCACAACGGCCATTATGAATTCTTGGTGATGCCATTTGGGCTAACCAACGCACCTGCTACCTTCTAGAGCTTGATGAATGAAGTATTCCACAGGCATCTAAAGAAGTTTGTGTTAGTATTTTTTGACGACATTTTGATATATAGAGCCCCTAGAACACCTGCAAACTGTATTTGAATTGTTGAAAGGGCACCAGTTGGTAGCAAAATACAACAAATATGCATTTGGTATTCCTTAGGTGGAGTACTTAGGGCATGTTATTTCCAAGGAGGGAGTAGCTACCAACCCTAAGAAAATTCAAGCCATGACCGACTAGCCTGAACCCCAAAATGTTAGGTAGCTACGGGGTCTTATGGGCTACTACAGGAAATTTATCAAAAATTATGGAACCATTAGCAAGCCACTCACTCAACTACTAAAAAAGGATGCATTTGCCTGGAAGGAAGACGCCATCAGAGCCTTCAGAAACTTAAAACAGGCAATGACTCAACCGTCGGTTCTCTCCCTGCCTGACCTTAACAAATCTTTTATGGTGGAAACAGACGCCTCAGGATCGGGTATAGGGGTTGTATTCATGCAAGAGGGGCACCCTATCTCATTTATCAGCGAATCATTGGGACCACAACAGCAAGCATTATCAACTTATGAAAGGGAAATGTTAGCCATTCTACATACGGTCACCAAGTAGAGACACTACCCATGGGAAAGACACTTCACAATCAGAACAGATCATATGAGTCTCAAGTATTTCCTTGCACAAAAGGTTTCTTTCCCATCCCAACACATCTGGTTAGCCAAACTTTTAGGCTTTGATTATGACATTGAATATAGGAAGGGAAAGGAAAATATTGCTGCTGATGCTTTATCTAAACGTACCAATAGGGAGTTGTTCGCCCTTACATTGTCCACCATTTTGACCATTTTGTTAGATAAGGTGAAGACGTCCTGGGCTACAGACACTGTTTTGTTAAAGATCATCAGCAACCTAAACACAGATCCTAGTTTGCATCCGCAATATGCATGGTTAAATGAACATCTGTACCGAAAAAAAACTAGTGATTGGCAATGATTCTAATTTACAGGGTAAACTAATCTCCATCTACCACGACTCTGCCATAGGGGTACACTCTGGTGTCACTGTCACCGCCAAACGGTTAGGGTCACTGTTCTATTGAAGAGAACAATAAAAACATGTGAGGGTATATGTGCGAGAATGTCACACCTGTCAGAAAAATAAAAGCGAGAACGTCAAAACACCCGGCCTACTTCAACCTCTCCCCCATACCCCAAGCACCCTTTGTGGACATCAGTATGGACTTTGTTGAAGGCTTACCCAACTCCAAGGGAAAGAACGTCGTTTTGATTGTAGTGGATAGATTCAATAAGTATGCCCATTTCATAGCATTGTCCCATCCTCATACAACAGACGTTGGCGATTGCCTTCATGCATAACATCTACAAACTACATGGCTTACCCGCATCATTAGTAAGTGATAGAGACCGGTGATTTTAAGCAGATTTTGGAAGGATTTATTCACCTACCAAGGCGTTCAACTATTGCACTCAACAGCCTATCATCCACAAACAGACGGGCAAACAAAACTGGTGAATAGGTGTTTAGAATAATATTTGAGGTGCATGACAAACGAGACACCCGATCAATGGTACCAATGGCTACCCTTAGCCGAATGGTGGTATAATACCAGCTATCATTCGTCCATCAAATCTACACCCTTTGAAGTTCTATACGGTCAGAATCCTCCAGTCCACATTCCTTACCTACCTAAGGATTCTAACATAGAAGCTGTTGACAGACAATTAACAAAAAGAGAAGACATGCTTATGACCATCAAAGGCAATCTCAATGTGGCTCAACATCGCATGGTCCAACTAGCAAACAAGAAGCGCAGTGAGTGCATCTTCAAGGTGGGCGACTGGTATACTTGAAATTACAGCCTTACAGGAAACAAACGGTGAGTAGGAGAGGTTCACACAAGTTATCCGCCAAGTACTATGGTCACACCAAGTAATTGAACGCATAAGGACAGTCGCTTACAAACTGAGCCTTCCCAGTTCAAACGCTATGACCAAGTATTTAATGTCTCTCAATTAAAGCAACATGCAGGAAACAAGATAGTGTACGACAGCATACCTGCCCAAAATCCAGACCCGGAGTTGTAGCCTCACACCATTCTTGACAGGAGGATGGTCAAGCATAAAAATCAGGCAGTAACACAAGTTTTAGTTCACTGGAAGACCTTATCATCATACGAAGCTACATGGGAATTTGCAGATGACCTTCTTATGAGGTACCCACAGTTCTTCCTTAAGGACAAGGAAATTTTTAAAGGGGAAGGCATTGTTGCAAGCCAAAACACAGAGTAGCGGGAACATAAATTTAAACTAAAGGCTCAATAATGAAACGCCATCGTTTCATTATTCTTATTATACGTACTGTTTAAATAAATAAGGATTACACTGCCAGCATCAGTCTTGTGTTTCAATTCTGTTATCGTTACTGTTACAAGAAGTCTCCTGTGACTCTTGTAATAGATTCTAGAATTCACACTCCTATAATTATGGCACTGCATGTAAGAGGGTGTGAAAAATATACAATGCAATTATCGTGTTTCTCTCCTGCTTTTTCTCTTTATCTCTCCTTTCTCTCAGCCTTCTCCATTCCTTTATTCCTCTCCATATTCTTATGTTATGTGTAAAGGCCCCTGTAGCCTTAGCTTATCAGTTGGATTCCTTGCTGATTGGTTCTCTCAAAATTTACCTTGCAACATAGATTCTTCCTTTTTCTTCTGGTCTTTCGCTTTTGCCAAGTTCAGAATCTCATTTGATTCGCGATATTATCTTCTCTGATGTGGTTCCACGGATGGAAAACGGGCTCGACTTACTTGAAATCTTTCGAGCTACCTGCTTTGTGGTAATTCAGATTTTCTTTTACTTTTTAATCTTACGAGTAATTGCTTTGGATCTTAATAATTTGATCGTGTTGTTTAATTGATTTGGCTAAGGGTTTAAAATTTTGTAATGTAGTGAATGTTTGTACTGTGGTGGAGTATTTTTTCAAAAGTATATTTGGCATATTTTATTTTTTATTTTTTATTTTTGATACCAATACATTAAAAAAAATACTAAAAAAAATTAATTTTATAAATTTTCAAGACAAACAAGCATTTAAAAATAAAAGTTACCAATCTTCCCAACAAGGTGCTAATGCAATTAATATAAAAAGAAGGATGTTTAATGCTTTACTATTTATTTTGTTGGGTTTTCTTTTTACTATTTTATTTGATAGGTGCATTTAATAAATAATAACCTTGAATTTTGCTTGGATTGATCTCTGCTATAGTTTTATTTGGCCTTGCTTTAACTGAGTTTTGTGCCTGTGAATCATGAGGGATTCTTTTAGATTCAGATTCTGTGGAACGGCCCACATGATCTTTGCATCAATTCTGCCAAATTGTGAGTGTTTTTGTGGTTGTTGTGGCTAAACGTGTGGCATTAGAGGGACCTATACACAGTATGGGTATTAATTCGCCGGGTTCCTGTTTTTTTTTTTTTTGCAGGTTCATCTACGTACTATTTTATGGGAGTGGGCATTATACCTTGTTGTGTTACCTTCATTGGTTGTATTGCAGCTGAATCTATTAATGGCTGCTGCCTTTGCTTTGTATCCGACATATATACCGCATCGCGTTTAACATTTAATTTGTTGTCCGCAGTTGCTTAACCTAATAAATTTCAGTACACAATACTCAAAATTGTACTCATTCTGCTAGAAGCAGCTTTGGTTGCATTTATTGCAATCGATCATCGTTGGGAAAATGTGATTTATTTTTCTTTTAATAAAGCTGTTGGTTTGGCAGTTTCCTTCCTGTACATGTAAGTACTTGAAACTCCTTCCCAAGTTACTCTTTTACGGGATCTTCCTTTTGATCCAACCGAGAACTGCAGAGCCTTCGGACTTTCATTCAAGAAAAGGTTGATGTGTGTAAATGGGTTGGCATCACATTGCTTGTAATTCAGGTATTTAACACTGTGATTTAAAAATGAACTTTCTTCACATCTTTGAAAACCGGTTAGTTCGACAATCATGATCTAGAAGTTAGGTTTTATAATTAAAGGTGCAAGCCCCCCTATATTATATTTTTAGTTAGAAACTTTCAATTTTTGTGCTTTCAAAAATTCTGATACTTTATTAGACTTCTTGTCAACGATATTGATGCAATCACTGAGGTTTCTAGGGTTTTTATGTTCTTGTCATCGACAAATGATGCACGTGAAGATAATACACAATAAAGAAAAATCTTTCTTTGATCCAATCATATGCATGTAAAATGAAGGTGATAGAAACATGATTAAGATCAAATGATTTTGTGAAAGCATGGTTATGAATAATGTGTTAGCATGGTCCTTTTCAATAGAATCATTAGTTTTCATATACATATTTTTTTATTTATGTCAAGAAAACAACTGTAAATATTTGTGTAATCATAGTGTAATTAACTTTCTATAATTAGGCTGAGATTATAATTAATAGTAGCAAATTTTATGGAATGTATATTAAAATTCTTTTTATTTAATGAAAAAGACTATCATGAAGGGGAGTTCATTCAAACCAACTTGACATGGTATCAAAGCTACACTTTTGAATCTGCATTCCATTGTCTTGCCTTAGTTTTTCTTGGGTTTTCTTGATTGAGTTTTGGTCAGTCCTAGATACATAGGGCTCTTGGTTTTTTTGTTTTTTTGAATTTTCTTTGATTCTTGGTTGTCTTTTGGGTTTTGGATTTTCTTTGATTCCTCTTGTTTTGGTTTGTTAAGACAATGATATCAAACAATTCTTATTTGTTTAGTGTTCGATTCACTGGAAAGAATTATTTCACCTGAGAATTTCAGTTTCACGTATTTGTCACGGGGAAAGAATTGTGGGGTCATGTGGATGGTAGTGATCCAGCCCCTACCGATTCTACAAAGTTGCTTCAATGGAAGGTCAAGGATGCTCGGGTAATGTCTTGGATTTTAGGGTCTGTTGATCTTCTTATTGTTCTTAATCTAAGGCCATATAAAATAGCAAAAACCATGTGGGAGTACCTGAAGAAGGTTACTATCAAGATAACAATGCTAGACGTTTTCAATTAGAAAATGATATCTCTAATTATTCTTAATGTAATCTTTCCATTCAAGATTATTATTTTGGTTTTCATAATTTATGGGCAGAATATACTAATATTATTTATGCCAAAATACCAGCCGAATCTCTCTTTGTTATTCAACAGGTTCATGAGCAAAGCAAACGTGATCAATTTTTAATGAAATTGCGATTTGAATTTGAGATTTCTCGCTCAAATTTAATGAAACGAGATCCTTTGCCCTCCTTGGATGTTTGTTTTAGGGAATTACTGCGCGAAGAGCAACATCTCCTTACATAAGGCATTTTCAAGCAGGACAATTCAGTTGTAGTTGCTTTTGCGGTTTAGGGAAAAGGAAAGGGTTGGAATATGAGCAATATATAGTGCTATATATAGCTGCAAAGAATATTGACACATTGCTAACAATTGTAGAAAGAAGTTCTGCAATTATTGCAAACAGAAATGCCATATTATCAAAGAGTGCCCTACTCGTCCTCAAAACCATAGAATAAATGCTTTTCAAACTGTGGTGTTCGACAAATCATCTATGACAGCTGCATTCGATACTCTTACTCCTGAAATGGTACAACAAATGATTCTTATAGCCTTTTCAGCCTTGGGGTTACAAGGTAATAATTTCAATTCTCAATTTTGGCTTGCTGATTTTGCTGCCTTAAATCATATGACCAACTCATCTAGTATGCTTAAAAATATGCGTGAGTATCATGGTTCATCACAAATTCAGGTTGCTAATGGTGGTCATATACCCATTACTAAGGTTGGAGATATCACTCCAACTTTCAAGAATGTTTTTGTATCACCAAAGTTGTCTCCTAGTTTTATTTCGGTTAGTCAATTGGTGGATGATGTCTTGTGCAGGATGAGGTGTCAGGGAAGGTAATTGCGAAGGGGCCTAATGTTGGAAGATTATTTCTGCTGTATTTTTCCATTCCTCGTTGTCTATCTTTTGCTTGTACTACTGTTCAAAATAAGAGTGAAGTATGGAACAAACGTTTAGGCCATCCAAATTCTGTTGTTTTGTCTCGATTGTTGAATTCTGGTTTGTTAGGAAATAAAACTCAATTTTCTTCTCATGATGTTTGTTTTTATTGTACCTGTAAATTAGGCAAGAGTAAAACTTTTCCTTTTCCTTCCCATGACAGTCGTGCTACAAAATGCTTTGATATTATTCATAGTGATGTTTAGGGTCCTACACCAATTATTTTCCATGCTCATTACAAGTACTTTGTGACATTTATTGATAATTACAATCGGTTTACTTGGGTGTATTTCCTTCGTTCCAAATCTGAGGTCTCTTCTGTTTTCAAGTTATTTTTGCCTATATTGAGACTCAATTTTCTATTGGTATTAAGGTATTAAGATATGATTCGGGTGGGGAATATATGTCACATGAAATTCAAGATTTTTTACAGCAGAAAGGTATTGTCTCGCATCGTTCCTGTCCATATAAACCACAACAAAATGGGGTTGCTGAGCGTAAGAACCGTCATCTTTTAGATATCACTAAAACCTTATTGATTGTGTCTTTTGTACCATCTAAATTCTAGATTGAAGCCTTGTCTACTGCAGTTTATTTAATAAATCGATTGCCATCACAGGTGTTAAATTTTCATTCCTCATACTATCGTCTACATCATAAGTCTCCTAGCTATCATGACTTGCATACTTTTGATTGTGTTTGCTTTCTTCATTTGCCTTCTCATGAACGACACAAACTTTCTGCTCAGTCTACTAAATGTGTCTTTTTAGGTTATAGTATTTCTCATAAAGGTTTTGTTTGTTATGATCTAAGCTGTAGCAAATTTTGTATTTCTAGAAATGTTGTCTTCTTTGAAAATCAATATTTCTTTCCTACTCAAGTTGCATCTTCCTCTGTTACTCCTATTCTTCCTCATTTTGAGGATGTGTCATCTTTTGAGCGGTTCAAGCCTGGAATTGCGTATGAAAGATGTCGACCAACTTTGCTACTTCTTAAGACTAACCCACCACCTGATAATGCACCTGAGATTGCTTTTGAGCCTTCTACTCATCAGTCTGCTCTTCACCGCTTTACGAGAGTATCTCATCCTCCTGATCGATATGATTTTTTTGCTACTTTATCCACTATTATTGTTACATCATGTTACTCATAAGTTGTCCAGCATGAGTGTTGGCAGAAAGCCATGCAGGAGGAACTTCAAGCTCTTTAGGATAATCATACATGGGATCTTGTTACTTGTCCTCCAGTTGTTAAGCCCATTGGGTGTAAATGGGTGTACTTGATTTAGCTTCGCTCTGATGGAACTCTAGATTGATATAAAGCACGGTTGGTTGCTCTTGGAAATAGACAAGAGTATGGTGTGGACTATGAGGAGACTTTTGCTCCTGTAGCCAAAATGACTATAATGCGCACTGTTATTGCCATTGCTGCTTCCTAGGTTTGGCCACTTCATCAAATGGACGTAAAAAATGATTTTCTTCATAGTGATCTTAAAGAGGATATTTATATGGAACCTCCACCTGGTTTGTTCTCATCATCTACATCAGTTGTGTGTAAGTTGAAGCAGTCCTTGTATGGTTTGAAACAAGCTCCCCGAGTATGGTTTGACAAGTTTCGCACTACCTTGCTTCGCTTCTCTTTTGTGCAAAGCAAATATGATTCCTCTTTATTTCTTTCAATGACATCTACTAGTTTTGTTCTCCTCCTTGTTTATGTCGATGACATTGTCATTACAGGCACTGATTCTTTATTGATTAGCAACCTTCAGCACCATCTTCAGGATTGCTTTCACATGAAGGACCTGGGTTCTCTTACTTACTTCTTGGGATTGGAAGTTCATTCTTCTTCTTCTAGTGTATTTGTGCATCAACATAAATATGCTCAGGACTTGATTAGTTTGGCTGGTCTTCAAGATTCTTCTCTGGTGGATACTCCTTTGGAGGTGAATGTTAAGTGTCGACCTGATGACGGGGATCTTCTGCCTAATCCAACTCTATATTGGTAATTAGTTGGTAGCTTGAATTATCTTACTATTACTCGGCCTGATATCTCTTTTGCAGTTTAGCAAATCAGTCAATTTATGCAATATCCTCGTCATTTACATTTGGTAGTTGTTCATTGCATCATTCGATATCTACTTGGCTCTTCTAGTCGTGGCCTATTCTACCCTGCTGGTTCTTCTATCCGCTTTGTTGCTTTTAGTGATGCCGATTGGGCAGGTTGTCCTGATACACGTCGCTTTGTCACAGGTTGGTGTATGTTTCTTGATGATTGCTTGATATCTTGGAAGAGTAAGAAACAAGATTGTGTTTCCAAATCTTCGACTGAGTCTGAATATAGAGTCATGTCAGCTGCTTGCTCTGAGGTTGTTTGGCTTCGTGGACTGCTTGTAGAAATTGGATTTCCCCGGACTACTCCTACTCTTCTTCATGCTGACAACACGAATGCTATTCAGATTGCTACCAATCTTGTTTTCCATGAGCGTACCAAGCATATCGAAATGGATTGTCATTCTATTCGAGAAGCCGTGGATACTCACGTTATTTCTCTTCCACATATCTCCACCGACCTTCAAATCGCTGACATGTTTACCAAATCAATGACTCGTCAACGCCATTAGTTTCTAGTTGGCAAATTGATGCTTCTTGATCACCTAGCATCAATTTAAGGGAGGGTGTTAACATGGTCCTTTTCAGTAGAATCATTAGTTTCCATATACATATTTGTTATTTATGTCAAGAAAACAGCTGTAAATATTTGTGTAATCATAGTGTAATTAGCTTTCTATAATTAGGCCTGGATTATTGTTAATAGTAGCAGATTTTATGAAATGTAAATCATAATTCTTTCTATTTAATGAAAGAGACTCTCATTAAAAGAGGTCATTCAGCCAACTTGACATAATGATATTGTTGCTGAGTAATGATATATAGACATGCATTCCTCCTTATGAACTATATTGGTGATATTTATCATAAAATTACTGTCTTTGTTTGTTTTTGCACATTCAATTGCCAACAGTAATGGGTTACTTCCATCAGAACCTGAGGCTAAGCAAATCTTCTTCCTTCTTTTCTTTTCCCTCAAATATATAGAAAAAAATCTAAGTATTCCTAAGAGATAAGATTGCTCCTTCCTATTTAATAGTCTTCCTAGGGCCACTAGAAAGAAGTTCATCATCTGTTTAAACTGTAAATAAATTTTTACTGAAATGAGGAAGACAAGCAAAATATTCAAATGATATCAATGGATATTTGATGCAGGATAGCTTTGAGGTCATTCTGGATCTGACTTTCAGAGGCTGTTCAGGGTTGTGAACAGCGGCGTGAACAATAATTTTAGGGGTCTGGGTTGATCTTTATATGGTTAATAACTTTAGGATTGATGGAGGTTGTTAATTGTTGGAATATAGGATTTGAGTTGCTAGAAATTGTAGAAACTAAGTGAGGTTTCTTGGTGTCACACCTAGAATATAGAAAACCTAGGGTCCTTAGGAATTGCATCTATGGTAAGATGGATTCACACAGTGAAGAGCAAAATGCTGGAATTTTATCCATAAACTGATTCTCTATTGAACATTACATAAACTTTATATAACAAAACACTAATAGTCTATTTAGAATAGGAATAAGCTAATAAACTAATTAATCTTTAGGACTAATAAACTACTAAATAGAAAATGAAACCGTGACCTAGATAATTTTCCAGTGAATCCCTTGTCTACGAAAAGACACAAGATTCGCTTATGTTGTTTTGTGCATCAATGATGAGGCGTGCAAGGACTGACTCTTGATGCGGTATTTGGCAGGCTCTCTTATAATTTTTGCGGGTACTGAATTTGAGCAATTCAATGAGTGTTGTCTAGAAAATTGAGATTTATCATTGTTCTTGCGATGTTTATATTCGTAATAATCTCCGTGCTTCTTTCATTTCAATCCTAGATGTCATGTGGCATCCACACACTAGCCAGCTGAAGTAAAGGAGCGAAACCATGTACTAAACATTTTTTAGAACTGCTGAGAGCAACTACTCTTGAAATTATGCGTAGTTAATGGATTTTCAGGATACACACATATGAATTCTATATCAATGCAGTTACTGTAAGAATAACAATAGGTGTGTTCATTTCCCTCGTATGAAAAGATGAAAAGGCTCAATGCCACAATGACCATGGTTGGGGATCGGTCTTCAGCATGCAGTCTGAAGCCTAAAAGCCAAGCGGGTGGTTTTTAATGGCTTCTAGAATTAGGTCAGACTGCTTAGGTGAATTTTGTTTCTGCTGAATTTATTGCTTCGGAGTAGTTAAATTGAGGAGCAAGAAGAAGTGACTATGTTCTGTATTGATAATTGAATTTTTCTCAGCTATTTTGTTGCATTAAGTGGAACAAAAGTGTACTAATCGCTATACATAGGAGATCCAGAGAAGGAAGGCCAACCCTAATGGTTTTGAAATCTAGAACTGGATGGCATTATTCTAGACATCTATTTGTTATAAAGGAAGATACCAACCATTTTCCACATTGCAAGCGCATTTTCACTAGTAGTTTATTTTTACTAGGATTTTATTGTTTTCCTTGATGACGTCTAACAAGGAGCCATGGGCATGGAATTTTGATTATCTCACAACAATTGTTTTTGTTCTAATACTCTCTTTGGTACTAATTCCAGGCACTAGCTTGATGACGTCTAGCAATGATCCTGCGAGCTATAGTTTCTACTCGGAGAAATGAGTTTGATGAAGATGATTGTGAGAATGTTTTAGGTAGAAGAACAAGCGACCCACTCCTAAACCAGTCACTTGGACCAAAATCATTATGTGAAAGGTAAAGTGATTAGATATGTAAGAAGTTTTCTAACAGGGTTGTTCTTGCCTTGAAAAGCATTTGATGCTTCTAAGAGACTCATGGCGTCTGCGTGCTGCAAGAAATGTTTTGGTGGATCCAAGGGCTCAAATCTGGAAATCTCTACTGTAGATTTCCTCAATCTTCTGTTATTTGTAGCACAGCAACTTATGGATCTCATGGGTGTTATTCAAGCTTCTTTTATATATATATATATATATATATATATATATATATAAACTAAAATGATGGAAACCAGCTACAGGTCACGAGATCTCTCCTTGGCTCTGTTTTTTTTTTTTTAAAAGCTTAACCACTGCAGACTTATGGCCGGCAACGGTAGACTCCAGTATATTTCATAAGGTGCTGTTTGTTTATGATTTTGCTTCAACTACCGATTTTTAGGTCCATAAAAAATTATTACACGATAAAACTAAAACTAAAAGCCATGGAGGAAGGAATAGTCCCACACATCTCCCTGTAAATTGAAACATTGTAGTTTTTTTTTTTGTCATCGAGCTTTATTTTTATTCAATTTCATACTTGTATATACCGGTGGTTATGATATTTTTGAGTTGATAATTTCTTCTCTTTACATATTTTTAAGAATTCCAAGTTTTGATTAAACTTTAGAATTTAATTTCTTCTCTTCACACCTAACACTAGGAGCAAGTATAAGGACTAGAAAAGCAATTCGACGACAAGGATATACAAGATAATCTTCAATGATCAAAAGTGTCCAAACAAAGTTGGGTGCATGAAGAAATTCAAAGAATTCAAAAGGTTTGAGCATACCATACAAAATAACGAATAGGATGATGGCACTCCAAAACAAAAGAAGAAGACAAAAACAAGAAGTCCAAGCTTGACACTGAGGGCACAATAGGTCGTTTTGCAAAGACAACCCTTAGGTGTAGGAATCCTTTGACCAAAAAAAAGGTTTGAGGAATAAACTGCAGTGATCCTTCATCTTGAGACTCCTTGAACACCTCTTAAGCCTATAAATATCATTTTTTTTAATAGCCAAAAGTCAAACCCCACATTACGTGCCTAATAAAGCTCTTTCTAATCAAAGGCAGACAATCTAGATTGATAAGCAATGCTTTCCCATGCGAAATGTAACAACCCGACTGTTTCAAAGCCAAAATTAGTGGTATTTTTTTTTTTGTAAGTTGTCAGGTTCTCGACGCTTTTCACAATATCATTTTGCGAATTTATAAATGCATTCTATTCATTAGCAAGGCACAATCCACATAGGGTAATGTAAATCAACATCCCATAAAAAATGACAATACATATTCTTGCAATAGTATTCAACGATTTATCGTAACAAAATTCATCTCTTAGTGTAGTGCAATTTTCATGTGATTTCACAATACAATATTCTCATAAAAGATAATACCATATACTACATTCACAACATCATGTTTATATGTTCATACATTTACATCTGTGTTCCATTACAATTATCGATACAAGTCATTTCAAAAGTGTTGAATGACAATTATTCAACTAGTACGTTCATTCTTACAAAATACATAACACCCATATCATTCGAATATATAGTTCTTTTATTTTTCCCATGCTTCTTAATACCACCCTTATTATTTTGTTTATCACCGAAGCTAATTACAATACTCAAACCCGATCATCCATCTCGGATGTCATTAATTGAGACTAACCCTCAAACTCAACCTGATCATCACTCCAAGATGCCCTTGGCTGAAGTTAGTCGTCAAACGCAGCTCGACCATCCTTCTATGATGTCATTAGCCAAAGCTAATCATCTATCACAACCCTACCATACATCTCAGATGCCATTAGTAGAGGCTAATCATCAAACACAATTTGACCATTTATCTCGGATGTCATTAGACACAACCCAACCATCCCTCTAGGATGCCATTTGCTGAAGCTAATCATCAATCACAACCCGACCATCCCTCTAGGATGCCATTAGCCGAAGCTAATCACTAATTTAGTCAAAATGTTTCATAGATGGTTTATGTAATTACTAAAACATAATAATATATTTTTCATAATGCTCATTCAAACAATTCATAATAGTTTAACATTCACTACATCATAATAGTAGATCCTTCATAATACTCATTCAATCATTCCATAACAATTTATCATTTAGTATAACATAATGATAGATCATTCGTAATACTTAACAAATATTTCGTAATAGTTTAGCATTCATATAACACCATAATAGATCCTTCGAATTACTCTTACAACCATTTCATAACAATTTTTCATTCAGTATATCATAACAATAGATCCTTCATAATTCTCAACAAACATTCTGTGATAGTTTAGCATTCAGTATAATACAATAATAGATCCTTCATAATACTCAACAAACATTTTGTAACAGTTTAGCATTCATATAACACCACTATAGATCCTTCGAATTACTCTTACAACCATTTCGTAATAGTTTTTCATTCAGTATATCACAACAATAGATCCTTCATAATACTCAACAAACATTCTGAAATAGTTTAGCATTCAGTATAATACAATAATAGATTCTTCATAATACTCATACAAACATTCCATGGTAGCTTAATGTTCATTATAGCACAATAATAGGTCCTTCGTAATACTCATACAAGCACACATAACCATTTATCATTCATTATATCACAATAGAAGATCCTTCATAATACTCATTCAAACATTCCGTAACAGTTTAGTAATTCACTTCAGAAACTAACATTATGCTAGAAGGGGGTGTGTAACAAATCGACTTTTTCAAAGCCAAAATTAGTGGAATTTTTTTTATTAAGTTCTTGATACTTTTCATAATGACATTATACTTATTAGTAATTAGGTTCCCTTCCTTATCATGGCATCATACAAATATAGTTTTTGTAAATCAATATTGCCATAAGACGGATACTCAATATACATGCCCCTAATATTATATTTTCATAGTCATACATTTACATTACATCATATCGACATACTCATGAGTTTGCATTCTTGTTCTAGTCTTGTTATCAACACGAGTTTATACACGAGTGCTGAACAATAATTTTACACAACTAGTACTTTCGTTTATACGATCCTCATGTGATTTCACAACACAACATCCTCATAAAAGAGAATACCACATAAATATATTCATAACATTGTATCTACATGTTCGCACATCCATATCCGTGTTCCATTACAGTTTTCATTACAAGTCCTTACAAAAGTATCGAATGACAAATATTCAACATAACACCTAAGACATACTATTACATAGCACCTTACAAATTATGTGAACCTGTGGAACGAGCTTTCCTATGCACCTTGATTGTGTGATGTCCCTGTTGCAAAAACAACATGGATACAAGAATTGTAAATAATCTATCAAATTAATAAACAACTAGAAGTACGTTATTGTTGCTTTTCGTTATTAATTTAGAATGGGTAGATTCTTTCTTTTACTTCTTATATATATTGTACATCTCTTATTATTTCGTTAAGTGTACTTTTCTCACTCACACACCCCAACCTCTCCATAGGAGTTGTGGGGCCGAAGTTTAATATAAGTCGTGGATAATTACTTCACCTTAACCCGGTCATCCATCTTTAATACTTTTAGCTGTAGCTAATCACAATATTTAAACTCAGTCATCTGTCTCAGATGCCATTAACCAAAACTAACCATGAAATTAAACCCGTCATTTCTACGGATACCATTAATCGAAGCTAATCATCAAACAGAACTCAATCATTTATCTTAATGCCATTAGTTGAAGCTAATCATCAATCGCAGCCTGGTCATCCATCTCGGATGCCATTAGCCGAAGCTAATCATCAATCACAACCCGGTCGTCCATCTTGGATGCCATTAGTCGAAGCTAATCAACAATCACAACGCAATAATATATCATCCTCAAACAAGTCATTTCAGAACATTAACATTCCCATCAACAACTCAACCCACATTTTATAATTGGTTCAACATTCATCAATAACTCAATCAACATTTCATAGACGGTTTGACATTCATCAATAATTCAATCACATTTCATAATCGGTTTAACATTCATCAACAACTCAATCAATATTTCATAGACGGTTTGACATTCATCAACAACCTAATTTCATCAACAATTTAATCACATTTCATAATCGGTCTAACATTCATCACAACGCAATAATATATCATCCTCAAACAACTTATGTTAGAACATTAACATTATATAAGAAAAATGTGGATACCACCTACCTGTTATGTAAACACCCAAAAAAAAAAAAGTAAAGTCAAAATGACTCCACCATCGCTGCCAATTTTTGAATTGGCAATGACGCTTTTGACCCCGATTTATGAATCGGCGCAACGCGATTTTTTGGTCGCTGATTTCTGAATCGGCAGTGATGCACTTTCACTACTGATTTTTAACTTCGGTTTTCTTTGTCGATTTGATTGGCAAGAACAACACAATTTTTGCTATCGATTTCTGAATCGGCAGCAACCGAGTCTAATTAAAAGTTTAGGAAACAAACCAGATTGTCTTAAGGAGCTAAGAGGGAGGGGGAAAACTGGTTTTGGACAAACCAAAACAGGGACAAGAACACATCTAAACCAACCCCAAACACCCCACCTCATTTAATGAGGAGTATAAATGCAAGGAGAGAGGGAGAGAGAGAGAAGGTGACCCTTCCTCTTCCCAAAGCTGTCTGCAGCAGTTGCATGTCCAACTACATGTTGCTCTTCTCTTCCTCCTTCCCAAGGAAAACCTAAACCAAACCAGTAGAGAGTGCCTTGTGAACGTGTGAGGGAGAGTTGAGATCTTAAGAGAAGATCGGACAACTGCCTAGAGGGAAGGGAAAAGGGGCTAGAAAACGTGAGGGGAAGAAGAAAAAGGAGAACCAACAGGAGAAGAGAAAGAATATTGTCAAACCTTCCCCAAACTTACTTAGATTTGAAAGGTATGGGTCATGAAACTCCTTAAGAAAATTGACCTAAGACCTAAGCTAGTTGTGAAGGAAACTGAAATTAACTAAGAGGACAAGAAAAAGAAATGAAATGAGGCTAATTTCCAGAACATCTAACAAAGAAAAATGCATAAAATGGAAAGAACAAATCATGGTAGAGGGTTAAGTCTATGAATTGTGGCTCGAGTAGGTAAAAGTGAACGAGCCATGAAATCTCGGGAATTAAAGCATTAAGAGAAAAGGTCTATAAAGAAAAAGGACCTATATTTTTCATGTAAAATACATGCATTAACCATAAAGCATTGTATTTTGACTCTTGCTGGAAGTCCAAGGAAAATATCCTTGGTGGACCCGTATTTTCCCAAAAAAAAAGAACCCAACAAGGTTCTGAGCCCAGCAAAACTCTCACTGATTAAAAACCCAATAAGATTTTCACAAAGGAAAGCAAGGCACCCTCTGAAAAATCTGATATGCCATAAACCATCATCAATCCTACAATCAGGAAACACCAAAGATTAAACCATGTCATCAGGAAGTTTCCATTCTTAACTCTTTTAGATAGTGTTTTTCACACTATTTTTCTTCTGAAGTACATCATTTTGAGCGTGTCTTTGAGCCCTATCTCTTTTCTTTTAAATGTGTCTTTAAGCTCTCATCTCTTAGATAGTGCGCCTTGGAGCCCTATCTTTAAACCCTATTTCTGGGTTATTCCTCAAATTTACCTTTTTCTTTCTCAAAATAAAAATAAATAATAAAAAAATAGCAAGAAGACTGGAATTTTGGCAAAAGCAAGCTGAGTAAGATTCCAAATGTATAGAAAAATCAAGCTACAACTTTGGATGAAATCGGAAGCCTAATTGTACCCCATTTTACCCAATACTTGAGAGACAATGTAGATTCAAGGTCATGATACATGATTATTGGACGAATCTGTATAAAAATTAAGCCTAAAGACATAATTAGATTTTAATAGCCAATTTGGTTTAATCATAGCCAAATTAAAGTTTAATTATGTTTAGCAATTAATTTGGATCCAATTAAAAGATTTAATTAGGTGCAAGGACGTAATTATACTTTAAATTGGTCAAATTAATTTTAATAGGGGCTTAATTGGTGAAAAAATAAATTTGGGAGCCTAATTTGGGCTTAATTGAGAAGATTGGAATTTTAAGTTATCAAATTTAATTTTTACCAAATCAATTATTGAAATTAGGGGTAAAATTGTAAGAAAATCAAAGTTTTGGGGTCAATTAAAGGCTAATTGAAGAAATTTATAACCAATGACCTTTTGGAAAAAGTGTCAAACTTTGGGGATCTAATTGGCTGAAATTATGGGTGAAATTGAAGAAATTTAAAAGTTTAGTGGCCATTTAGGAGGCTAAATTGAAGTTTATTAGGGGCAAAATGATAAGGGTGCTAAAATTCAGAGTTGAAATTGAAGTTTTTTAGGGGGAAAATTGAACGAAATTAAAAGTTTAAAGCCAATTGGGGGTGTAATTGAGAGAAATCATAAATTGAATGACTAAAATGCACTTTGCCAAAACGACGCCGTTTCTGGGTGACTGTTCATCTTCTTCTCTAGAGAAGCTGTTCGAGTGGCTTCCTTCCCGAGACATTTTATGCTTCATCTCTTTATCAAATTGGACAAAACTTACACGCAAATGATCACCTGACATTTGATTATACACTAGTGTGATCTTTTCTAGCTGATTGACACCACAACAGTTATGGCACCGCCTCAAAATGACCAACCCGACCAACCTTTTTCCTCCAACAAATCTAATAGCCCATGATAGCTACTTTGAGTCAACGGTTTGGATCCTTCAGGGTCAAATCAATGGCCAAGATTTGACACTAGTAGAGATGAAACATCCCTCTTCTACCCCCTGTAAATAGTTGTGGATTTCATGACCCGAGAGAGAAGAAAATCAAGTCCAAAGTCAGTAAAAAATCAGCCTCCCCCCCCTCCCCAGTTTTGTTTCCACCGCCGTCTCTTCTCTCTTTTCCCTTTCTATCTGTTATCTCTTCATCCACTTCCACCTAGACATCAGCCCACCTCTTTTTTAGGCCTATTTAGCCCACCCAGGCTAGGCTCGACCCATATAGCTGGGTCAGCCCTGCCCAACATATTTAATAATAATATAAAATATATATAAAAAAATTGTTTACATGCATGTGGTCAAATCCTAAAGGATTTCGAAGCATGTTTTCATTAAAAAAAAAAATTACATCATTCTCATTTTAAAAATGCAAAAACACCATCATAGTAACTCACAACCATCAAGCTAAAGACCTACCGTGACAGCCCCCTCATTTTTCTTATTGTCAAGAGACCAAACCCAGAAAAGCTCACATCTTTTCACCTCCTCCCAGCCCTTCAACATTTGTAACCACCACCTCCATCAACACTTTTTTTCCCTATTTACAGACCACCAAAAGATCCAAACCTAAGACCAACCAAAATACAACCTCTTTTCTTTTAGAAGACTACAATCCACAAGCTTCAATCTCCCAACAACAGTCCCTCCAAGTGAACTAGCAGCCACCCAACCAGCATCACAGCAAGCTGCATTTCTAGCAACAACCTTCTCTCCTTGCAACATTATCACGCCACCATGGATGGCAGCACCATCTGACAACTCCCCCAACTTCAGTCTCCTTTACCAGCAACACTTCTATCTGTTAAGGTAAGCTTCCTTTTCTCCCGCTTTCTTTTAGCTATTCCACTTCTATAAGCTTGCAAAACTTCTTTGGATAGTTCCTGGGCAATGAGTGTCTTTACGGGTGTTTCATTCTCAAAATGATCATTGACTGTGAATTTCTTCAATTTAACTCCTAATTGACACTAAAAAAATTTTCTTATAATTTTACCCCTGATTTGAACCAATTGACGTTGTAAAATTAAGTTTGGTCTCCTACAATTTTAATATTCTCAATTAAGCTCAAATTGGGCTCCCAAACTTAACTTTTCACCAATTAAGCCCCTAATAAAATTAATTTCACTCCTTTAAAGTATAATTAAGTTTTTGCACCTAATTAAATCCTTCAATTGGATCCAAATTAATTCTAAAACATCATTAAACTTTAATTTGACCTATTAAAAATCTAATTATATTTTTAGGCTTAATTTTTATGCAAATTCATCCAATAATGATTTAATTGGTTAAATTTGTATTGTGTCTCTATTTTTGGGTATAATAGGGCACAATTAGGCTCCTGATTCTATCAAAATTTGCAGCTTGATGTTTTTACATTTGAAATCCATCTTCAGCCAGCTTTTTCCTTGCTATTATTATTTTATTTTATTTATTTTTATTTTGAAAAGGAAAAAGATAAAAATTAAGGAATAACCTAAAAATAGGTTATGATAGTTGTCTTATCTTTATAATGTTTATGATACAAAATCTTGTAAGAGACTTTAGATTGTAAACTTTGTAAAGAAGAAAAATGAATGAGAAATAACGGACTCACTAAATTAAGAAATGGTCAATCATTCTGAAAGTGTTTGAGGTGAGAGTTCAAAAATACATTCAAAGAAAAAAAAATGGCTAAAAAGCATACTATATATATAAAAGACGAGGGCTAGAAAGAGTATTTGAGGGAAAAAACAGATAGGGTTTGTAAGGAAAAAGATAATCTTTATGAAAAATTGATGTAGGACAATTATATTGATTAAAGAGTGTTTTAAGGTTGGAAATAGATTTAATGACTTTCTATGTTGTTTTATAAGTTCAAAAACTCGAACAACGATTTTCCGATTATTAGAGGTGACTATTATTTAATGAAGTGATAGGTCTTCACTTGCTCTTTAGAAAAAACAATTATATTGATTAAAGAGTGTTTTAAGGTTGGAAATAGGTTTAATGACTTTCTATGTTGTTTTATAAGTTCAAAAACTCGAACAACGATTTTCCGATTATTAGAGGTGACTATTATTTAATGAAGTGATAGGTCTTCACTTGCTCTTTAGAAAAAACCTTACACAAGCATGTAGGCCTCTAGGCTTCCAAGCCAAGGTGCGTATGGCTTTTTTATGCTTGACCACGTATGCGAACTTGATTTGCCAGACCCAATATTAGTTCAACACTAGTTGATTTTATTTTTTTTTACTTCTGATTTTTTTAAAATTTTAATTAATAACAACGCCCTTGTTTTTTTTACTTTTAATTATTTTCTTAAATTCTAATTAATATCTTCTCTTATTTCTTAAATTGTTTACTTCACTTTTTTTAATTAATTTCTTAAGTATTTAATTTTTTTTCCTTTTATATTTTATATAAATAAATTATATTTACATAATAAATATATAAAAATAAAAATCCTTTGTTATTATCAACCAAAATTAACCTCTAACACAAAATAAATAAAAACCATTTTTGTTTTTATTAGAAAGACTAGCATTTCACTTTGCTATTTAATTAAATAGCAAAGTGAAATGCTAGTATATTCATATTTTAATTTATTTTATTAATCATGAACAATATCTTTCTCTTTCTGATACTTCAAAACACGTTCTTAAGACCGACATCTTCTCTTGAAACCTCACCAGCAACACAGTTGAGTTGTGGGAATTGTAGTAACTACAACAATCTCTTGAAATCTTTGCCCTTTTGGTGATCAACACAATGGATGATGCAGGTAGATTTGAGACGTTTGTCTGCCAGACCAGCTGATTTATCTATCCATGAGATATCAACAAGGGAAAATATACAGAAAATATTTACTAATTCAGGCAGTTGCAGGTGTTAAGCAAGTAAGGGCAGGTAGGAAGGATCAGCATTAATGGAATTCAATTGCATGAATAGACAACATGAAGAGTTGCAACAAATAGGAAAAAGAAAGCCTCATCACACCCTACCTGTCAAATCAAAGACGGCCTCCTCAACAAGCTCATCCAGCAACTTTCCTTCTATTTCGTTCCCTAAGCTATCTAATTCCACTCTCATCTTATCTACCCACCCTCTCCCTACCACCATCTCCACCACCAGGCTGTTGCTGTCTCCACCGTCCCCAAATGTACATCTCACATCACTACAAAACCATGACTTCAACTGAGGCCACAAGTAGTCAACTATCTGGGGTTGTGCACCCTCTACCAACCAGTTTTGAACCCCACTGCAAGTCACCGCCTTTGTGCTCCTGTCTGATCCATGACCTGTGATTTCAACTAGCGCTGCATTCACAGAGTCAAACACAAGTTTCCGATTTGATCGTCTCTGTCTTCGCTTTGCCTCTAGCAAAAGCTCCTTGTCATTTAGGTTAGCATATTTGTCTCTCAATGATGGGTCTAACGGGCTTCTGGGCGAATGCCACCTGGCAAAAAATGAATCTAATTGCAGGTCGGAATCAAGGCCAGCTGTTGTTAGTAGAGTTTGGACCAAGAAAAACCAGTCCTTTTCATCTTCCTCAGCACCCGAGGGGACCGGAGAGGGAGAGGACTTTAATGGATAAGGACTAGCTGTCTCTGCACGGGAATCATCCCATGATAGGGTTCGAGCCACTGATTCTATTGGTGGCGATTTATCAATCAAATTAGACTTGAGAGGCACCTCTATTCCTGCATTAAAGAGAGAATTCATATGATCTGGCTAGGAACTAGGTAAATGCATAAGAGATTTCTCTAAAAGTCCCAAAATAGGAGATATTTACCTCTGTAACCTGGCTTGATACTGCCAGAAGCCTCCAGAATTGTGTTGTCATCCTTTTCGAATGGGGGTTCTAAAACTGAGATAGGTCTTGGCTGATCCTGATTCTCATTCATAGTCACAGGCACCAAGGGCTTTGTTACCGATACCCCTCCCTGCAAAAAGTTTTTACAAGATTATCAGGTCGCTTCATGGGAAGTTCAAGTTGAACAGACAATTAGAAATAAATAAATGATATTCAGCTGGAAGAAGACAATTATGGAGTATAAATCAAGAACAAATGTATGACATTGCTACCATTACTTGAAATCTTGAAGAAATCCCGGCTTTACTTGAAATAGAATCAATAAGTAAGAAATCAAGATGTGTTTCAAGCTGCATGGCAAAAGCACAGACTGGTACTGTTTCGTTTACACATAAAAATTGATGAATTAACCAACCCAAACTCATTTTCCTAGCCCACAGGATGGCTTAGCTCATACAGGCCAGCCCAACTTTAATTAATTGACAAACTATAAGAGGTAGGAAGTACATGCTGGGAATTCACTCTGTTCAATAAGAAATACAATGTTCGTGTCTCTCAATCATGTTTTCCATAAATTATTAACTGTAGGCATACCTTTGATCAATAATAACAATAGCAGCATATATGACTAGGAAAGAACAAAACAGGGCAATCATAAAGAAGGAAGATAGAACTACCTCATGGGAAACAATGCCTTGATTTGTTCCCATGCTGATAAGATCTGGATAAGCTATGCTTGCTGATCCATGTAAAACAGGAGATAAACGCTTTTCACAGCCACAGTTATTACAACATTGAGCTGCATCATCGCGAACTCTTTCAGTAAGAGGAACTGGTGACCCTAGGATGGCAGACTGAGATTCATCTTTAGATTGACATGCAACAGATTTATCTTTACTTGGTTTCTTGTTCCTCGAGAAAAATAAACTAGAAACTTTCCCCTTTAGAGAAGATTTCATGATCTTTGCCTTTGTCAGCTCCTTCAAAACTTCAGTTTTGCCAGCATCAGGGTGTGAAACTTCGACTTTAAGCCTGGCATCATAAACCATGGATGAGACAGGCACTGACTTGGACCTTAGAAGACTTCTAGGAGAATCAGGTGTGCTGTCTTCCTTATTTAAATGACTAGGGATGCAAGAGGTTGATCCTCTTGGTTCTTGTTCCTTATTACTAACCTCTTCCTTAGATCTCACAAATTTCTTTGCATCTGAAACTGCAAGCATCTCTCCCAAAGTGTTGGAGATTCTCCGGGCAGTTTTTTGCTCTTGAGCTCTCCCATTCAATGCCATCATGGCCCATCTTTCAGGAAGTTGCTTCTTTGCTTCTCTGCAAACAGATGACTCTGGAGAACAAGATGCACAGCTGAAGGAGGAAGAGGAATAGGGGCTATCAAACCTATTGGTGTAATCCCATAAATGCCTAGACGTCAGTGACAAGATTTCTGTATCACTGAGATTTCCCACTGCACAGTCATTTTCTGATTTGTTAACTGAACTATCATCACCAATATAGCCATTGGAATACACAGAAGAAAGACGAGTTCCCTTTCTCTGGTGGCCGATCAGGTTTTCACGCATATTCCGAGTGATTTTCTTTGCCACCTCTCTTGATTCTTGACCCTCAAAATCTTCAGGTTCATCATCAAAATCTTCACAATGCAACATTCTTGGTGGCGATGATGGTGGTGAAACCAAAGCCTTAACGTCATGGATCTTCCTTTGGCTAGGCTTCAATACTACTATTCGAGTGGGTTGAGCAGCATATTCATCAATCTTCTGATTGGAAAAGGCAGAAGAATATCCAAGATTACTTTTTTCCCACCCAATAGCTTGACCAGTATGGGACTGTTTCTTTGTCAGTTTATCACTCTTCTTCCCTGATCCTGCAAATCTTTCCTTCGAAGGCCTCAGAACAGTGATGCGCCTTGTCTCGGGAGATGGAGGCATACATTGCAGATCATGCAGATGTTGAGAGAACAATGAATTTGGTTCCTGCAGAAACTTGAGGAATAAATCTTTATTGGAACCTTCCAGTGCATCTTGGAATTCCTTGGACTGGCAGCCTTTTTCATCTGTTGACAGACGTTTTGCTTCCATAAACTTCAGGCGAACAAGAGCCATCGTTTTGCTTCCATTGTGATTTCCTTTCTGAGGTGAACTATCTCTCAGAATTGTCTTTTTGGATTGCTGCCAGATTTTATAGACATCTTTGTATTCACTTTGCTCCTGGCATGGGTGGCCTTCACAAGGCCTCTGCTTGTCCAAAAAACTATGATCTTCATCCCAAGACTCCACAAGTATCCCTGAGTGACTTAAAGAACACCTTGAATAACCTCTAGAGTGGCTTCTTCCTGTAGCTGCAATAGGCTGCTGATGAGGAAGGGTATCAAGTCCCATCAACTTGGCAACCAAGTTGGGGGGAGTTATGCTTAGATTCAACTTCTTTGGACAGTTCTTGGGCAATGATTGTCTTTACGGGTGTTCCATTCGCTTTCTTATTTGAGGAGCTTCTCCTCAACTCAGATACAATCTGCAGATCAGGACACTATATTGTAGTATATTATAATGCAAGTGTTAGAAATGTAGACAAGTTCTTCAGAAAAACCTCTCTCTTCACTGGACTATGGTCAGTATTACAAATAAACAATTCTCGATATTTTACCATTTTATCCTCAGTCTTACCTCCAAAGAGTGCAATTAACATCCTTGCCACATCTGATTGACTACTTGAGATTGAAGAACCTGCCAAACCACCATCTCCATGTCAACAACAGCTGGCTTGATATATAATTTAAGATGCACAACCATCGATATGAAAATATAAACAACCAGCATGAATCCTAAACAGGACGGTTTAGAATGGAGCGCATCTGCATAGATCAAAACATGTCATTTTACATGCAGTCGGGCCAGAAATGTAATTGTTCCTAAACATCACCTGTAAACAAGATAAATTCTAATTTTCCAACGGCGTGTCCAAGAGCTAAGAGTCGAGCTAAACCATCCACAATAAGCAAATTAAAATCCTACGATGGCTGGAAAAGATGGAATGCGATGCAAGACATAATGGTAGATGACTCCTTTATATTGCTCATCGCCCCTCATAATAAATTGCAAACTAGTTCAAAAACTTAAAATCAACACCTATTAAAGCTAGGCAACAGCTACTTGTCATGAAAACGTTAAGTTTAACTAAACAGATTTGAGCAGCCTGTTTCCAGCGACCCCGTTGCTCAAATCAAAAAGATTGACCATCCTGCCCAAGCATCCTGGAAACTTGAGCCTCTCTGTTCTGAATTCCGTCTATCTCAACACCTATAATAAATATCAATTGTCAGTTTATGACCTTACAAAAAACAGAAACGCCAACTCTAGACCAAGATATCTGTTCGGAGATGTAAAAAATGATGGCAGCAAAAAATAGAAAACAAAAAACGGGTGGTTTCTAAAAAGGACGAAATCCTATTCCTGTCAATGAATACGTAGGGAAGACATGAAGAAAGTAGCTGGCTGCTTCAAAGCAACAAAAATCAATCAGAACCAAATGACACCCAGTTTTATCAAGATTTTAAGCAACTATCCCCCCCTCTTTTATCTCTGTTTTTGGAGTGAAAGCAAAGGAATTGGGCACAGGAACCTATGCGAAGAAAAAAAGAAACCGTTTGTTAAGAAGGTAAAAGGAAATCAAAACAAAGAAGCTACCTTGACTTAAGACAAAAGACAAATCTCTCTTTCACTGCAAACAATATTCCCTCTTCTCATGTTTTGTCATTATCACATCAACAATAAACTAAAACCAGTTCAGTCCAGGTTTTTATCCAAATATACAGAGCCAGAGAAAAAAATTAATTTTAAAGATAATCAGCTTCCAAAAAAGCTTCCCTTTTCTTTTAGAGTAAAGGAAACAATTCAAAGGGGAAAAAGTCAAAAGGAGTTAAAAGAGGAGAGATTGAAGGAGGAGAGCAAATAGTTGGGAGCTAGAAAAAAAGAAGAAGGAAAGAGTGATTGCGTGCTCTAAAAGAGCTACAGCTGACACGGTACAAAAAGGAAGAAGTACTTTTTAAGAGAGACAAAGATAGAAACCCGGTCGCCAGGATCTGACATTCCGGTGGAACGTGACCGGAGATTCGACTGGATGTAAGAGAGAAAAAAAAAAAGCTCTATAGCTATGATGTCACAGGCACAGCGCGAGAGTTTAGCGTACGATATAATTGTGTAATTTTTTAAAGTGTTTTTTTTAAAAAAACAATATAATAATAATAATTTTTTATATTTTTAAAATTATTTTTAAAATTAGTATATTAAAATAATTTAAAAACATTAAAAATATATAAATTTAAAAAAACATTTAATTTTTGGTAAACAGTTTTAAGAATCACTCTCCACCCTCAAAGATAAAAATTAATGTTTTGATTTCTTTTTTCCTTCCCGTGTTGTAGGAGTAAGAAGTGAAGTCTCTTAACCATTGCTAGATGGTTCCATGTTATAAAAACTTATTACTAAGATTTTTTTTTTATGTTTATATATTTGGGTTTGGCAATTAGTAATATAATAATTAATAAAAATTTATATAATTATTAATTTTAAAATATATAAAATTAATTAAAATATACACAAACATACTAGCATAAACAAGTATGTTAATAAAAAATAATAAAGTATGCACTTGAAATTTATTTTGTTAATTCTGATTTATTTATGTGTTTCGATTCCATGAGAGAGTGAGGGAAAATAACTGTAGTTTTTTTTAATGGTTTTATTTTATATAATGCCCCTTTACTTTTTAGTATTTCTGGTTTGAGCTTCAATTTATCTTTCCTTTTCTATTTATGATCTTCATAACAAATGCACTCCTTCATTTGAAATATTTTTAAGAGAATGAATTTAAATCACGAGTAACTTTTTTATAGCAAGTTTTTGTATTTATGTATAATTAAATGTATATTATTTTTTTATATTTGCAATTCAAGCCCAGCCATAACAATTTGTATGATATTCATCCTTAAAATGAAAGAATGAGAAAAAAATTTAAAGATTATTTTTTAATAAAAAAGCATTCCTGTTATTTTTTACTGCATACTCCCTCTTTTTTCGTCTTCTTTTTTTTTTTACTGCTGGCAGCTTATAAGGAGGGCTGTTTTGGGAAAGTTTTCAATTTGGTCCTTAGAGAAGTTTCTAGACACTTATTTGTGCTATTTATTCATTTATTTGTATAAAACATCTTATTGTACTCCAAAAATTCTGAAAATTTAACCTAAATTAAAAAAAAATTAGAAGACTATGCAAAATTTGAACTTAATCTGATGACCAGATTGAAAGTTCGCGCTATGACGTAAAACTAGCCAGTTTGTGATTTTTCGTCAAAAATTCAAATTTTCTTATTTCATTCTTGTACAAAATCATATCAATTATTTTACTCAATTCTCGAGACCATTTTTATTTATTTATTATTTATATTATTTATTTATTTATTATTGTTGTTGTTGTTGTTGTTGTTGTTGTTTACCGGAGTTTACACATGGAATGAAAAATAATGTGATATACTTGTAGATCTAGAGGGCACATGAGTTGTGCAGTAACAAGGAGGTGTTACCAAAACTTTGACAGTAAATGGGTGTTGAATACCTTAACACTTTTATTTACCATGTTTATTATGCTAGATATTGCAATTGTAGATGAGTATTGTGAATTCAATTATGGATTAAATATGTGAGGAACTAGATTTCATAGTAATGGGATTAGTGTCTGGTAATAGACAGAGAAACTAGTTTTCTCAGTAATTGAACTAGTGTTCGGTAATAGGCGAAGGAACTAGTTTCCTGGTGATGAGACAAGTGCCTAGTAATGGGGCGAAGAAAATAGATATCTAGTGAAGGGTTTATTGCTCGGAAATGGGCAAAGAGATTAGTCTTTCAATAATAAGATATTTTGGATAAGGATAATGTGAGTAAATGCCAGAAAAGGTAAAATTGTGCTAAAAAAAGGTTGGTAGTAGGGCTGTTCATGGTTCGATTCAGTTTAAACTACAAAAACCAATTGAACCGAGTAACTCATATTTTAGAAAAATCCAACCAAACCAGACCGAATTCCTGTTCAAACCGAACTGGTTCAGTTTGGTAAAATTCGGTTTTTTTGCTATAAAACCGGAAAATCTAATCATACCATTAATGGACTTTTTTGGATTTTTTAAAATGGACTTACATTAAATTGGGATTTCAAATTTTCTTGTTGGGCTAAGTTTATAGGCTTTTTAATCAAAACTATTTAAAATTTTCTTATTTGGTTTAGTTTGTTATAAGCTTTTTTTTTAATCAAATTAGTAGATTGATATTTTTTTTTAATTTAACTTTCCTTATTAACCTTAAATATATATTAGTAACAATAAATTTGAAATGCTTCACATCTTGCTATCTTTAATATGCAAAGAAATAGGCTATGAAAATCCAAATCAATGCAATATGCAAGATGCATGATCAAATTTAGGCACCTCAAATTAAAAGAGGTGTTCACACTAGAAAAGTTAACATTAGCAAACAAATACATTAGCAACCATTAATAATATGAAAAAAAAAAATCCAGCAACAACACTACAGCAGCATCCAAAACTTCTAGCAACAACAAAAGCCAAAAGATCCAGCAAGGATAATGCTATAAAAAAGCACTAGCAAATTAGCAACATATTAGAGTTCAACTATTAAAAGATTTAATAACACAGAATTTTAAAGGGAATTGACAAAATAAAGTAAATCAATTACCCAAAACAAATATATTTCAGGATTGCACCAACATCATCAATACTACTTACAATTAGTTGAGATTTTCAAACTTTCACCAAATTCTACAAAATCATAAATTAAAATGTTAGATTAACAATAAAAAAATAAATGATATTATAAAATAACTACACTTAAATTTGTAAGAGAAATGAGAAAATGCAAAAATGCAGTTAAACCTCACCAATAAACACCTCCACTTGATGCTAACAGAGCTCCCAATAAAGCCAGCATAATACAAATCAACACACAGAAATGAGAAAACTATTGAATTAATTCCTTTCCTTCACTAAACCAATTTAAATAATTGACTTATTGTTCAGGTAAGTAAATATACTGGAAGGATTAAGCTATATTCTTGCATTTTGGGGAAAAACTCAAGACCACAACCACTTTATGAGAATTTCCAACCAGAAGAACTCGAATCACTTAATTTACTAGCAGCTAATGATAGCAAGGAAATAGATTTTAAATTTCTCAAGGGAAATCCAGTTTCTAGGCATGCTTTTCTTTCATTTATTAAAAAGTGGAATGCACTAAGGCCTATTAAAAGAAGGAAATTACATGGAAAGACTTAACAACTAATGATTCATCTCTTTATAAATCTCTGTTGTCATTGCCCAAACCAACCCCTAAACTACTGAATTAATTCCTTTCCTTCACTGAATCAATTTATTACAAAGAATGGACAACCATAAAAAAAAAAACATGGTTCTCGGGTACAATCAAAGCAACATGTTTCTCGGGTACAATCAAAGCAATTTTCTAAGACAAACATCTGCCAATTTGACTAATAGCATGTATAATGTAAAAGGGGATTAGCAATTTTTAACAAATATCCTTTTTGCAGAACAGTTGTAACGCTACAAAGTTCAATTTACCTTCCATAAAACAACGACAAAATATTAAAACCATATAGATGAATATAAGCTAATAGATCTTTGTATGTGAATCTTCAAGGCAAAAAAAAGGCACTAGCAATCAAGATAAAACATATTGATAGCTAATAATACAGATCAAAACCACATATTAAAGTTAACAGTGCTAAACAAAGCAATCAAGAACTCAATATCAATACAAATCAACTGAACATCAGTAGTGATGAGGTGTCAGAGAAAATCGAATAAGACAAAAGGCATGACTAAAATAAGAGAAAGGAGAGAGGGTAGGGGGAAGGGGCAAACCTGAAGAAAGATGCAAAAATCCTAGCGGCAAGAGGATAGAAAAAGGACAAGCAGAGGTGAGAGCGAGGAAGTAGTGATAGGAAGGCTAAAGAAGCATGAAAGTTTGAAACAGATGTTCGTATGTTACAAGCACACGAAGGCCAGAATTAACATAGGGATAAACTTTACCTTGTCATCTTTTCTCTAATGAAGGAAACCTCTCCTTCTGCTGCAAGTATAGAGTAGGAGGATCGCGATGGCTTGCGCATAAGTAAAGAGAGAAGCCAAGGAGATGGAGATTTGGGTTTTTGTTCGGCTAAAGAAGAGACAGATGCAAGGGGCAGAGTGGCTAAAAGGGAAACAAAGAAGAAGAAAAATGGTCTATGGTCTAGGCGACAACTTTTTGTGTTATGTTATTAGGGTTAGGTTAACTGTAGTATTTATAGTTCTTTTATTGGTTGATTCAGTTCGGTTCACTGGTTTCAGTTTTAAAACCGAAACCGAACCGAACTGGCAAGATTTTATGGTTTTAAAAATCAGTTTAATTGGTTTTTCATCTCGGTTTGGTTTTCTCGGTTGATCAGTTTTTTTAAACACCCCTTAGTTGGTAGTAACGAGTCAAGATGACTCGGGTTTAAGTTGAATTTGAAGGAATTTGACTGATTTATAAAAAGGGAACTAATTAAAATAGATAAAATATAGTAGAATTTCATAATTAAGTGGTATTCTTATTTAATTAATTAATTAACAACTTGGTTTTATTATGTGATAATCAATTTCAGGTACCTCTTATCAATAAGCGAAATGATATGGTTTTTTTTAGGAATACTTTTTATAATATTTAATGAACATGTAATCAATAATCCTTTGTATTATAATTTGGAAATGTAATTAATATTAACTTTATTGAAGGACATATTACTATACTTAGACATCTTTGTAGATTTCTAATATTTATCAGTTCTTTTGTTGTATTAAAATTACAAAAGCATGTGGTTATATTGTACCATTCTTATATGAATTGATTATGTGTGCATATATATGTATATCATCTGTAAGAAATATAATAATGGACTATGATGAATGAAACATTGGAAGTTGAGGTTGGAACGTATTCTAATATGATTACGAGATAAGTCCAGGATGATTGGACAACCTTTGATATGCATTAATAAGAATTGATGTGAAACATGAATTAGTCAATTACTTGGGATATCTTAGTATAAAAGAGACTTCGCCGAAATATCATCAATTTCATGAGGAATATATGTAATATTCAAAACTATAAAATGATAAACAAAATGATAACGTAAGGTTTCAGCTTAATTCAGTTGACCATTTGAAAAAACAAATTTCCTAAATACATGGAATTAATATGAAGAAATCATGTAGTGATTGTATGTAAATACTGAGGATGTTATAGTTGATATCAGAGCCTTGTCATGGGTTTAGGATTAACCATGAAAATGGGTACATGTTAAAATTGTTTTAGGATGATTCGTACAAGGCATGGTACGAAAACAAATCCCTCTTTAATGTAGAGGAGGATTCAAAATATGGATCTTGAGAAGAGTTAGGGGGAGGACCCTTTGGCATATATTGCCTCTCATATGCCATCAGCAGCTATTTAGTCGAGATGAGACGAGTCATTTGGGCTCTAAGATGATACCACCTCTAAACAGGCTGGAGTGTCGTAACACATATAATAAAGGTAATGGTCGATACCATGAATAATGCATTAGCCCTTGTGGCCCTAATATCTCTAGTAGTGCTAACAACTCCAATGGTCACTACACCAATGGATAGTGTGGTTACCTTAGTGCAGATAGTGAAAAGTATGAGGGAGATGGGGTGTAAACCTTTCATAAGGGATCAAGATACAAAAATTATAGGTAGATAAATTAGGAAAATGGAGAAGACTTTATTTTAAATAAGGATGCTAGATTTGTTGAGAGTGGATTGTGCCACCTAATTGTTATCAGATAGAGCATAGTCTTGGTAGGAGGCCGTACAATCGATGAGGGCTATATAGTTATGGACCTGAAGTGATTTTAGAGCAGATTTTGAAAATTAGTTCTACTCCAAATATCATCACAAGATGAAAGAATAAGAATTCTTAGCTTTAAAGCAAGGGGATATGATAGTCTTGAAGTATGAAAGTAGGTTTCATGACCTCTTCATGTTTCCCCCATATCATGTTCTTACAAAGCAACACATGATAGAGAGATTTTAGAATTGGTTAAGGCAAGATTTGAAACAGGGATTGATAGCACTGCAATTTAGGATGATGAGAGACTTGGTTGAAGCAGCTCAGGCATTAAAGGCATGTATAGTAGAGGGTTAACAAGGTCAATCTGACGTTGGGAAAATAAAGGAGTTTGATTACTCTTTGGGTAAACCTCCCAGACCCTTTTTTTTAAGAAGGGAAAATAAAGGTAGTTTGACCAGTATAAAAAGAGAGGAGGAGAGTCTAGTCAAGAAAAAATAGATAGGCATTTCTAGAGCACAAGTGGAGGGTCAACTTATATTAGAGGTAGTTCTACTAGAAAGACTTCGGAGCAAAAGACAATTACCTATCCTCACTATTTTAGATGCGAGTAGAGGCATCCTGATGATTGTTCTGCATCGCTAGGGCGATGCTATATTTATAGGTAGGATGAATATAAATGGTAGAACTGCCCCTATTTAGATCATAAATGTTACTATTGTGGAGGGGTAGAGATATTTTAATAAGGATTGCCCTCAGAGAGCTGATTATGTATAGTGATAAGGACAACAATCATATAGTTATTAGTAGTCAGTCATAATGAATAGACTCATTAGACTAGCACAATTGAGAACCAGTAGTAATCGAGGCCGACCTTGAGGATACGGGGAGAGGGCATAGAGTAAAGTGTTCCATATGAACCGGAATGATGTACGGGCTGCCATGAATGTAGTAATAGGTACTTTATTCTAAGAAAGCAAATATGTATATGTTTTGATCGATCCTGATGCTACACTCTTTTATGGCAAGAAAAATTGAAAATCTACTAAAAATGCAACAAACTAAATTGAAAAAAAAAAGATTTCTAATTAGTACACCTTTAAGGGATGTTGTACTTGTGGGTTGCATGTATAAGAGTGTTAGGGTTATTATTGAGGGACGTGATATGGAAGTAAATTTAATGCCATTAGAGTTGCATGATTTTGACTTAATATTAGGAATGGATTGGTTGAGTACCCATAAGGTACAAATGGATTGTTTTGTCAATATGGTTACTCTTCAGGGAGTAGACGAAAAGAAAGTGATATTTAAAGGAGAAAGAAAGGTCATATCAAGTTGTGTGATTTCAGGTATGATGACTAGAAAATTGATGAGAAAAGGGTGTGTGGCATATCTTGCATACATAATATATTTTAAAAAGGATAGGGTAGAGTTGAAAAATCTCCCTATCATGAGAGAGTTTCCAAAAGAGTTGTTAAGATTGCCCCCGAATAGGGAAGTAAAAGTTTTTATTGATATATTACTTGGTAACTTTCTTATAGCTCATGCGTCATATAGGATGACACCAACATAATTGGTTGAGTTGAAAGTTTAGCTGCAGGATTTACTATAAAAGAGTTTATATGCCTGAGTAATTCACCCTAGGATGCTCTAATCTTATTCATGAAAAAGAAGAATGTGACTTTTAGACTCTGTATAGATTATAGGCAACTAAATAGGGTAATATTGAAGAACAAATATTTGCTTGTGTGGATAGATGATTTGTTTGACAAACTTAAAAGGGCTTGGGTATTTTTTAAAAAAGACCTGAGATCAGGGTACTACCAGTTATAGATTGAGGAGCAGGATGTGCCGAAGACTGCATTTCAGACTAGTTATGGACACTACGAGTTTATAGTAATGCCTTTTGGATTGACCAACATACTAGTAATGTTTTTATGGATTTGATGAATCGGGTCTTTTGACCTTATTTAGATAAATCCATGGTAGTATTTATAAATGATATTTTGGTCTATTCCAACTCATACTTGAAGCATGAGCAATACTTGAGGCAAATGCTGCAGACCTGAAGAAATCATCAATTGTATGCCAAACTTAGTAAGTGTGAGTTTTGGCTGAAAAAAGTGGTTTTTCTAGGACATGTCATATCTGTAGAGGGAATAATTGTAGATCCAAAGAAAGTTAAAGCAATGTTGAAATGGGAACATTCTACGAATGTAACTAAAATGCATAATTTTCTTAGGTTAGCAAGATATTATAGGAGATTCATTCAAGGATTCTCAACCATAACAACCTCATTGACTTGATTGATGTAGTGTTTGCATCACGAGTATAAAGATACTATTTATATGGATTTTTAGTTCAGATCTTCACGGATCATAAGAGTTTGAGGTAATTGATGACACAAAAGGAATTAAACTACAACATAGAAGATGGTGGAATTGATTAAGAATTTTTATTATATAATAGATCACCACCCAAGCAGAGAAAATGTTGTTGATGATGCTTTTAGTCGTAAAAATAAAGTAGTTGTGAAGGCATTAGAAGGGAGGGATGTGTAAACAAAAAAAAAGTAAATGTAAAACAAGAAATGACTCCACCGTCACTGTCGATTTTTGAATCGGTAGTGACTCAGTTTTTTATGATGATTATTTAGTCAACAGTGGTTGTATGTGCTGATGAATTTATGTGTCATTTGTGGCTATAATACCCAATAGAAATCTAAGTTAAAGGCTGGCTCATACTAAGTGATAGTTAGGGGAGCAAATCGGCCTGCCTTAAAGAGTTAAGAGGGAGGAGAAACCAATATAGGAATAATCAAAGAGGGGACAAGAACAAACTTAAACCAACACCTAAACATCCCAGCTCTTTAAAAGGGGGTATAAATACAAGGAGGAGAGAGAAGGTGACCATTCCTCTTTCCAAAAATCTGTCTGCAGTAGCTGTATGTTTAGTTGCATGCTTCTCTTCTCTTCCTTCTTCCAACAGAAATTAAACCAAGCCAGTAGTAAGTGCCTCTTTGAACATGTGTAAGAGAGAGAGAGTTGAAAACTTGAGAGAAGACTGAACAACTGCCTAAAGAGAAAGAGAAAGGGGCTAGAAACCGAGAGAGGAAGGAGTAGGGGGAGAACCAGGAGAAGAAGAGAAGGAATACTGTCAAACTTTTCCCAAACCTACTTAGATCTAAAAGGTATGGGTCTTGTAACCTCCTTTCTCATGTTCTTTGTGACCTTGGAATGAAGAAAAACCATGAGGGAATGCCTAGAATTTTTATACCAGATGTAAAGGAAACCTAAAATAAAAAGAGGGACAAAAATGGGGTTGAATGGAGACTTAATTCCAGAACATTTAACAAAGAAAAATAAATAGATTGAATGGACGAAACATGATAAAGGGCCAACCATAGCTAAAGGGTTGGCCAGATTGCATTATGTGATAAAATGCATGTAGATGTCCATGCTTGAAATTATATGGTTCTGCTGGATTCTATTAACAAACTGTGTGCTAGAACTGAATTCCATGTAGTTGTTTGTGCTTGAAATTATGTGATTCTGCTGGATTTTAATAACAAATTGTGTACTGGAACCGAAATGCATGTGGATGTTTCCTGCTAATTTGTGTTGTCTGCAGCAAATCAAGTGTTCGTTGTCGAATTGTGTTGTCTGTAATGAATTGGCGTTCATTGTCGAATTGTGTTGTCTGCAGCGAATCAGGTGTTCGCTACCGAATTATAGTGTCTGCACCGAATCAGGTATTCGCTGTCAAATTCTAGTGTCTGCAGCAAATTAGCATTTGATATTACGGAGGAACGTCTTTATCAAAATATTTTTGCTTCTCACTTCAGGCAATTAGCAATAATTTTTATATGGACTTATTTGTTGTCAAATTGTGTTGTCTGCAACGAATCAGGTGTTCACTATTGAATTGTGTTATCTGCAACAAATTAACATTCGCTACCGAATTGTTTTGCCTGCAGCGAATCAGGTGTTCGCTGCTGAATTATAGTGTCTGCAGTAAATTAGCATTCACTGTCGAATTGTGTTGCCTGCAACGAATCAGGTGTTCACTGTCTTGTGTTATCTGCAACGAATTAGCATTTGCTACCGAATTGTATTGCCTACAGCGAATCAGGTGTTCGCTACTGAATTATAGTGTCTGCAGCGAATCAGGTGTCTGTAGCGAATTAGCATTCGCTGCTGAATTGTGTTGCCTGCAGCAAATCAGGTGTTCGCTGTCGAATTATGGTGTCTGTAGCGAATTAACATTCATTCATGAATTGTGTTGCCTACAGCAAATCAATGTTCGCTGCCGAATTATAGTGTCTACAACGAATTAGCATTCACTGCCGAATTGTGTTATCTGCAACGAATTAGGTGTTCGCTACCGAATTATAGTGTTTGAAGCAAATGAGCATTCGTTGCCGAATTGTGTTGTCTGCAGCGAATGAGTTTTCGTTGCCGAAATTATGGTGTTTGCAGTGAATTAGGTTTTTGCTGCCGAATTGTGTTGTCTGCAGCGAATCAGTTTTCGCTGCCGAATTGTGTTATCTGCGGGGAATCAGATTTCGCTGTCGAATTGTGTTGTTTACAACGAATCAATTTTCGCTATCGAATTGTGTTTTCAACAGTGAATCAGTTTCGTTGTTGAATTGTGGTGTCTATAGTGAATCAGATTTCGCTGCTGAATTGTGTTGTCTGCAGCTAATCATTTTTCATTGTCGGATTGTGGTGGTTGCAACGAATCAGTTTTCGCTGTCGAATTGTGGAGCCTGCAGCGAATCAGTTTTCGATGCCAAATGGTGGTGTCTGTGGTGAATCAGTTTTCATTGTCGAATTTCTATATTGAATCAATTCGCTAACGATTTCGTGTTCCAGCGAACCAGTCCGTTGACGAATCTGCGTCACTGGCGAACTAGCTTTTGCTAACTAATTTTTGCTACAAATTTATATATTTGAATGGGTCCAATGATTAAAATGATTGCATTATGTGATTGTAATATGTGGAACACTTGAAAATGAACTTGTGTATGCTTTAGACATGCATGGTGAAGAGTTATGCAGTTACTGAATACAAATGTACTGATTTATGGCCATCAATGTTTTAGGTGGTGCGACTGGGATTAGACCTTCGTCAGGACAAGGACACCCCACGGGTGGAACAGGTAGGTGGTTTCCACCTTTTTCTTGTATGGTGTTAATGTTTTGAAATGATTTACTTATGGATGATATATTATTGAATCCTTGATGAATGATGAGACGAAGATGAATGTTTGATTGAATTCGTGACGAATGTTGAAACGACTATAAAATGTTGATTGAGTTCTTGATGAATGTTGAAATGATGATGAAAATGTTAATGTTCTGAAATGACTTGGTTGAGGAGGATACATTATTGCATTGCGATGAATGTTAAACCGACTATGAGATGTTAATTGAGCTATTATGAAATTGGGCTGTTGACAAATGTCAAACCAATTATGGAATTTTGATTGTCATTGTTGATTAGCTTTGGCTAATGACATTCAAAATGAATGACCAGATTTTGATTGTTGATTAGCTTCGGCTAATGGTATCCGAGATGGATGACCAGGTTATGCTTGATGATTAGCTTTGACTAATGGCATTCAAAATGAATGACCGGGTTATGATTGTTGATTAGCTTTGACTAATGGCATCCGAGATGAATGAATGGATTATGCTTAATGATTAGCTTTAGCTAATGGCATCCGAGATGGATGACCGGGTTGTGATTGATAATTAGTTTTGGTAAATGGCATCCTAGATGAATGGCCGAGCTGATTATAACGATTGGCTTCGGCTAATGGTATCCGCAAGAGATGACGAGTTTGACTTTTGGGATTAGTTTTGGTTAATGGCATTCGAAATGGATGACCGAGTTTAGATATTACTATTAACTAAAGTTAAAAGCATCCAAGGTGGATGACTGGGTGAAGGTGAAGTAATTAACCTCGACTGAAAATTTAACTTCAGCCCCACCACTCCTATAGAGAGGCTGGGGCATATGAATGAGGATAATACATCTAGAGAAATAATGATGATTGTACAATGTATATGAGAAGTGAATGAAAGAATGTACTCACCTTCAGTTGATAACAGAAAATAATGATAACGTCTTTCTAGTTGTTATTATTATGTTTAGATTATTCACAATTCTTGTATCCATATTATTTTTGTAACAGGGACATCACACAATCAAGGTGCGTAGGAAAATCATTCTGCGGGTTCACATATTTTGAAAGGTGCTATGTAATAGTATGTCTTAGGTGTTATGTCGAATATTTGTTATTCGACACTTTTGTAAGGACTTGTAATGAAAACTGTAATGGAACATGGATGTGGATATGCAGACATGTAGATACGATTTCATGAATATATTTAGTGATACTTTCTTTTATGAGGATGTTATGTTGTGAATTCACATGAGGATTATATGAAAGAAAGTACTAGTTGTGTAAAATTATCGTTCGGCACTTGTGTATAAATTCGTGTTGATAACAAGAATAGAACATGAATGCAAACTCATGAGTATGCCAATATGATTTAATGTAAATGTATGAATATGAAAATATAATATTATGGGCATATGTATTAAGCATCCGTCTTATGGGAATGTTGGATTATGAAAACTATATCCGTATGATGTCATGATAAGGAAAGGAACCTAATTACTAATTCACGGAATGTCATTGTAAGAAGTATCGAGAACTTAAGAAAAACAATTCCACCGATTTTGGCTTTTGAAATAGCTAGGTCGTTACAAGATGAAAGAGAGTAAGTTGATGTCAATACTCATATAGGGCCAGAAGGCTCTCTGATAGCCCAATTGACAGTATGGTCTATATTTCAGGATAAAGTATTGGAAGTTCAATAAAGAGATGTTGAAGTGGATAAAGTGAGAAACAAGGTGAAGTTAAGAGTTGAGATGTCATTTTGAATTTTAGAGGATTGAATGGTAATGATGGGTAGACGAATGTATCTACCTAAAGATAAGACCTTGAAGGAGGAAATGTTAAAGGAGCCGCATGAATCCATATTCACTGTGTATTTAAAAAGTACTAAAATGAAAAAAGAAATTGCTAAATATGTGACTAGGTGTAGAGTTTGTCAACAGGTAAAAATTAAACATTAGAAGCCAACAGGGCCTCTACAATCATTGCTGATACTTGAGAGTGGAAATGGGAAAATATTGTTATAGACTTTGTGTCAGGTTTGTCTAGGGGGAAGAAGGGCAGTAATGTAATCTAGGTTATTGTGGATCACTTCACAAAATTTACATTTTCTTACTTATGAAAATGACAAATTTAGTTCATAAGTTGGCTAAACTTTATGTGAATGAAATGGTAAGATTTCATGGGATACCCATATCAATTTTTTCTAATCAAGACCTTAGACTCACCTCACTATTATGGCCAAGTATTCAATGTGCTCTAGGGAAAAAAAGTAAATTTAAACGCAACATTTCATCCTTGATTGGATGGACAATCAAAGAGAACAATCCAGTATTTAGAGGATTTGTTGAGAGCCTGCATTTTAGAATTTATGAGCAATTAAGAAGAACACTTTCCACTTGTGGAATTCACCACAACAACAATTATCAGTCTACAATAGGGATGACTCCCTACAAGGCTTTGTATGGTAAGAAATGTTGAACCCTTATTCGTTGGAAAGAAATTAGGGATAGAAGGTTAATGGGACCAGAATTAGTGCAGATTACCTTAGAAAATGTGAGAATTATAAGAGACAGAATGAAAGCTGCTTGAGACAGGCAAAAAAGTTATGCAGATGTTAGGAGAGGGCCTCTAGAATTTGATGTTGGAGATATGGTGTACCTAAAAGTTGCTCATTGGAAGCACATGTTGCGGTTTCAAATAAAAGGAAAGTTAGCACCAAGATATATTAGACCCTTCGAAGTGGTGAAGAGGATTGGACTGGTAGCTTATAATTTAGCCTTGCCCCTATATTTAGTTAGGATAGATGTATTCCTTGTTTCATTATTACAAAAGGCTAATATGGATACTTCTCGAGCACTACCACAAGTTCCATTAAGGGTTAAAGAAGATTTGACCATAGAAATAAAACCAATAAGGATTCTGGATTAAAGTGAAAAGGAGTTAAGAAATAAAAAAGATCCATATAGTGAAATTGCTATGGAGAAGCTCTCAAGTCGAGGAAGAAACTTTGGAAAAGGAATTAGAGATGAAAAAGAAATATCCTGAATTGTTTCTAAAAACAGGTATGGAAATTCAAATTTCGAGGATGAAATCTTCTTAAAGGATGAGAGAATGTAAACTCCTAGATAATTTTTTTTTCCAAAATATAATAATAAAAAAAATAGGGTAAATAATTATTATAATATGTCCAGACATATATGAATAAAAGATGAAGAGATTAAGAGCGCTTCGGTATAAATTTACAAAATGATTTCGGGTGATAGAAATTATAGCGTAATAAAATGAATATAATAAATTGGGAAAGAAGAGTTAAGAAGATAAAAGAAGAAAGATTTACAACCGAATTATATGAATATATGCATTGGTCGAGAATTAGAAATAGTCTAGCTATTTTAAGAAATGGTTAGACTGATTTAATAAAATAGTCGCACTGTTTCTCAAAACGGTCAAACTATTTTGGCTACTACTCTTAAAACTAACAGTGCAGCCAAGAGAGGGAAATAATGTTTTCTCTTCTTCTTATTCTTTCCTTTCACCATTGAAGAGTTATAGAAGTGATAGGTAGGAGTGAAAAGAGAGGGTTTTGATAGAGAAGAACACATCCACACTAGAAATTAAGAAAAATCAAACAGAGGGAAGATTGAGTTAGAGAGAGAAAATGAAGAAAGAAGAGGAAAAAAGGGAGGGATGTGGAAAATTTCGACTGGTTAGAACTCGAAGTTAAGAAGAATATTACTTGGTAAGGAGTTCTAAACCTAACCTAGCAAACTTATATGAAAGGAAGGCAATTGAGATTGAATTCATGAATTTTGTGTTAGGTTTTAATGTATGAATTTGGAGGAAATGGAAATTGATTGTATACTGAGTCAATTAGGTTAGATTAAGTTGTGATGGGTGCTAAATTAGGAAGAAATAATGAAGAAAACCAGGGTGTTCCTAAAGGCTCAATGGCTGACCAATAGGGGGACCAAATTGCATGTGATGAATTTGTATTTTATTCAAGCGTAATCATAATAAATTAATATATGTCTGAGGAAAATGAATGCATAATGTTTTCTATATGAGATAAATTGAAGAGAATTCATCTTTTCTTGTTATGCATGTTTTGACAAAATAGGAGTAAGAATGAAAATTGGGATTTATGAATGTAAAATGGTTTAAAAATTGTATAAAGTAATGATGAATGTGTTAAGGAATGAATGGGTTCTTTGTGTCTTTTTGGAAGGAAATGAAAGTTTAATGTAAGTTGAATTGTAAATGGTGGTTCAGTTGAAAGAAAACAACTTAGTATATTATTATGTGAAAATGTACATGGAATGAAAAACAATATGGCATACTTGTGGATCCATGGGAGGTGATGCGAACCATAGCGGAATTGAATAGAATTCACGAACTTAAAATCTATCTAATCCAAGTTTGCTGAAAATAGGATAAGTTTATCACAATGAAAGACCTGCTCCTAGGCAACAAGACTATAAACCAAGTCAATTATAACACCTACATCTGGAGACAAGCAAAAGGAATATAAATTCACACAAGGATTGGTTAATTCTTTGAAAAGTTGAAAGTTCAATTAAGAACCAAAATTGACAACCAAAAGTCGGCAAAATCAGAATATTATTAGCCAAAAACTAATCTGAAAATTATTCTCAAGAGTATTTATACCCCAAGCCAAAAACCTTAATTTCTCTAATGGATCACATATAAACCCAATTTAAATAATAATCAATCCAAGTTAAAACTAGCCCAAACTAATTAAAATAAATAAAATAAACAAGTCTAAAACCCAAACAAGTGTTTTCTCACAAAATCAAGAAAGTTTAATAGCCCATCTAATTTAATAAGACAAGTTCAGTTATTTCCGCATTCTATCTGGCAGCAGCAAAACCCAACTTTAAATGGATGGTTTTCTCTTGTCTTAAAGAATTAGAAGGTGTGCCATATACCGTTAGAAAAGTATGGAAGTATAGTTTCTATCCCAACTATAATCATCTCAAAATTAGACTTTTAGCTCTAGTTATAATTAAAAAGGTCAAACTGACCGAATCTAGTCTTCTTCTCCCAATTCTTGTGTAATGGTTTTGGTTCCACCAACAAACCCCTCTTGAATATGAATCAGATTAATCATGGCTTGCTCTTCATTATTTAATATCCTCTTAAAGTCCACCTTAGCCCACGTATCTTGGAAAAGTCCATTGAAAGTCTCTTTGAACCTCTTAGCTCTAAGCCTTATAACTGGATCAACCAAAACCTCTAATGGATCCTTTGGTGCTTGGATCGTATCAGAAGGCCATGGGAGCTGTGCAGCAGGAAAGAGGTACTATGGTTTAAATTTGTACAAATTAATGATGAATTTGTTAAAGTTCAATGTAAGTTGAATCTCAAATTATGGTTAAGTTGAAAGAAAACAACTTAGTCTATTATTATGTGAAATGTGCATATAATGAAAAATATTGTGGTATACTTATAGATCTAGGGAGGCTATAAGAGCTATGCTGCAACAAAGAAGTACTTCCAGAACTTCAACAGTAGGTAGGTGTCAAATACCTTAACACTATTGTTTACCATGTTCATTATGTTAGATATTGCAATTATAGAAAGGTATTGTGAATTCAATTGTGGATTAAATATGTAAGGAACTAGATTTTCCGGTAATGAGACTAGTGCATGGTAATGCAGAGGAATTAGTTTTCCCGGTAATGAGACTAGTGCCCAGAAATGGAGTGAAGAAATTAGATTTCCAGTGAAGTATTTATTGTCCTAAAATGGGCAGGGAGATTAGTCTTTCAGTAATAGAAATTTCTAAATAAGGGTAATATGAGTAAATGTCGGAAGATGTAAGATTATGCATGTTCTCCAACTTTTCAACGAATAGTTCTCGTGAAGAATTTTCTTCACACTCTACTTATGTGTCACGAGTAAAAGCTATGAAACTCTATATAACTCTTTAGTTAGTTGGGCACTCTTGCTCCATTACAAGTGTTGCTCTACCCAGCTGCTCATTCTTTTTAATGCTTCAGATTGTCCTTTCTTATATACATATCCATGTGATGAGGATGAGAATCTTTGATAAACATTATATTCAAGCTTCCTAGTTTGTTATGTTCTTAACATATTATTATTTATGTTTCAAAAAACACTTTTCTAACAGTTATCTTCAAATGACTTGTTTTTATCTTTTTTTGATAATATCTATCTAAACTTCCCATATAATTTATCCAAAAAAATTAGATAATTACATAAATAATCATGTTATATTCTATAAGATAAAATTGACTATTTCTTTATCTAATTTGAATAAACTAACAATCTAAACAGATTCATCTTTAACAATAATCTTTTACTAATCAAAGCCAAACATTTTGACATTTACAATCCTCCTATTTGGTTGATTTGTGACAAAACATAATAATGATGAATTACCATTCAAGTAGTTCATATAATTTGATCATAAATAGATACTTTATTAAAGTATTCTCGCAAGCACAATTGAATGACTGTTAGTAATATTTATGCAACAACATCCTATGAGTTTCTAACATGTTTCATGCAAATAGTTTATAACCTATATTAAAAAAAAATCACATTTTACATCCTAATAGTTTATAATATGTTAAAAATACTATTATACATCGAATATTATTATGCAACTACATGCATACATCAAGTTTGAAGTGCATCAAGTATTCAACATAAAGGTTTATATGCTAAAAAAATATCCTAGTTATTATAGACTAGAATATTCAATATTCAATACTGATTGAAAATCAATAAAATTCCAGAACAACAAAATTTTTTTGACAATACTGATTGGATCATTCAATATTCAATATTCAGTACTGATTGAAAATCAATAAAATTCCAGAACAACAAATTTTTTTTGACAATGCTGGTTGGATTAGCTTTGCTCTTCCTCTACCTTGCATGTATCTGTGTCTCCTCCTCGGTTTGGCACTAATCCTATTCCTCATCTTCACGAACAATAGATTGATGCACTTGTTTGATGTTCAAGATGATTTGAACAAGTCTATCATTAACCTGCTTAATATCTTGTTGCATATTTGTTAGTAATTTTTCAACTACATCAATTATTTGTTCCCACTTACTAGTAAAACTTGTTTGATAGTGCTTGCAACTATTCTATTATAAAATGGAGTAAGGGTTGGTTTGAGGAGTTTCGAGCTAAGAGGAGATAGACTCTTCAAGATGTGACCATTTTTACTAACCATAACTTCAAATTTGATAGCAGTTACAACTAAGATCTTTTCATATATCTTGATTGTTGGCCTACTATCATACAATGGTACTTTTTATATGATTGTTATCCTAGATATCAACCCACCAAAAGATAGACTCACTTTTTTCTCAGTTGTAGTTGTTTGTATTACATCAATAAAGTGACTAGCTAGGTCAATAGGAATATCAGTAGCAATTGCATACATGAACTGAGCTTTCTCAATTGTCAACATAGTATGTCTTCCAATATGCCAGATGTTTGTTAGCAAAAACATAGTGTTCATAAGCATTCTACGTGATTTAGCACACCATTTTGGTCTTATAGGGTCAACAAACAAATCTCTCATTTGAGTTTTGGAAGAGGCTCTTATTCCTTTATAGGAAAAACCAGGATCTGTGATTTCAAGTAGCTTATATAACTCAAGGGTTTTACCTTTAATAGTGGAAGTAATGGAGCAGTCATCAAGATTGAAAGACTCATAATTAACATAAAACTCCTTAACTACTTCAATATATGGAGTAGGTGCTTCTTCAGTCAGTTCACCCCATTGTCTTTTCTTAAATATGTCTTTTATGAATACAAATATGGGGTCTGAAAGATCACATACTGAAACTTCTCTTTCACCTAGCAAGTTCTTCTTGGAGAAGTTATTTCTATAAGTAATTTTTGCACCAAGAGAAATGAAATGGATGGTTTTTCTAAATTGTTCTACTGATTTAGAGGAACCATCCACCACTTTGCCCTTTTCTTTTGTCCGTTGAATAGCTGGACTAGAGTCTCTTTAAGGGATGAGGTCTCATGTTCTTCCTCATTGGGATAATTTGAAATAAGGGTTTCAGGTTTCTTCTTGGCTTTTACTTTATAACAACCTTGCAACAAGAAAATACATTAGTCATTTTTAGAAGTGATAAACTGAAAGAAATGTGTGTTGTAAAAGTTGTGCACATATGATTGTAAAGACATATTCTTTTTAACAATACTTAAGAAATTTCAGATCAAGATAAAATATCCTTACCATTTTTACAGAAAGGTTAAATGCAAGATGGAGAGGATGAACAAATATTTTGTCTCATAAATTCTTTTTATGCTTATCAGAAGATGACAAGTAAGGATAAAGAGATTTACATGAAAAGTTGCGAGATGAGTGCCTTAAAACAAGAAACAAAGAGAGAGCGAGATAAAGATGATTGCGTGTTTTGATGAACAATGCCATTAAATAAACTTATGGAAATGTTGTTTTTCTCTTATTCCCACTCACACCAAGCATCTAACACATTCACAATAATATTCCTCTTTAAGTTCAACAACCTCCCTCAATTTTTAATTTACGTAACATAACTAAACTCCTTTAAATCATTTCCTTCATAAAATTATATATTAATCTATCACAATTTCACTTAAATAAACACAATCTAACTACATATAAATTGATCCCTTTTTGGCCAGCCCTACATGCTCTTAAGAACATCATGTTTTTCTTATTATTTTTTTCCAAATTCAACACTCATCACAAGTTATTCTAGCCCAATATGTTCAATTCATAATCAATTTGCCTTTCCTCCAAAATTTCTTCTATAAACCCTAAGATAAAATTTATAATTTAACATCAAATACCTTCCTTTTCATATAATCTTGCTAGGCTAGGTTTAAAACCCTTTATCAAGTAATACTCTCATCTTTGAATTCTAACTAGTCAAAATTTTCCACGTTCTTCTCTTTTTTTCCTCTTGTTTCTTCACTTTCTCTTTCTAACTCAATTCTCCCTCTCTTTGATATTTCTTAATTTCTAGTATGGATGTGTTTTTCTCTCTCAAAACCCTTTACTTTCACTCCTATCTATCACTTTTGTAACCCTCTCCCTCTCTTGGTGAAATGAAAGAAGAATAAGAGAAAACATCATCTCCCTCTCTTGGTTGCACCAACGGTTTTTAACAAAGATAATAGCTTAAACAGTCCGATCATTTTGAAAAATGGTCCGTCCATTTTATTTAAATTGGTCTAGTCATTTCTTAAAACAGCTAGACCATTTTTGGTTCTGGACTTGCATAAATTTGGTCATAAATCTTCTTCTTTTTCCTTCTTAATTCTTTTCCCATTTTATTATATTCATTTTCTTATTTCATTTTACACCATAATTTCTTTCTCCCAAAATCATTCTGTAAATCTATACCAAAGCGTCTTTAATCTTTTCATCTTCTATTCACATCTTTCTGGACATATTATAATCATCATTTATCCCAATTATAATATTTAAGAAAAGTTTTAATTGAGAGTTTACATTCTCCCTTCCTTGAGAAAATTTATCCTCAAAACTTGAATTTTCATACTTGTTTTTAGAAACAATTCAAGATGTTTCTCTTTCATCTTTGATTCCCTTTCCCAAGTTTCATCATCGACTTGAAAACTTTTCCATAGTACTTTCACCATAAGGATCTTTTTACTTCTCGACTCTTTTTTGCTTTGATCCAGAATCCTTACTGGTTTTACTTCTTTAGTCAAATCTTCATTAATCTCTAGTGAAACTTATGGTAGTACTTCAGAAGGGTCTGCATAAGCTTTTTATAATAAAGAAACATGAAATACATCATTATCTTGGCTAGATACGGAGGTAAAGCTAACTTATATGTTATTGGTCTAATTCTCTTTACCACTTTGAAGGGTCCAATATACCTCGCCACTAATTTTCCTTTCATACTAAACCACAACATATGTTTCCAAGGAGCAACCTTCAAATACACCATATCTTCAACATTAAACCCAAAAGGCCTTCTTTTGACATTTGCATAACTTTTTTGCCTGTCCTAAGAAGCTTTCATTCTACCTCTAATAATTTTCACCTTTTCTGAAGTGATCTGCACCAATTATGGTCTCATTAACTTTTTATCTCAAACTTTTTTCTAGCAAACAGGAGTTCGACACTTTCTACTATACAGAGCTTCATAAAGAGCCATCCTTATTGTAGACTAATAACTATTATTATAGGTTAATTCCATAAGTGACAAATGTTCTTCCTAGTTGCCCCCAAATTCCAAAATACAAGGCCTCAGCAAATACTCTAAAGTCTGTATTGTTCTCTTTGATTGTCCATCTACCTGAGGGTGAAATACTATGCTCAAATTTACTTTCATCCTTAGAGAATGTTGAATACTTGGCCACAATTGTGAGGTGAATTTGGGGTCTCAATAAGAAATAATTGATATGGGTACCCCATGCAATCTCACCACTTTATTCACATACAACTTGACTAACTTATCACCGAATTTGTCTTTTTCATAAGCAAGAAAATTGTAGATTTTATCAAGCGATCCACAATAACCAGATTGCATCACTGCCCTTCTTTCCCCTGGGCAAACCCAATATAAAGTCCGCAGTAGTATTTTCATACTTCCACTTAGGTATCAGCAATGGTTGTAAAGGCCCTGCTGGCTTTTGATGTTCCACTTTTACCTGTTGACAAACTTCATACCTGGTCACATACTCAACAATTTCTTTCTTCATGTTTGGCCACCAATAAAATTCTTCTAAGTCTTTATACATTTAATACTTCTTAGATGTATTGTGAATCTCGATTCATGAGCCTATCTGAGTACTTCCTCTTTCAAAGTTTTATCTTCAAGCATATACATTCGTCTACTCATCACTACCATCTTATCCTCCAAAATCCAAAAGGGTGTCTCAACCCTCTATCCCGAAGTACGAATTGTTCTCTTAATTGAGCCAACAATAAGCCTTTAAACCCTACCTCTATCTTAGCATCAATCTTTTTTAATTTTATTTAACTCTTTTTCATCCCCTCCTCTAATGTCTCCATTACACCCTTTAACCAACAACATTTTTCTTTCCTAGGTGATAATCTATTTTACAGTTAAAATATTTAATTAATTTTATTAATCCATCTTCCTTGTCGCATATTTAATTCCTTCTATGTCATCCAATACCTCATACTCATATAATCCATAAAGATCTAAACCTAAGATCTATACAAGTAATGTCTCCATACCCGTAATGCAAACACCACCACAACCAGATCTAGATCATGAATAGGATAACTAACTTTGTAAGACTTCGTACTTTGATCTCAAGTCTATTTTTGAAAATATTTTGACCCTTTTTAGTTAGTCAAACAAATCATCTATCTGTGAAATGGGATACTTGTTCTTCACTGTTACCCTATTTAGGTGTCTATATAATCTATGAAAGTTCTAAAGGTCTCATCCTTTTTTTACAAATAGGACTCGAGCTTCCCATGGTGAATTACTCGGGGCATATGAACCCTTTTTGTAGTAGTTCTCATGACTAAACTTTCAATTTAACTAGTTCTATTTATGTCATCCTGTATGGTGCCTAAGTTATAGGAAAGATACCGGGTAATACATCAATCAAAACTTTTACTTCATTTTTCGGGGGTAGTCCTGGCAATTATTATGGAAACATATCCAAAAATTCTCTTACGATGAGAAGATTATTCAACTCTACCCTACCATTTTTAGAATCTATTACATAGTAAGACAAATCGCATACCCTTTCCTTATAAGCTTACTAACTATCTTAGCCGAAATCACACAATTCGGTATGACATTTTGGTTCCCCTTAAAAGTCATTATTTTCCCATCTATTCCTTGAAGAGTCACTGTTTTTTAAAAACAATCAATTTGAGCTTTATGGTTACTAAACCAATACATTCATAGGATTAAATTAAAATCATGCAATTCTAAAAGCATTACAGTTACTTCCATATCATATCCCTTGATAGCAATCTTAACACCTTTATACATATGTTCTATAAGTACAGCATCCCTGAAGGATGTGCTAATTAAAAACCTCTTTTCTAATTTCATCGGTTGCTTTTTCAGTTTATTCTTTTTTTCCCACAAAAGAATGTATAACACCTGGTTCTATCAAAACAAGCACAAACTAATTTTCTAATAATAAAGTACTTGCAACTACATCTGTGATAGTCGCATATCCTCCTAAATCATGTAAAATACTCTACCCTGGGTCCTCTCTCCCTATCCTCGAGGTCGATCTTGATTTCCTCTAATCCTATACTGCATTAGTCTGGTGGGTCTGTCCACAGTGATTGACTATTGATAACTATATGTCTGTTGTCTTTGTCCCTAAATATACTAGGCTCTCCTAAGACAATCTTTCTTAAAATATCCATGTCCGCCATAATAGTAACATCCTCGACCTAAATAGGAGCAGTCCTGCCATATATGCCCATCTTGAATGCAATTGTAGCATCGCCCTAGCGATGTGAAGCAATCTACAAGATGTAATTTCTCACACCTGACATAATGAAGATAAGTAATGGTCTTCTACTTTAAAGTCTCACTAGCAGAACTACCCTTAACGTTCAATAATCCTCTAGCTAACCCTCCACTTGTGCTTTGATAAGACCCAGTAGTTGATCTCCTATGACTGGTATCCCCTCCTCTTTTCTTAAACTGGTTGTGTTGTCCTCATTTTTCTTTTTTAAAAAGGGAAAGCCTGAGGGTTTACCCATAGAATAGTCAATCACTTTTCTTTTGCCACCGTTAAGTTGGCCTTGTTAACTGTCAACTATACACACCTCTAGAACCTGGGCTGCTTATGTCAAGTCTCTTATCATCCCAAATTGCAAGGTTATTAACCCATGTTTCAATTCTTGCCTTAACCTATCCTGAAATCACTCTATCATGTGTTGTTATATAGGAACATGATATGGGGTGAACATAGAGAGGTCATGAAACCTCCTTCACATTCCAACACTTACATATCACCCTTTGTTAATGTTAGAAACTCTTGTTCTTTCATCTTGCAGTGATATCTTGAATAAAACTAATTCTCGAACTCTACTCTGAAATCACCTAATGTCCATAACCTTGTGGCCTTCCTCAATTACATAATCTTCCACCAAAGTTGTGCTCTATTTGATAATAACTAGATGTCACAATCCACCTCAACTCATCTGACACCTTTATCTAGATTAGGGTTTTCTCCACTTTTATAATTCATCTGTTAGCAATCCCTTCATCTTGATCTCTTAAAAAAGGCTCACAACTCATCTCCCCCATACTCTTCACTTACCAAGGAAACTACATTATCTATAAGTGTCGTGACCACAAGAGTTGATGCTACTACTGAGGCTACTAGGGTTGTAGGAGCTCATGCACTTTTTATAGCGTCAACCATTGCTCTCATTATTTGTGCAATGAAAGTAAGATTAACATATGGAGCGGGTGTTCCTACAAGTTCCACTAATAGAGGTATAATAGAATACCTCTAACGATTTATTCTTTCTAGGTGCGACACTCCTGCATGTTTAGAGGCGATATCATTTTGGAGTCCAAATGACTCCTTCTATCTTGATTGAAAAGCAACCAACATAGGAGGCAATATCTGCCAAAGGGTCCTCCCCTTGACTCTCCTCAAGATCCGCATTCTGAATCCTTCTTTGCACCGAAGAGGGGTCCATTCTCGTACCATATCTTGTAAGAACCATCCTGTAACAATTTAATATATATCAATTTTTATGATCAATTTTAAACCCATACCAGGGCTCTGATGCAAACTGTAACATCCTCCATAATTACACACAATCATCACTTGGTATCTTATGAATATTACAATTTTTAGGGTGAAATATATATATATATATATATATATATATATATATATATATATATATATATATATTCTAATAAGAAATCTTAAATAGAGAAAAATGCTGAAATTTTAGTAGAGTCTCCCTTGTACTAAAAGGTCTCAAGTTATTGACTAGAAACCTATTACACTTCAAAACTCAACCATTTCACTTCTCAATCACTGTCTAATCTTTCTAGACTCATCACATCATAAAATCAGGACATTTCATCCATCACATTTCATTATAGTTCACTACACACACACACAAACACACATACCCAAATACTCAAATTATCTAAAACTTGTGAAACATGATCACAACATTAATATCTATGACATAATAAAATAAATTAACAAGACATCATAAGTTTACATAAGAGATCAAATTAAAATTACATAATCTTCAAAGCAATTAACATATAATTACAAAACCTACTACAGGTAATACTCAACACCGAGTAATTTTTCCTCTACCCATATCTAGGCATTATTCTCTCTTCTTGGAATCCAAATTAATCGCCCATTATCGAACATTATTCCCTCTTTTAGGAATCCAAATTCATCGCCCATTATCAAACAACATTATTCCCTCTTCCAAGATCTAAATTTATCGCTCAATACTAAGTATTATTCCCTCTCCCGGGAATCCAAATTCATTACATATTACTGGTTATTATTCTTCCAGAATTCCAAATTCATTGCCAGTTACCAGGAATTATTTTCTCTTCCAGGAATCTAAATTCATCACTCATTACCAAGCATTATTCCCAATACTAGGAAACTAATTCCTTCGCCCCTTACCAGGCATTAACCCATTACCGGGAAACAAATTCCTTCACCCTTAGCCATAATTTTTAACACGATATAATATTAAATTTTCAATAAGCTATTACGATAAACTAAATAAGAAAATGTTGAGGTGTAAGACACCTACTTGTTGTCATAGGTCGAGCAATACCTCCCTCTTATTGCACAACTCTCATGGCCTCTCATGTATCGACAGGTTGACAACATTATTTTTCATTTCATGTTCACATAATATTATTCTAGGTTTACTCCCAACAATTTAACCTTTATTTCCACTTCAATTCTCATTAAATTTCATTTCTTTCCAATTAGGCATAAGGAATTCATTCATTCCTTCACACGGTTAACTTACACAAAACACATAAAACTTACTAACTTCTAACCATTTTAAACTCAAGAGTTCTAAATTTAATTTTTATCTCATTTTGCTAAAATATACATAATAACAAAAGATATGAATTTTTCTTCAAGCTTTCTCAAATGGAACTCATTGTGTACTTATTCTCCTTATATATACAAAAAGTTTTAACAAACTAAATAAAAATTTCATAACACCATTAACTTCTCTTTTGCATGATCATATCCACGCATGTATTATATTGCACAAATATTATTACGTTTGCATCAATTTTCAATTTATTCTTTCACCATAACTTCTTTTTATACAATGATTTATTTAAAATTATTTTCATTAGCTCTTCCCTTAAATGAAAAGTCAAACACATTCACAATAACATTCCTCATTAAGTTCAACAACCTCCCTCAATTTCCAATTTACAACAACATAAACATTTCAATCAATTTACATAACGTAACTAAACTCCTTTAAAATCATTTCCTTCACAAAATTATACATTAATCTATCACAATTTCACTTAAATAAACATAATCTAACTACATACAAATTGATCCTCTTTTGGTCGACCCTACATGCTCTTAAGAACATCAAGTTTTTCTTCATTATTTCTTTTAAATTTAACACTCATTACAAGTTATTCTAACCCAATTTGTTCAATTCATAATCAATTTGAATTTCTTCAACATTAATTGTCTTCCTTTTCATTAAGCTTGTTAGGCCAGGTTTAGAACCCCTTATCAGGTAATATACTCAGCTTTGAATTCTAACCATTTAAGATTTTCCATGTCCATAACCTTTTTCCTCTCCATTTTTCATTTTCTCTCTCTATCTCAATTCTCCCTCTCTTTCATATTTCTTAATTTCTAGTGCGGACGTGTTGATCTCTCTCAAAACTCTCTCTTGGTTGCACCAATAGGTTTTAATAGAAATAGTAGCTAAAACAGCTTGATCGTTTTGAAAAAAAGTCTATCCGTTTTATTTAAATCGGTCTAGCCGTTTTTTAAAATGGTTAGACTGTTTATGGTTCTAGACCAATGCATAAATTCAACCATAAACCTTTTTTCTTTTATCTTTTTAATTCTTTTCCCATTTTATTATATTCATTTTTTTATTTCATTTTATCACACCATAATTTTTATCTCCTGAAATCATTCCGTAAATTTATATCAAAGCTCTTTTAATCTCTTCATCTTTTATTCATATATTTCCGGGCATATTATAATCCTTATTTATCTTAATTTTAATATTTAAGAAAAGTTTTAGCCAAGAGTTTACACAGTCAACCTGCAGGTCCTTTAGTATTGACATCTGATTAATTATGCTTTCTACTTTCCTCAGCTAATATCCTGCCACCTTAGGATTTTCCTCACCTAGGTAAGGCACATATCTTAGTTCCTTCATGCCTTTCACCCATTGTACAAGAGTTATAACTTTCTTAACCCTCAGTGTTACACAAGAAGCTACTATTCTAATCAACTACTTTATAAAAGCTAGATTTGAGTACAGTGTAGGTGCAACAACCGATATCACTAGTAGGGGTCTATCTGTTAGCTCATATATATTCAATGCTTCAGGTTGTGGCATCTCTACATATAATGATGCAAAATCATCTCCTTGTCCTGTTGACTCACCTCATAAAGAGGTATCTACTAATTAGTCCACTTTCTGAGTCACCTCATGTTGAAAATCTCATTCTCTTCCCTGAACTAGAGATTGGTTAGTCTTGGCCCCCTATCTAGTCCGGACCATCCAAAAACATAAGTTAAATTTACATTAACACTTTAATTCCCTGAAAAATAACCATTGCTCTAATATCAACTACAACGAATCCTAAATTGGGAAATCCAGTTTAACATGCCATCATATAAAAGGATCATGAAAAGACAAGGTAATATTTATATATATATCTTGCTAGAATTTCAACAGAATTTTCCTTATATTTAAAACACCCCATGTTATCGACTAAGCCTGTTACACTTCTAAAAATATTTCCATGTATTTGATCCAATCATCCCAAATCACAACCACATAAAAGACACATTAATAAATCACAACCACATAAAAGACACATTAATACGCTTGAGAAGTTATAATACTTGGAAATATTTTTAGAAGTGTAACAAGATTAGTCGATAACATGGGGTGTCTTAAATACAAGGAAAACTCTGTTGAAATTCTAGCAAGATATATAACTTCTCAAACATATTAATGTGTTTTTTATGTGGTTGTGATTTAAGATCATTGGATCAAATACTTGGAAATATTTTTAGAAGTGTAACAGGATTAGTCGATAATATGGGGTGTCTTAAATACAAGGAAAACTCTGTTGAAATTTTAGCAGATATATATATATATATATTATTTTTAAAAATTTAGAAGTCAAACAAGAATAATCATGCAACAAAATAATTTCTAATTATTAATGTTGACCATGTTCAATTAAACATCAACTAAATATTTTAATGAAGAAAATATAAAAGAATCCATAGTGAAATTTAACTAAGATATTTCTAACCAAGATATCTACGATAATACAAAATAAACATGCACATATATGTTTACATAAACATCCTAAAAATTTCAATAGACGACTTTACTTAATATTTACATTAGTTTTTCAATTTAAATAAAGTTCTACCTGATTTATAAAAGAAAAGGAGCAGCTTCAACTAAGGAACTACTCTTGTCTCGAGTGAAATGAACTTGTAAGCAAACATACATAATAAAATTCACATATCAAGATTATACATTTCAATCATAATAATGAGAGGTAAAATTTATTGTTTCTTATTAAACTGATTCAATAATATTTTTTTTCTTTTCATTAAATCCTCACACATTAGTATATCATACACCCTGATATTTTTCACCACCTATAACCTAGGTCAACCACTTAATACTAATATCGATTCCAAATCAATATCATTAGTCATTAGTATAAAGACGACTAATCAAGAGTATGTCGATACCAATTATCCTGGTATCATTAGATTTCAATCTTTAGATAGCTAATCAAGTTTTTGACTATGTCAACACCAGTGTAACCCCACTAGTGTCATTAGCTTCCATAACTTGGAATGGCTAATCAAGTTCATGTTAATGTCGATATCAACGTGATCTTGTTGATATCATTAGCCCCATAATCTGGAAAGCCTAATCAAATTCCATTTTTAAGTTTTCTTTCCATCCTTTGGGTTAAATATCGATGACAATGAAATTCCATTGACATCATTATCAGCCATAACCTAAAATGGCTAATCAAATCCTTTTCACATTACTTCCTTAAGGAAATGCCAACATCAAGCTAGCTGATATCATTAGCCTCCATATAGTGGATGATTAATCAAGTCAAACATTATTTGTTTTTTTTTCCTTTTCTTAACCTTCTGATACTTTCATACATTTGCAGAGCTTAAAGAATTTAAATGCAACAACTTTAATATTGTTATATATCACTAAGCATAGGAATGGGATACCTACCTGCCTGGTGTGTTGATCTTGTACCTCCATCACCCTGGGGTCTGATCGTAGCAATATCTCCTATCAAAACATGATTATCATAATACCATCATTACATTAATTTTGGATCCATACCTAGATCCAAAGATAACACAATTTTATTTGTTGTATTAATACCTTATGAAAGAGTAATTGAAATCATTTAATTTTATCATTATCAATCTTGGTCGAACAACCCTCAATGTTACCCATGATTAACATCTTATTTCTTCATCATCAATGATCAATAATACAACACAATTATGTTTTCAAAAACACATTTCTACAACATTTACATGCATGATTATGTTATTTTATCCCTCTTTTTTTATAGCTAACTTGGTCAAATCATACACATTGGAACCCAAAGGCTCCTTTAATTTTTACACATCTATTTCATCAAATCCATTTATCATATAATTATTTAGTTGAAGAATAACATTGCTTTACAGGATCTATGGCTTGTTTGGATTAATTAACCTCTTGTTTGGATTAAATAACCTCTTATTTGTCACAATTAATTCATGGAAAGTGCACCCTCAATCAATTATTTTTTGTCAAGCTTCAGTTATGGAGTTCCTAATTTTTTCTAAAAGCTCCAAAAGTTTATTAGACATCTAGAGAGCAAGAAAACAAAATAATTAAGCATCTCTTAACAAAAAAAAAAAAAAAAAAAGAGGAAAGAATCCCTTATAATCTGGTTTTGAAAAACCATCTTTAAACCCACAAATGGTTTTACAACTACTTGCCTTTTAAGGCTATAAAAGAAAAAGAAATCACAAAGGAAAATGGAAGGAATCATAGGAAAAAAAAGAAGAAGAAAAACTTAGAGGATTAAATCACCAAAAGTCTCTTGATAGAAAGGCTAGGAAAGATTAATAAGAAGTTGAAAGAAAGAGGTAGAAGATAAAAACCTTGAGTCCAAGAGCACATGTAGAAATACTAGAGGACCATAAACTTAAGGAGGGAGCAAGAAATTCCATGTAAAAGAGGTAACATTGTTAAGGTATTCATCAAATCTTGATACAGGGGTGGAGCTCAATTAGCACACCCCTCCCCTTTCATTCTACTTATTAGATGTTTGTATTAGATGTTCATTATGCATTCATTTTTCCGTTGTTTGTTAGTTTCAATGCATTTGATGCCTTATTTAATCTTTTTCAAATGATTAGTGTATATATGTTTTGTTTGAAACTTGTTTGAATGATTAGATTTTTTTCATTGAAGTGTTAAATATTAGTATAAAATGATGTTTTGTAGGTTGATGATAGGTTAATTATTTTTTTAAAGTTATGATAATAGGTTTTAGGTATTGAAGTTGTTGTGATTTAGTTTGTTTTAAGTTAGCTTATTAGGTTTGCTGAAGTTGTAGGCATATTATTTAAGCTTCATGGCAATGATTTTAATCAATAGAAAAATATTTATGCAAAAAGAATGTTATTTTTGCTTGTTGTCATCATGTACTATACTTACTATTTTTGCCATTGATTTTTGTTTTCTTGTTGTTTTAATGATTTAATCATGCTTAAGCTTGTTTGCTAGGTTTAGTTTGCTTTTCGGGTTTTATTGCGCTTTTCTGGGTTTAGGTCTTGTTGCTGGGTTTCTAAGATTGCTAACATTACTGGGTTGATTTTCTTCGGATGAACGTCGCCTTGAGCCATTGATTTCTATGTCATTTTAGTCGATTGATGATTCTTAAATGTGCGTGCATGCTTTTCAATCCTTAATCTAAGGTTTTTATGGCTCAAAAACACTGATTTAATGATTTTTTATCTTCAATTCATTCGTTTTCTATTTTGCATAAAATCAAATAATTGTGATTTTTGTTTGATTTTTGTGATTAATGTAAGGTTTTTATGGTTGTAAACATTGATTTAATGAGTTTTGATATTCAGTTCTTTCATTTTATATTTTGCATAAAATCAAATAATCATGACTTTTGTTTGATTTTTGTGATGATCCAGCCACAAAATCTTGCTTGAATGTTGTTTCTAAACATGTCTATGCTTTTAATTTGATATGATCAGGTCTGTTTTTGAAATCACGTTTCTAGGTTCATCCGAGTGTTCTTCATGTTCTTAAGTAAATTCAAATGTTTTATCCTCTTTTGATCTTCATTTCTTTTCTGGTTTTGGATCATGTTTGTGGATTTGGGCCTTTGGGCCACGAAGCCCAATCCACGTTGCTAGGCTGAGTCCATTTATGCTAAGGCAATGTTTGGTTGATTTAAAACTCTCAAAGGAAAAAAACACCATATTTTGTTCTTAAAGCGTGTTTTCCCAACATGTCTTTAAGATAATTTTAAAGTCTCTGATTTTCAGTTAAGAGTGTGTTTAGCAAACACGTCATACTAATTTTCCAATAATGTTTATTTTTTTTATTTTTTTATGTTTCTATGAAATACACCTCAAATAATTTCCAAAAATTTTGAAAAAATTCAGACACCATTTTAAAATCATTTGTGCATCCCTCATGTGTTTTCCAACCATTTTATTGAATATTTGGGTTGTAAACTTACATTGTAAGGTACTGACTCAATATTAAATATACTTGTCTTTTTTTCTTTCTTTAAAATTTCAAAAAAAAATTAAAAATTCCTTATTTAAAAAATAAATATATATATATATATATATATTTTTTCATTTGTGTGCATACGACCAAATTCTAGAATTTTCATGCATGTTTCATAAAAAAAAATTATTTTTTATCATACTCGAGAAAATAAATAAAAAAATTTTAACGGGTATCACAATAAGTTTGTGATTATCCATTAGGATTTGACCAAAACTTTAAAAACATCATAAAAATCAATTTGTTTTATCAACATTTAGGGTATGAATTTTACAAATTAATGCATATTCTTGGTATTAAACTAAATGAATTGACAAGAATACACCTTTAATTTTTTGGGCTTTAAAATAGTTAGGTTTTAGCTTGATAAGATAAGTACCTCTTTACCGAGAAGAACTTTTTTTAAACCTTAGACAGACTAATGAATAGACACATGACTCAAGCAAATAAATAATACAACTTACCTAAGATAAGGTATACTAAGGGTGATACATCTTTCGTATACACAATCAGTACTACAATTATTTTGCAGCATCTTAGTTAGTTGTGTTTTGTTCAACAAGCAAGTTCAAACACTTCTCTATAGTGGGGAATGGTGAAGCTATCACATTGTTGGATATAACAAAGTGCCTTTTTGATGTTATATATGTTGCACGTGCCCCACGCAGAGTCGATAGCGATTTTCGTCGTAAATTGTTTTGTTAATTCTTAGAAGTCGCCACCTAGTATTTGGTTCAGGGTCACTAGAAAACCCAGTTGTACTGGTCTTATCATAGATTCACGGTAAGGGACTGGTTGTGATTAGGAAAGGTATTAGCACCCCAAGTGCACCTTACCTGAGGTAAGCTGCTTCACGATTTTATGTGATTTAGAAGTTTTGACAATTTATCTTGTCACTGGCCTATTAAAAAGGGAAGAAAAGTTTTTTTCGGTAAAGAGATCTTTATCTTATCAGGCAAAAAAAATCTAACAGTTCTAACGTCAATAAAACAAAATAATTTTTTAATATTAGGAATATATCTTACGTATAAGATTATAATCCTTGACCATGTACAAATCAAAACATTAAATTCTTTTTTTCTTTTTGTCTTCTTGATTTTATAATTCAAAAACATACATAAAAGAAAGTACAAACACACACACGTTCCTTTTCATTAATTTTTTTCTCATACACCCACATTTACATGTTACAAAATAATCAATGTTCAAAATAATCTAAGCAACACATTAAACAATTTAAATTTACAAAATAGGCCCCAAAATAGAATCAGGAACAGTGTTGGAAGCCCCTAAGTCACGAGAACAATGTTGTGAATCCTCTAGAATAGTAGGAATAGTGGCGGCGTGTCTTCTCCATGCACCACCGCCACTGGTGCACCACCGCCACTGGTGGTGAATGGGTTCACACGCCACCATAAAAAAGTCCAAGAGAACAAGGGGATTTGGAACGACTTCCTCTATTTTTCCCTTCTTCGCCAACGGTGACTTGCAAAAACAACAAAAAATGCAACAAGCAATTGATTTTAATTTTTCTTTTCTTTTTTTACATCTGTTGTTGGTCTTCTTTCTTCCTCTCGGTTTGTTGTTCTTTCCTTCTTCTTCAGGTGGCAAATCTCTCAAGTTAGGGTGAAGGTTGTTGTGCTAGGCCAAAGTGGGTTGATCTTCAGTGGAACGAGGTTGTGAAGGGCACTCCTGCTGGGAGATGAGATCTGGTTCGGTTGGCGATGGAGATGGGTTTCTTTCGATTTGTGAGAGGGAGCTGGTTCAAGAGAGAAGGAGAAAGGAGGGAAGCTGAAATGGCAGAGGGGTCTATGGGTATGGATCGGTTGGCTGAGGGAAGAGATGGGATGGGAACGAATGAGAAATAAAAGGAGGACAGATCGGGGTTTGCTGTAAAGAGGTTGCAGCAAGGAAGGCAATGCAGGGGATGGTTGTCTTGTGGTTGAGAGAGGAGGGGAGACTCTTATTAGAGAATAATATAAATCATATCTTGAGACCTCACCTAACAGCTTAAGTTATTGAGTTGAGAGATTCTTTGACATGATATCAGAGCCTTGATAACCAAGTGGTCATGAGTTCAAATCTCATCATCCCTATTTATTTGATAAAAATTAAGCACAAGGTAATGTGAGCCTGTGCAAGTTTCAAGCCCCAAAGGGCTTTCACTTGAGGGGGTGTGTTAGAGAATAATATAAATCATATCTTGGGGCCTCACTTAACAGCTTAAGCTATGGAGTTGAGATGGTTCTGTGACAACTCTGTGGAGATGTTCTAGGCTTATAGAAGGGCACTGGAAATGGCATTTACGGTGGCTGAGGAAAGACCGGCTGAGAAGGGGAAGCTCTGGTGAGGTGAGGGGAGAAGATCGCTGGGGAAACTGGGAGCAAGAAAACCAAAAGCTAGGGGGGCGGCGGCTTCTGTAGAGATGTTTTAGGTTTAGGTTTTTTCTTTTTATGGCTCTCATTTTCTGTCTCAAAATTGCCCCCCCTTTTTTTTGCGTTGTGACATCTATTTATAGGCAAAGTGGTTTGGTCCCCAAAACACATTGATCCTTTAATTTCTTTATTTTTTGCAAATTTTGATTTTTCTAGTTCTTTATATCTTTTAAAAACAAGCAATATCAACATCGACTCAACAAGGAAAATCAGTGATTTTAAAAATTACGCATTAAAAGTCGAACGCGTTCGAAAGACCTTTGAAAATTTAAATTCTTTTGAGAAGATGCTGAAAATGCTAAAAACAATGTAAATATATTAAAATATATATATTTTTTAGATTTTCTTTGTTTTTTGCTATTTTTTAAATTTTCAAAAATTTTATCAAAAAGATGGTCAAAAATTTGGTAACAACAATATCTAGAATGGAGAAGGCTATTGAGCAGAGGAGAGCCATTGCTGCTGCTGCTACTGTTAAAGGGACCAACGCTTCAGTGGCTTTAATATTTAAGATCTTGATCTTCAACTGAGTACACACCAAATACTATTAAGAATCCATTCAACTTAGGGCAATGTTCTACATTAACCCTAAAATCAACCTTGTAATCCATTCATTTTTTTATTTGGGGTTTTCTAGTGTGTTAAGTTGCAAATTTTGGACTGAAAAGTGAAGTGGAGAGCAAAGCCATAATTTCAGGGGAATTTGGGTTTTTTTTATATAGATTTTGTTATTTTATCTAATTTAAAATTTTAGGTTGATAACATATATAAAGTTTAATTTATGAAAAAATAGAAGCAAAGCAAAACAATAAAGAAACTATAATAAGCAATATTGACTTAAGAAAAAAAAATCTGTAAAATGAGGAAAACCGCAAGGACCATTTCCATATAATTAAGAAAAAACAAATGAAAGAACACTGTAACTCTAGATTTATTTGAATGAAACAGTGAGATAAAAATTTTTCCCTTATCAACAAAAACAATTGGTCTCACTATCAGGGATAATATAGTCTTTTCATATTTTTTACATAGTACAATAACTTGATTACCCTTAAAAGTAAGAAATATTAAACTGACATTTAGGGGTTGTTTAGACTTTTTATTGTTTAAAACATGGTGAAATAACTCAATTACCCTTAAATTTAAAAATAATTTAACTAGCATCCAAAGACTTTTTTCATATTTTCCTTCTAGTTTTTTTATTATAAGCAAATAGGCTGAATGACAAATTGGTATTTTAACAGATATAAAATATTATTTGAAAGCGGAAAGTATTTAACATTTGTGATGCATGCGCCAATGATTAGTACTTAAAAGTGCATTTTTATCAAGGTTTTATATCATCATTTTGCACTTGAAGTATCAATAACTCCTTAACTAGAGCATGTTTTATAATAACAGATCTGATAATATAAGATAGCTTTAATTTATGGTAAATGTTCATTTTAAATGCAGGCATATCTCACAATTCAAAGGGTTGATTTATGTGAATAACTATTGAAAGTGAAAGGACAAAGAAACGGCTAAGATTAGAAAGGAGATGCCGATTCAATTCAAATTAAAACACTGTTCAGTTATTGGATCATATCCGAGTGTAGATCTTGGATTTCAGCTTAATTTATATGGATGGAAAGCTAAGAAATAGGCCTACAATGTTCATGAATAGTGTAAGACCCAAATCTGCCGCTTTCAAATTCAAAGTTTGGCCACAAAAGAGAAGTCAGAAGACTCCGTAATCCAGCCCAAACACTGCTTAGAATTTTACCCATATCTGGAGTTCTAGAAGGCCAAATGACGTGACATTTGGTGGGTGGAAGGAAAAGACAATTTCCAACAACTTTCATGAAGAAGATTTTCTTAAATTTGGATGGTAACAATAACATTGCGTCCAGACAAGAGCTTGAGGTCTATCCACCACGTCCACCAACAGCACTACTCAGTATTTTAGCCATATCTCGAGCTCTAGTGATCTAAATGCTCTGTAATTTTATGGGTGAAAAGATAAGATGATTGCCAAAAACTTTCATGACGAACACTTTGCCAAATTCTGAATGGATCAATGTCATTTCATCCAGCCAAAGTGCTTGAGTGCTGCTGTCCACCAAGTCCACTAAATCAATAGTTGGCCACTACATCAATAATCGATTACCAAATGAATAGTTCTGAATTTTAGCCTATAAAAGGAGGCATTTGCCATTCATTTAGCAATCTTGGTTCTAAGATCAAGATCATGTTCTTGCTCTCTCTTTATTGTTGTAATGCTTAAGTTTTATTTTCATTAAGCTCTTATTCATGCTTTTCATTTCCTTTACTATACTTAGTTAACTTATATCATGTTTATGTTCTTATATTGTTTATTTATGTTTTTCTTCTTCATAATGTCTAGCTAAGTTAATTATGTCAAGGTGACAAGGTTTCACTAATGGTGTTAGAATAAGTATAATATGAACTCAACATGGACTTCAATGCTTAAATTCTAAACAAGTTTGCTATTAACATGTCTTATCATTTTTATCTTATTAATCCTTAATACCTTGCTTGTTAAATGGTTAATCTAGATTTGTGTTGTATAACACTTGGTACATCAAATACTTGATCCTTCATAGTCTTCGGCCGACATCGTTATTATGAGAGGAACTTGATTTGTTGTCAACATAAGTTAGCATCATGAATACTTGATAAAATTTATAAGTATGGTGTTACGTAAATAAGATGATTAATATGATTATGTTGATAATTTATAAAGAGTTTATACTTTACTTATCTCTAATACTATTAGTGGATCCTCTAACCTTGACATTTGTTTTTATCATTGTTTAATCTTTACATTAATCTTCCATCTCAAAGTTCTCATTAATTTCTTCCTCTTCTTCTTTATTATTATTAGTACTACTACTACTACTACTATTACTACTACTAAATTGTATTATTATAATTATTATTATTGTTATTATTATTATTATTATTATTATTATTTACATTCTTGTTATATTTTATGTACTTTAAGTATGCTCTGTGTTTGATCAAGGATCCTGACATTGTTGGTCTTGCCTTGTTTATTCGCAGATCGTAAATCTGTTTATATTATATAATATATCTTTTTGATCTTTTCATAAATTCAGTATATAGGCTGGAAACCTGTGACCTGATTTTTTAGATCATTTTTAAGTATAACAACGCCACGTACTGAGTATTATTATTATTACTATTACTATTATTGTTACTATTATTGTTGTTATTGTTGTTGTTGTTGTTGTTTTATTAATTATAATTTATACAATTAACCTCTCTGTGGTTCGACCTCGGTCTTGCCGGGTTATTTATTACTGTGACACTCCTGCACTTAGGATAAGACATCAACTCTTTGATCGTGTCAAGTTTTTGGTGCCGTTGCTGGGGAGGTAAATTCTTGTATAAATTATAATATTTATTTTATTTTTATTTTTATTTTTATTTTTCACTGCTCTTGTATCTAACTTTTGTTTCTTTTATTTTGTTTCTTTTTCTCTTGTTTTCTTCTTCCTTTTATTCTCTTCTTACACGTACATGAGAGTTTGGTCACGTACATTAAATGGTAGACTTTGTAGGGTATCCTCATTATTTTCAGAAAATATGGCTGAAGAAGATAACCAATCACTTCATAATAAGAATAATGAGAATAATTGAGTTAGAACACTAAGAGACCACATGAATCCAACAAGAACAAGTGCACCCTCATGTATAGTTTTTCCTCCTGATGCATCTCACTTTAATTTTAAGCCGGGCATTATTCAACTTTTACCTTCTTTTCATGGCTTAGATCTAGAAAATCCATACTTGCATTTGCGAGAATTTGAAGAAGTCTGTAATACCTATAATGACTTAAATTGTAGCATGAACACCATCAGATTAAAGCTTTTTCCTTTTTCATTAAAAGATAAAGCTAAAACATGGCTACAAAATCTTAGGTCAGGATCTATTCGTGCTTGGGATGAAATGCAACAACAATTTTTAAAGAAGTTTTTTCCATCTCACAGAACAAACTCTTTCAAAAGATAAATTACCACTTTCACTCAAAAACCAGGAGAAACATTTTATCAATGTTGGGATAGGTATCGAGATTTGCTTAATACTTGCCCTCATCATGGTTTTGAAACATGGAGATTGGTTTCACATTTTTATGAAGGATTAACACCTAAAGATAGGCAAATGGTGGAATTGATGTGCAACAGAACTTTTGAAAATAAAGACCCTGATGAAGCAATGGAGTACCTAGAATTGCTAGCTGAAAATGCTCAAAATTGGGACACTACAGGCAGTTATGAGGCACCAGGTAAAACTCAACCGCATACATCTAGTGGAGGTATGTACAACCTTAAGAAAGATCATGACCTCCAAGCCAAATTTGCATCTTTAGCTAGAAAAGTTGAGGCACTTGAATTTAAAAAGAATGGTCAATTAAAATCTGTTCAAGACATTGTGTGTCAAATCTGTGAAACAAATGAACATGCAACCAATGACTGTCCAACTTTGCCTTCTTTCAAGGAATGCCTCCATGAACAAGCCCATGTTTTAAACAGTTTTCAAAGGCCCAGTCATAACCCATATTCGCAAACATACAACCCTGGTTGGAGAAATCACCCAAATTTCAGTTGGAAGAGTGGTAACAATAATGCACAAACTTCACAGCCACCGTTTCAAGCACCCCATAATTTCCAAAATTCTCATGGATATGCACCTCCTTATGCTCCACCTCCTAGAAGAAATCTTGAGGAAACATTGCATGCATTCATTGAAAAGCAAGAGACAATCAACACTCAAAATGCTTAAACCATGGCAGATCTAAAAGATGCTCTTGCAAAATTCACATCTGCTCTGAGTTTTCAAGAAAAAGGTAAGTTTCCATCTCAACCACAGCAAAATCCTAAGAGGCAATACAATGCAAACGCAAGTAGTTCTGGAAGCCAACACATGGATCAAGTCAAATCAGTCATCACTCTTCGCAGTGGTAAGGTTATTGAAAAACCCACTCTTGAACCTTGTGAGAAAGATGAGTTAATCTCCGAGGGTAAGGAAGGGGTTGAATCTGAACATTGTAAAGAAAAGACTGATTCCCTGCCAGCACTTCCATTTCCTCATGCCATGACCAAACAAAGAAAAGTTAATCACAACTCTGAAATCTTTGAAACTTTCAAACAAGTAAGGATCAATATACCTTTGTTAAATGCTATTAAACAGGTACCTTTTTATGCTAAATTTTTAAAAGATCTGTGCACTGTGAAGAGAAAACTGAATGTGAAAAAGAAAGCATTTTTAGCCGAACAAATAAGTGTCATTCTTCAGAACAATAATGCTTTGAAATATAAAGACCCTGGTTGTCCTACAATTTCTTGCTTTATTGGAGAACATAAAATTGAAAGAGCTTTACTTGATCTTGGAGCTAATGTGAATTTACTTCCATATTCAGTCTTTCAGAGTCTCAATCTAGGTGAGTTAAAACCAACTTCTGTAACTCTTTTAATTGCTGATAGATATGTAAAAGTGCCTAGAGGAATAGTTGAAGATGTGTTCGTTCAAGTTGATAAATTCATTTATCCTGTGGATTTTATTGTCTTGGATACACAACCTGTTGAAGCATGTAATTCAAATCCTGTTATTTTAGGACGTCCATTTCTTGCAACTTCTAATGCATTGATTAATTGTAGGAATGGACTGATGAAGTTATCATTTGGAAACATGACATTGGAGATGAATATTTTCAACATTTGCAAGCAACCTGGAGATAATACTGATTTACAGGAAGTGGACTTTATTGAAAAATTAGTTCATGATCAATTTGAAACTATTTCGAGTGAAATTGAGTTTAATGAATCTGAGAATTTACAAATGATTTATTTTCAGGAAGAATCAAAGACAAGTAATTGGAGACCACAAATTGAGGAATTGCCATCACAATCAATTGAGTCCATACCTTCCAGTGTTCAACCACCAAAACTTGATTTGAAGTCGTTACCATTCAATCTCAAATACTCATTTTTGGGAGAAAATGAAACTTTTCCGGTAATAATTTCTTCCAAACTTAATGCACATCAAGAAGGTAAGTTATTACAAACTCTGAAAATGCACAAAAATGCATTAGGATGGACTATAGCTGACATAAAAGGAATTAGTCCTTTGATTTGCACACACATGATTTATTTAGAGGAAAATGCTAAACCCTCTAGAGAAATGCAACGAAGACTTAATCCTAATATGAAAGAAGTAGTGAGAAATGAAGTCATTAAGCTTCTTGATAATGAAATCATCTATCCTATTTCTGACAGCAAATGGTTAAGTCCTACCCAAGTTGTACCCAAGAAGTCTGGAGTCACTGTGATAACAAATGAGAAAAATGAGTTAATTCCAACTAGAACCATTACTGGTTGGCGGATGTGCATTGACTATAGAAAACTTAATTCAATGACTAGAAAAGATCATTTCCCTTTACCTTTCATGGATCAAATCCTAGAAAGAGTTGCAGGTCATGAGTTTTATTGTTTCCTAGATGGCTATTCAGGTTATAATCAAATTGAAATTGCATTGGAAGATCAAGAGAAGACTACTTTCACATGTCCATTTGGTACTTTTGCATATCGAAGGATGCCTTTTGGTTTATGTAATGCACCAGCCACGTTTCAAAGATGCATGCTTAGCATATTCAGTGATATGGTTGAACGTTTTCTTGAAATTTTTATGGATGATTTTTCTTTTTTTGGCGATTCATTTGATGATTGTTTGACTAACTTAGAAAAGGTTTTGAGATGTGAAGAGAAGAATCTTGTGCTCAATTGGGAAAAATGTCATTTTATGGTAACAAACGGCATTGTACTTGGTCACATTGTTTCATCAAAAGGAATTGAGGTTGACAAATCTAAAATTGAGTTAATTGCCAACTTACTAACACCAAAATCTGTTAAAGATGTTAGATCATTCTTAGGACATGCTGGTTTTTATAGAAGGTTCATCAAAGATTTTAGTGTCATATCTAAGCCATTGTGTAACCTTCTAACAAAGGAGAATGTTTTTGAATGGACTGAACAATATGAAAAAGCCTTTGTTAAACTTAAAAACTTGCTTACTTCTGCTCCTGTCATTCAACCTTCTGGTTGGTCATTACCTTTTGAAATAATGTGTGATGCTAGTAATTATGCCGTAGGTGCTGTCTTAGGACAAAGAAAAGATAAGAAACCCTATGTGATTTACTATGCAAGTAAAACTTTAAATAGTGCTCAAATGAATTACACTACCACTGAAAAGGAATTACTTGCAATAGTATTTGCATGTGACAAGTTCAGATCTTATCTTGTTGGCTCACCTGTTGTTGTTTTTAGTGATCATGCAGCTTTGAAATATCTTCTTTCAAAAAAGGACTCTAAGGCTAGATTAGTACGATGGATTTTGTTACTTCAAGAATTTGATATCACAATCAAAGACAAGTAAGGCACCGAAAATGTTGTCGCGGATCATTTGTCAAGATTAACAGATTCGAGATCTGACATCACACCAATCGATGACTACTTTCCTGATGAATCTTTATTTTCTGTCTCTACAATGCCTTGGTTTGCTAATATTGTTAATTTTCTTGTTTCAGGATATTTGCCAGCTCATTGGAGCACCCAAGACAAAAGAAAGTTCTTGAACGAAGTGAAGAATTTTTATTGGGATGACCCTTATTTATTCAAATATTGTCCTGATCAAATATTTCGAAGATGCATTCTTGAAAATAAGGTAAGTAGTGTCATTAAGTTTTGTCATTCTGAGGCATGTGGGGGTCATTTCTCATCGAAGAAGACAACTGCAAAAATCTTACAAAGTGGATTTTATTGGCCCACCATGTTCAAGGACACGCATGTATTCTGCAAGATTTGTGAAAATTATCAAAAGTTGGGGCCTATTTCAAAACGTCACATGATGCCTTTAAATCCTATTCTTGTCATTGAGATCTTTGACTGTTGGGGTATAGATTTCATGGGTCCATTTCCTCCTTCATTTGGTTTTATGTACATATTGGTCGCAGTAGATTATGTTTCAAAATGGATAGAGGCAATCCCAAGTCAAAATAATGATCACAAAATAGTGATCAAGTTTTTGAAAGAAAATATCTTGAGTCGATTTGGAATTCCTCGAGTCATGATAAGTGATGGTGGAACACATTTCTGCAACAAGTCATTTGAGTCTTTAATAAAGAAATATGGAATCACACACAAAGTTGCCACCCCTTATCACCCTCAGACAAGGGGACAAGTAGAACTTACTAATAGAGAGATCAAACAGATCTTGGAGAAAACAGTGAACCCTAATAGGAAAGACTGGTCTTTAAGACTTAATGATGAACTTTGGGCTTTATCGAACTGCTTATAAAACATCATTAGGTATGTCACCTTATAGACTAGTATATGGAAAACCTTGTCACTTGCCTGTGGAACTTGAACATAAAGCTTATTGGGCTATTAAAGCTTTCAATTCAAATCTTGATGATGCTAGTCAACTGCGAAAATTACAAATAAATGAGCTTGAGGAAATAAGAAATGATGCATATGAAAATTCAAGAATTCATAAAGCAAGAATCAAAGAGTTTCATGACAAGAAAATACTTAGAAAAACATTCAATGTTGGTCAAAAAGTCTTGCTTTATAATTCTCGACTCCATTTATTTCCTGGAAAACTAAGATCAAGATGGAGTGGTCCTTTTATTGTGAAACATGTGTATCCATATGGGGCCTGTGATATCGAGAATCAAAAGAATGGTAATGTTTTTAAGGTAAATAGACATCGTTTGAAAGTTTACTTTGACAATTTTTTAATTGAAAATGACTCTATTGAATTGGGTGATTCTGTATATAAAGATTGATTCTTTTTCTCATATTGTTTTTGTGTTTCTTTTTGGTGTGACTTTTGTTTTGCTAGTTTCTCTTACTCTGGTCAAATGATGGATAATGGTACTCCCTGACTCTTAAGTCGGTTCTTTCAGTTTCCCATGATAACTGATATCTGTGTATATATTTGTGCAATTCTTTGTTGTTTCTCCTTTCTTTGCATCTCTTTTCCACTTCTCATCTAAAAAAATGGACATCACTCTTGAAAAATTGAAAAAGTATTTTCCTACTCTACCTCAGAATGCGATTACAAAAATTTATCGTGCTAGATGTGCAAGATTGCGATTGTTAATGAACCATGGAATTCCTGAAGATATTTGTTGGCTAATTGAAGCAAAGGTCCGATTATCAGGTGAGTCCTCCAATTCTTTCATTTCATACATGCTTGGAACAGGTAAAAGCACTTTTGCAAAGAAACGTCGTGCAAAACGATTGCAATTCTGTCACAGATGTGTCAGATGGACTTGTAATACAAAATGTCGTTCTTTAGGAATGGTATCTATAAATCATGAAGATAAAATCCAGTTCATTAAGGATGGCCTGAGTAAGGAGTCTTTAGATAATCTTCTATTGACTCTTGAGACGCACCCTAGTGGAGATGTGCATCGTGCAATTCATGATTTATGGCCACAATTCCATAAAGAACATGCTCGATATAGTCTTGGGAATCTGACTAAAAAAGACCCTATTTGTCAGTTTTTAAGAAAACTGGATGAGAAGCATATCCGCGACCCATAGAGGGCGTTTAAGCCGTTCTTGGACGTAAAACCAAGGAAAGATGTGAGCCACAATCACAACTGCTTGTACATACATATTTAAAAAAATAAAAAAACTAAAAAACCTAAAAAAATAAAAAATAATAATAATAAAGAGAGAGAGGCTCCAGCTAGCCTATATATAGGTGGTATGATTGCTTTTTCAATTTCTCATCTATAAAATCTTCTCTTCCTTCCTTTCATTTTTACTCAACCCACACATTTAACAGATATCGAAGTGTGTAGAAATGACAGGTTCCTCAAGTCCTCAAATAAGAAATATTTGTGTTTTCAGTGGATCTAGTCCTGGGAAAGAAAAAGAGTTTTTAGAATCAGCAAATCATCTTGGTCAGGTATTAGCTGAGAGAAAGATTCATTTAGTGTATGGCGGAGGCAGCCTTGGGTTAATGGGGGGTGTGTCAATAGCTGCATTTTTAGGAGGCAGTCAAGTTTTGGGGGTCGTCTCCAAAGCTTTAGCAAAAGAGGACCTCCTTGGAAAAATAATTGGAGAGGAACTACAGGTCTCCACAATGTCTGAACGATTGAATACAATGTATAAACATGCTAATGCCTTTATTGCCTTACCAGGTGATCTGGGCACATTGGAAGAGATCTTTCATATTTCCTCTTGGGCCCAACTGCACATTCATCATAAACCTATAAGTTTGTTAAATGTTAATGGTTTTTACGATAAATTGTTGTCTTTTCTTGATCAAGCTGTGGAACAGGAATTTCTAACATCTTCGGCACGACAAATCATAATCTCTGCTACTACTGCTGAATAATTGATTGACCAACTACAATCTTTCATCCCTATCATTGATCCCTCCATGAGTCGCATACATTGGTCAACTGAGGAAAGCCGTAAAAAGCTTAGCTTGGATTTGAGCCTTCGTTTGTGGAACCTTGTGTCTTTTGGTTTTATTAATATCTTATTCTTTTGTTTTATTATTTCTTATATTTGTTTTAGGGTGTTTCAGGTTTTTCAGTATTCGTTGTTTCAGGTGATGTCTTCTATACTCTATCTTTCTACCTTAGGACATTGAGGACAATGTCTCATTTTGGTTGGGGGGAAAGGGTAGTAGTTGATATTAAAAAAAAAATCACCAAATGTGTTTTCTTTTTCATAAACTATTTGCAAAACTGTTATTAAGATGGCAGAGTAATGAGTATTGACTCTTGAGACGTATCTTAGTAAACATTCATAACAAGGTCTATTATTACACTTCTTGAAATATTCAGGTTTACAAACTCTCGCATTGTTATCACTTGACTCTGCTCATATACTCATTTAACAAGTATTTGTAAACCTTTATTTTCACACACACACTTTAACATATGATTGTGGGTTGCATATTGGATTATTACATTATTTATGTTCTTTTGTTAAAGGTAACAACTAAGGAAAATGGATAGTATGAAAAAAAAAACAAAAAAAAGTATATATAATAAAAAAAACATAGATAAGTTTGGTTTCGTAGCCTCTCTAATCTAAGCAATTAAGCCCGAAGGGGTGTTTTAATACCTAATACCCTAAAGTCAACTGACTTGGGAGCTATTGGCCCAAAGCTTGTTATATGGGTTAACGAGAAAAGCTTAAGGGAATCAAACATTGCACTATCTACGTGACAAGATTCGCAACCCGAGTTATTAAGCTCGAAGGGGTGTCTCAACACCTAATGCCCTAAGATCAACTGGTTTGGGAGTCATTAGCCGAAAGCTTGTTACATGGGTTAAAGCAGCATTGTGTTTTAAGTTATATGTGTATATATAAAAAAAAAAGAAAAAAAAAAGAAGATAATAATCTCAACCCAAGGAAGTTAACCTGAAACATTAGAACAAAAATCTTGTTTTCTTCCAATAAAAGCCCCATCATCTATGTTTTCATATATTGAGCACATAAAAAGGAAGGTTTATTAATATTTTGTTTAAAAGGTATTGAGTAGATATATAAATTTAATGAGAGTTTGTTTACTTGGATAGATTAATGGAAGTTAAATGATGAATGCCTTGCTTTGTGGAACTTACAAATTGTTTTTCTATTTTAACGCTTTGATTACTAGAGACTAGTAATAAGCTGGTTGGGGGGTGTGATTAGTACTTAAAAGTGCATTTTTATCAAGGTTTTATATCATCATTTTGCACTTGAAGTATCAATAACTCCTTAACTAGAGCATGTTTTATAATAACAGATCTGATAATATAAGATAGCTTTAATTTATGGTAAATGTTCATTTTAAATGCAGGCATATCTCACAATTCAAAGGATTGATTGATGTGAATAACTATTGAAAGTGAAAGGACAAAGAAACGGCTAAGATTAGAAAGAAGATGCCGATTCAATTTAAATTGGAACACTGTTCAATTATTGGGTCATATCCGGGTGTAGATCTTGGATTTCAGCTTAATTTATATGGATGGAAAGCTAAGAAATAGGCCTACAATGTTCATGAATAGTGTAAGACCTAAATCTGCCGTTTTCAAATTCAAAGTTTGGCCACAAAAGAAAAGTCAGAATCTGTCCTGTAATCCAGCCCAAACACTGCTTAGAATTTTACCTGTATCTGGAGTTCTAGAAGGCCAAATGACGTGCAATTTGGTGGGTGGAAGGAAAAGACAATTTCCAACAACTTTCATGGAGACGAGTTTCTCAAATTCGGATGGTAACAATGACATTTCATCCAGACAAGAGCTTGAGGTCTATCCACCACGTCCACTAACAGCACTACTCAGTATTTTAGCCATATCTCGAGCTCTAGTGATCCAAATTCTCTGCAATTTTATGGGTCAAAAGATAAGATGATTGCCAACAACTTTCATGAAGAACACTTTGCCAAATTCTGAATGGATCAATGTCATTTCATCCAGCCAAAGTACATGAGTGCTGCTGTCCACCAAGTCCACTAAATCAATAGTTGGCCACTACATCAATAATCAATTACCAAATGAATAGTTCTGAATTTTAGCCTATAGAAGGAGGCATTTGCCATTCATTTAAGAATCTTGGTTCTAAGATCAAGATCATGTTCTTGCTCTCTCTTTATTGTTGTAATGCTTAAGTTTTATTTTCATTAATCTCTTGTTCATGCTTATATCATGTTTATGTTCTTATATTGTTTATTTATGTTTTTCTTCTTCATAATGTCTAGCTAAGTTAATTATGTCAAGGTGACAAGGTTTCACTAATGGTGTTAGAATAAGTATAATATGAACTCAACATGGACTTCAATGCTTAAATTCTAAACAAGTTTGCTATTAACATGTCTTATCATTTTTATCTTATTAATCCTTAATACCTTGCTTGTTAAATGGTTAATCTAGATTTGTGTTGTATAACACTTGGTACATCAAATAGTTGATCCTTCATAGTCTTTGGCCGACATCGTTATTATGAGAGGAACTTGATTTGTTGTCAACATAAGTTAGCATCATGAATACCTGATAAAATTTATAAGTATGGTGTTACGTAAATAAGATGATTAATATGATTATGTTGATAATTTATAAAGAGTTTATACTTTACTTATCTCTAATACTATTAGTGGATCCTCTAACCTTGACATTTGTTTTTATCATTGTTTAATCTTTACATTAATCTTCCATCTCAAAGTTCTCATTAATTTCTTCCTCTTCTTCTTTATTATTATTAGTACTACTACTACTACTACTATTACTACTACTAATATTGCTATTATTATTATTATTATTATTATTATTATTATTATTATTATTATTATTATTATTTACATTCTTGTTATATTTTATGTACTTTAAGTATGCTCTATGTTTGATCAAGGATCCTGACATTGTTGGTCTTGCCTTGTTTATTCGCATCAGAAATCTGTTTATATTATATAATATATCTTTTTGATCTTTTCATAAATTCAGTATATAGGCTGGAAACCTGTGACCTGATTTTTTAGATCATTTTTAAGTATAACAACGCCACGTACTGAGTATTATTATTATTACTATTACTATTATTGTTACTATTATTGTTGTTATTGTTGTTGTTGTTGTTGTTTTATTAATTATAATTTATACAATTAACCTCTCTGTGGTTCGACCCCGGTCTTGCCGGGTTATTTATTACTGTGACACTCCTGCACTTGGGATAAGACATCAACTTTTTGATCGTGTCAACCAACATGTAGGATGTTTTCACGCCATTTAGGCAGCATATGAGGGTCATCTGATTGCCAAACGATAGGTTCCAGAGCAATGTTAGAATCGTCTCGATAACCTCTCCATCTTTAGATAATGTTTATGGACAACGAACCTCTGGTATGGCATTGATGTTGTTTTTGTTTTTTTTTTCTTTCCTCTTTGATTTTCATTTTTGACCCTCTAATTTTTTATAGCAGCTCTTCAATTTGTTTTTTCTTCATATTTGATCTCTATTCTTTTGATTACTATTTGTTTTATTTGAGATAATTTTTAATTATTTTATGATTTCATTCTCCTCCTTTTTAAAAAAAAAAATTGATCATCTTTTTTTATTACTATTTCTTTTTGCTTTGAAAAATTTAAAAATTGATATTTTTTTATTTCATCCTTCAACATTAAATTGATTGGGAATTGAGTTTCTCGATTGAGCCTAGATCTAGGATTTCACGGATTGTAAGTTTGAGAAATTAACCTAAATTTAGAAGATTCATCTAAGATTGTTTTTTTTTTCTTAAGTTCATATTTTTTTTTAGTTTCATCATTCAACATTTATTTAATTGGAAATTAGGCTCTATTTTTTGTTTTTAAATTACTTTTTATAGGATTTTCTACTAACTTTGAAAATAAATCGGGTTATTTTAAGTCTTTTTAATTGTCATTTTTTGTTAAATTCATCTTTTTAAAAGATTTTTTTAATTAAATTAGATTAATTGATTAAATATAAGCATGAGATGCTCATTTTATGATATTTTGCTTGGATTGTTTTCCGGGTGGTTGCTCTAACAGCACATATGACCTCTTTTAGTGTCACCATTTAGCCTTTTAAAGTGATGCTAGAACTGTCTATGTGAGTTTTACTAGTTGTAGAGCGGTGTCTATGATGGAGCAACGACAAATCTCCAATGTGTTTTTTTTTTTTTCTACCAAGTATGATACTGTCAACTAAGTTTTTATAATTATTATTGTTATTTTTTGTCAATATTTTTAATATAATATGAAATTCAATAAAATGAATAATCATTGTCTTATATTATTAAATTAATTTTGATAATAACTTATATGTTTTTTGACTAATGTAGACTTGCATAGTAGATTTTCCAAGCTTTGAAGACTTGTGATGAGGATATTGTTGTTTTTTCACAAAAAGTTATATTATCATTTTATCATTTGATTGAAAAAATTGAAGTTTTAGTTGTAGGGATATTTCAGTATTTTTTATAGGCTTATTGGTCGTTAAATGTTTCAACGAAGATATAATAGTTTTTTCCACGATTATTTATATAGTAAAAATACTATTTTACACCAAGGTTAATAAAATTAAGACTCGTTGTCTAGGTCTAGGGTTTTTTGACCTTTCACAAACTGTTAAATAGTTAAAATATATCTTTAGCTTTGAAAAAAAATAAAAAATAAGCTTTGTTTATGGTTACTTTTGTTTTTTTGTGTAATTTTCTATAATTATGAAAAATATTTTGGCATTTTAATATTATTTTATTATTTTTTAATTTTAAAAGTTGTGCTGGATATATGTTCATGTGAGTCTGATAAGCAAATAACATCTAAATAACGTGAATTTGATATATTTATTTATATGGATGACATGGATATAATATCTAACCTAATATTTTTAATATTTATTTTATATTTTTAAAAAATTAATATTGACCGCTCTTCATAGGAGGATCAATATCAGTCGAACCCAGTCCATGTTACTCTTTCCGGCACGGGGGGAACTTGAATTGCTCTCAAAGCCTAACTCTTATTAAAAACTGTCTTGCAAAATCAACCAAATCGAAACATGGGTCAAGGACCATCGGGCGGTCTGAATCGGCAACTCCCAGGAGACAGAAAACAAGATGGAAGCGACAAGAAAGACAAGAAATTTGAGCCGGCGGCTCCACCAGTGCGCGTGGGCCGCAAGCAGCGGAAGCAGAAAGGCCCAGAGGCGGCTGCACGGCTGCCTACGGTGACGCCTCTTACAAAGTGTAAACTGAGACTGCTAAAACTGGAGCGAATTAAGGATTATTTGTTGATGGAAGAGGAGTTTGTGGCAAATCAAGAGAGATTGAAGCCACAAGAAGAGAAAGTGGAAGAGGATAGATCCAAGGTTGACGATTTGAGAGGCTCACCTATGAGTGTCGGAAGTTTGGAGGAGTTGATTGATGAGAATCATGCTATTGTTTCGTCGTCAGTTGGACCTGAGTATTATGTCGGGATTTTGTCTTTTGTTGATAAGGATCAGCTTGAGCCTGGTTGTGCTATCTTGATGCATAATAAGGTAATTTGGGTTTTTCAAAGTTTGTACCTTTAAGGGTTTTGAGTAATATTTACTAGTTTCGAGTGTTATTTTTGTTGCAAAGTTTCAAATTATGGTTTGTATGTTTGAAATGAGGGGTTTTGTTTCATGAGTTGTTTAGGTTTTGGACATGATTAATACGAATTTCATCATAAGCTAGTAACTAGTTACGTTGGTTTAAGGTGTTGTAAGAAAGTAATGATCTAGGTTTGGATTGGTAATGGTTTTGTGTTGTATGGTATTTGAATTGAATTGAGGAGTAGAGTCTTGCCTGCTGCATCTTTAAGTGCTGTTGTGAACTTGGAATGTTTTTTGTGAGAAGTATTGAATAGAATCCGAGTATGATCACTGTGATTTTTACCTTGTGGAAACTGCTTTATCATATACCTTTAATATGATCTTAAAATTGATTTAAAAGTTCATTATGGATATGTACAACATTATTGTTAACCCTCCACGCAGCATTGATCTGATACTATTAAGGCTTATGTATCTTCTTCTAAGCTATAGTTTTAAGTCTGGTATAACATAATGCAAGATGATGTCATAGAAGAATTTCCGTCATTCATTACTAGATTTCAATTATAGTCTGGAAAACTTAGCATATGAAAGATTTCACAATGTATGCAATGTGGTTTTAAAGGTTCTTGTAGAGTATGTTATTATCGGCTAGATGTAGCCTAGCTGCTTGCCTTATGGGTTATGCTATTTGTCTCATACCCAACTATGCATGTTTTCTTTAAAGAAATTGTAATCTAATTTGTTGCCTTATTATAGTTTTCATGTCAATTGATATAGTTCTTAACAATATCTCATTTAGGAAAATGGTTTTGATAATAACTTATATGCTTTGTGACTACTTGACAGGTTCTATCTGTTGTTGGGCTTCTTCAAGATGAAGTTGATCCAATGGTATCTGTGATGAAGGTTGACAAGGCTCCATTAGAATCTTATGCTGACATAGGTGGTCTAGATGCCCAAATACAGGAAATCAAAGAAGCAGTTGAGCTTCCACTGACTCACCCTGAATTATATGAAGATATTGGTATTAAGCCTCCTAAGGGGGTTATATTGTATGGAGAGCCTGGGACTGGCAAGACCTTGCTTGCAAAGGTGTGCACTCAAAATATTTTTCCAATTGGATTGTTGCAATTCAAGATATCATCTTTGATCTGACACTGAATCCAACATGAGCTTTTATAGTTGGCTTTTGTTGCTGTGTCTCTTCTAGAAAGCCCATGTAAAAAGTAATTGCAATTGACTGTTTTTGAACTTATAAATTTCTAAGTTTAACTTTCATCACATAATTTTGTGTCTTTCCATGATTTGACCAAAGAGATTGTTTTTCCAAAATTATTGACTTAGGATTGTACTCTGAATTTCCAGGTATTTTTCATAAGACACGAATAAATTTCTTTTTCTTATGCTTTTAAGCATACAAAAGAATTTGGATGGTTTGTGTGCCTTACTGGGGTTGCTCTATTGTATTGCTGATGCACATTTATATGATTTTTACATGACACATAGCTATCTAATCAAAATGGGGAAAATGTCTTTTTTTCTCACTATTTTCTCTGTAATGGTATGGTATTATGATTTTATGTAAGTGGAGTGAACTTAGACTGACTTTGTAAGCCTCGGTTGTTTTCCAGGCAGTGGCTAATTCAACATCAGCAACTTTCTTGCGTGTTGTTGGAAGTGAATTGATTCAAAAGTACTTGGGAGATGGCCCAAAACTAGTGAGGGAACTTTTCAGAGTTGCTGATGATCTCTCTCCAGCTATTGTCTTCATTGATGAAATTGATGCTATTGGTACAAAGAGGTGAGTTAGTAAAATTTACAGATTACTCATAAATATGGAAGAAATAGAATATCTATGTTATAACTGATGTAATTTGAAATGTTTCTGATGTAACGTCTTACAGGTATGATGCCCATTCAGGTGGTGAACGTGAAATTCAGAGGACCATGTTGGAACTGCTGAACCAGTTAGATGGTTTTGATTCAAGAGGAGATGTCAAAGTGATTCTTGCGACCAACCGCATTGAAACCCTTGATCCTGCTTTGCTTCGACCTGGTCGAATTGATAGAAAGATTGAATTCCCTCTTCCTGATATCAAAACAAGGAGGCGTATTTTCCAGGTACGCATGGCTTGATTATTGGAAGCAATGTATTGGAGATCATTCCATATGATTTATTTGTGATCTTATGCCTCACTGCTTTGTGTTTTTCATCATTGAATCTGTGAAGCTCCCTCATACAATTAATCTCAATATGTGGATTGTAGATACACACAGCAAGGATGACATTGGCTGATGATGTCAACTTAGAAGAGTTTGTTATGACCAAGGATGAGTTCTCAGGAGCAGATATAAAGGCAATATGTACTGAAGCTGGGTTGCTTGCATTACGAGAGCGGCGCATGAAGGTGAGTAGTGTATTTTAATTTCCTTGTTGGTGAGAATATTTGGTTTTCTCTTGTCTAGATTTAGATTTTTCCCTAATAGAAGTCTAGTCAAAGCTTCATCCCATTGCCCAATTGAGAAGCAGTCTCTGATGGGGTTTGTATGCCATCTGTTGGGCAGTGGGCTTGTAGCTTCTCCTATTTGAGATATGGTCAAATCATCTAATAAGACTTTGACTAGCAATATTAACAACCTCCTCACAAGCTGGCATAGTCTCACAAGATAGCATTCTCAAGTGAAACAGTTTCAAATCCTAGTGACTCTAGTTTCCTATGTTATTATGTAGTGGGGGAGGTAAATCCCCCACGGCTCCCTATGAACCAAAAAAAAAAAAAAACCTTCTTCCAGTCCTGAATCCTAGTGCTTTCTTTAGTCTCAGGGCTGACAAAGATATTTATGCGGACACCTCTCAAGATATGTTAAAATCAAATTTGAATGGTTTGCAACTTGATCTAACAAGAATCTGTTTTGAAGAATCAAAGTTATACACAATGATCACCTCCACCCTACTCTTATAAGAGACGTGAGCGAATAGTATAAAATCACAGCGAAGTTGATTAATCCTTTGAAGAGTTTGCAAGTTCAATAAAAAACTTAGTATGAGAATCACTTAACTTAACAAAAAATAACAAGAATGCCAATTTCTTTATTAAAAATAGTTTTTTTTTTTCAAAAAGTCTATACAAAAGAGTATTTATACTAGAAAGAATCTTAAGTCTAATAGGATATCCCTAATATATATGGATAAACCTAATAAATAATAATAATCCAATGACTCCGAATTTAAATAAAGGTTCTAATATCTCTAAAAGACCTAATAATAATAATTAAAAGATAAATACAAAAATGGCACAACTAATTTAAATAGGATTAAAGTTTTCGTAATCTGCTAAGAGAATTGAACCTAATTTTAATCAACACACTTTCTCCGAGTACCATCTTTCTTAAGTACTAAAAGTACGAGAACAACAGATGGACTCATGCTCTTGCGAATGTACCCCTTCAACATTTACTTCTTCACGTGCTTTTAAAGCTCCTTTGTTTTCTCAAGATTACTTTTATCGGATTATCTATTAGGAATAGCTGAACCTTGTACTAGGTCAATCTGAAGTTCCATTTCTCTTCTAGGTGACAATCCACTTGGAATTTTATTAGGAAATACATTTTCAAATTCTTGTAACAAAGAAACACTAACACTAGTAACACTTTAATCAAGTTCATTAGTGTTAAAGTATGTCTCCTTATACAAGAGTAAAATCATAGGCATATCAAAAAAATAAGCATGTGTAAGATCATTTTGTTTTGCATACAAATTAAGGTATTTCTCCACTTTTACTACACTTCTTCTCACATTTTCTTTCTTCTCTCCACTTATTTTCTCTCTACACTCGACTTTTCTTTTATTTTTATTTTGGATGAAGCCTTCAAATTTGTCTTTAATGGCCAAAACTTTACTCCTTGGAGTTCCACACTCATGACTCACTTTATTTTCACTCAGTCTCACATCCTCACTATTATTTTGTAACAAGGCTTGTCCGGCTTCTTTTGTTTTCTTCATATTCAACTGATGTTCATACATTTGTCTAGGTTACAATAGTGCAAGCGTTTATGTTTTCTCATCCTTTTCCAGTGTATATCTATTTTTAAAACCACCATACTTGGCCTTCCTATCAAATTGTCAAGGTCTCCCAAACAATTGGTGTGCAACATGCATAAAAACAACATCACACAAAACCTCATCCTTATATCTCCATACTAAGAATGAGATTAAAACATTATCAATAATCATACTACATACTTTATTTTTTATGTGACATCTAGTATGAAAGATATTCTCTTTTTGTTGCTTAACATTTACTTTACTAAGCTGGACATTTAAAGATCTCCTTATAACCAATGATTCACCATTAACAATATCTTCAACATCACTAACATCTTCAAGGGCTGACATGCTGTCACATTCATATTTATCATTAGCTAACTCTACTTCTCCATCATCTCTCAAAATCATAAGCTTTTTATTTGGACAATCCGATGCATAATGTCCAAGTCCTTGACACCTAAAACATTTAATTTCATTTATGTTTCTGCTGAACTTTATTTCTTTCCTTTTCCTTTATTGTTGCAACCTGCTTTTTAACATATAAGGGTTCAATAACTTTAGATACTGCTGTTAGCTTTGTTTGTGCATTACCCTCTCTCCTGAAAGTCAGCTTCCAACCCTGAGAGGATCCTAAGTAACCATTTGGTCTTGCATTACCTTTTCTTTTCAACTGTTTTTCCACCTTTATAGCCATATGCTCCATATCTTCAATTTCTAAATAATGCTGCAATTCAATCACATTAGCAATATCTCTATTTAAACCATCTAAATTTAGTCATTGCTTCTCTATCTTCAGAAACATTAGCTCGAATCATAGCTATTTTCATCTCCTTAAAATACTCTTCAACACTTTTAGAATAATGAGATAAAGATTGCAATCTATTATATACCTTCCTATAGTAATGATTAGAGACAAATCTTTTTCTCATGATTGCTTTCATCTCCTTCCATGTGTCAATGAGTCTTTCTCCATTATGTCTCCTATCTGTAACAAGTGGATTTCACAAAATAATAGTATAATTAGTGAATTCAACTACAACTAGTTTTACCTTCCTTTCCTCCAAATATCGATGACAATCAAATACAAATCTCATCTTTATCCAATCCAAACAAGCCCGTAGATCATTCTTTCCTTGAAATGTCAGAATTTTAAGTTTTGTGCTACCTAAATTACGATCTAAATCATCGTGATTATCAAAATTTCTTCCTTGGTTGAAATTCTTATTTGGCTGAAATCTACAACCAATGGACGTGTCTCGTATAAAGGATTTTGGTGTGTTGAGACTTCCTTCCATGATTAACTACATCATCCTCATTATTATCGTAGTTTTTAGCTACGTTTTCATCTAGAGGAGAAAGTGCTCATCTGAAAGATCTTTCAACCTCATTTCCCTTACGACTAGGAATATCATGTCTACTAATCACCTTAGTACTCAATTTATCTATTTTTCCCATCAAAGCCTCTATCATTACCTCCAACCTATCTTGTCTTGCTACAATATCCTTCGCCTTTGATTGTCACTTTTTGATGACATTGTGAATAATTGCAATAAAGGTTAGTAGCAAAGAAAATTTTTCTAACATACTTTCTCACGTGTTTACACTCGATTTAATGTCACTTGACTTGTGTTTCACACAATTCAATCATGTTTTTCACTCTGATAATCTTACTCTACCTTTTACCTCACTATTCCCTTACTTAGGTTCTTAAAGGTAATTTAGCAACTTATCAAATAATCAATCAAAACAATGTAATGATTTTATATAATAACGAAGAATCAAGAAATATACGAAACTAATCAAAACAAAACTTGAGGACAAATTTACGAATAACAATGTAAATTTGTGCAAAATATAATGCCAAAAGAAAGACATGAAATAAAGAAATGGAGTTTATGTTGAAGATTCAAAGAAAATTAAATAATTCAAGAAGTCAAGATTCAACTTCAAGAACTTTAAGAAAACAATTAAAACAAAGTAAGAAAGACCTATACTAACCAAAGTTTAATGAAACAAGGCAAGATAATCCAAGAAAAACAAGAATTTCAAGAAAACAATTAAAACAAAGCAAGAAATTAAGCAAGATGATTTTTTTTTTTATACAGAGTTTGATGCAAACTTTGAAATAATAAGAGACGAATAACCTTTTTTTAAAAAAACAAGACCCTAGTCGAAACTAGAAAGAAATCAAGAAACAACACAAACTATAGATTAAAGGGATATAACCTGATAATAGCACAGATTCTGATGCCAACTTATGCGGACACCTCCCAAGATACATTAAAATCAGATTTGAATGGTTTGCAACTTGACCCAACAAGAACCTCTGCTTTGGAGAACCAAATTTATACGCAACGATCACTCTTACCCTACTCCTATAAGAGACGTGAACGAGTAGTATAAAATCACAACGAAGTTGATCAATCATTCGAAGAGTTTGCAAGTTTAATCATGAACTTAGTATGAGAATCATTCAACCACAAAAAAAAGATAGCAAGGATACTGATTTCTTTATTAAAAATAGTTTTTTTTTTTTATAAAAAAAACCTCTACAAAAGATTATTTATACTAGAAAAAATGCTAAGTCTAATAGGATATTTCTAATGAATATGGATAAACATAGTAAATAATAATAATCCAATGAATTCAAATTTAAATAAAGATTCTAACATCTCTAAAAGGCCTAATAATAATTTAAAGATAAATAAAATAATAGTCCAACTAATTTAAATAAGATTAAAGTTATTTTTGTGCAGAATCGAAGCTCAACTTCAAATGCATGATTCTTTCTCATCTTAATGAATTACAAGGTGTCATATATCACTCGAAAGCTATGGATGTCTACGTTTCAATGTAATTGGAATCGCATTAAAAGTCTTTCTGTAGCTCCAGTTATGACCAAAACAATAGCAAAAAAATCAAAATTAGTAAATTTGAATCTTCTTATTTCAGTTTTTGTATGATGTCTGAATGCCTACCTACAAGCCTTTTTTAAATATGAATTAAATTAATCAGGGTTGCACTTAATTATTTAATATTTTCTTCAAGAAATTCATTGAAAGCCTCTTTGAAACTTTTGTTACAAGTCTTGTTACTAACCAATTGGATCTATTGATGATGCTTGGATTGCATCACATTTGTTTGTGGTGAAACTCTCCTTTTCTTGTAAGTATCGATACGAGTTTCTGGCCTTCATTGCGAGGGACATAATTTTCTAATGTGCTTATAAGGTGGTTCTCAATGATGTGCCTGTTTCTAGTACGTGTATGTATATTGGTTCTGATTACAAAATTCTGCCCTGCAGGTGACACATACTGACTTCAAGAAGGCTAAGGAAAAGGTGATGTTCAAAAAGAAAGAAGGGGTGCCTGAAGGACTTTACATGTGATGACATTCTCGTTGTTGTGCTCTTGAGTTTTTGGATTGGTTATTGCAAGTCAAGTTGTTTTTTCTCAGACTCTAAATAGAAGGTTGTCTACGTGTGAATGAAGTACTGATAAGATGTCTACCTTGAATTTATTGAAGGCATCCAACCCCCTTTATTTCAACAGCAGTTATGGATGTTACACTGTCACCAAAAAGAGCCACTTGGTTTCTAGCAGTCCCATAGTGTATATATCAATGGGACTAAAATCCACTTCTCCTATATCAATGTGAGATCGAAGCAAAGCCCCACGGTATATCCACTTTAATCCTTAAATCCTGATTTTGGGATCCATGGGAGTTCAAATTTAGGCAACGCTGCCATGCTATTATATCTTTAGGAGTATAGGTGGTGACAAAACATAGCAGGAGGAGCTGGTAGTGGTGGTAGCTTATTACATTTCTGAAAAAAAGCTCATGCGCATTGTAGCGATCATCTCACGGTTCACTGTTAATAGTGAATTTATTTCCCATTTCGATCATCAATTGTTTTTTGTGTTTAGTGTTTGTCTTTTTTGTCGGTACTTCTTTTTCTTCGTATTTGTGAAAGTTTTGACAAGATTTTAAAGTTGGACGGTGGGTCAATTTAATTAGGATGTAGTTTTAATTTGTAGTATTAAGATAAATTAAGAGAATAAGTATCAAACAAATAACAAAAAACTAGGGTGGCTTGTTGAGAGCTCATGTGAAATAGTTATATTTAGTCCTTATATTTTGAGTTGGCTTTGTATTAGATCCTTTTAGTTTTTGAAATTTTAACTTTGATTTAAAATTTTATTTTATTTATTTTTTAGTCTTTATGTTTGATAGAGGAGAGAGAAATTCGTTGGAAATGGTGAACGAGAAAGAAAGTTGTTGGTTACGTATATTTTGATGATAAAAAATTGTTCTTAGTACCAACAGGTTTTATTTGACAAGAAGAGTTTTATTGAAATATTTTTTTACCCTTTATCTTGTCGAAAAAAAGTAGATCGGGATGGAGAAATGTGTTTTTTTTATCCAGTTTGATCTTGTGCTTTTGGATCAATTTAAGAGCGTTTTGATTTGAGAGATTTGTTTATTGAGATTATAAGGGTGTTTATTAGGTATTTTTAGGTAGAAATAAGTTGAAAATGGTTTTCGAGCAAAAAAACCCTAGCCTGAACTTCAATCACTTTAGCAATTAGACGATATATCATATGTTTTTTTTTAAAAGATAACTTGAGCTACACAAAAAAAAAGAAGGAAAGGCCAGGCACATTGGCCCACCTATGCCCAATCACCTGCCTTCTTTGGTCCTTTAATTTTTTTTTCTTCAATTTAAATTGAAATGAATTAAAATCAATTAGTTAAAATTTATTTTTGAATAAAATTATAGCATTTTTCTTATAATATTAGTAAACACTTTTTCTTTACAGGCCATAATGATTTTTTTTTAAATTTTATTTAATAGCTTCCTTGCAAATGCCTATTCTAGTATCATATAATTAAATAAAAATAAATATTAAAAAATTTACTAAACCCAAACAAATTAATGACTTGGGTTAAGAGTTTTGCAAGTTAACTAAACTGACTTGGTTTGATCCAAATTGTGCTAGTCTTAATATTTATAAAACAATAAGGTAAAACGACATTGTCCCAAAATGTTTCTTTCTTAAGTCAAACAAGGCTTTGAACAAGTCGACTGAGTTTGAATTCACTAGGTCGACCAGGCAACATAATATTAGCTCTAACCCGATTTAATTTGAAACATGAGCCTAATGGATCTTTAGTTTTAATTGAAATTAATTAAAATTAATTAATTAACAATGTATTTGGGATATCATTTAATAAATACCATTCAATTATTACTTTATCTTTGAATAAGATTATAAATTATTTTTCCAATATTAGCAAGCACTTTTTTATATAGCTTTTTATGAAGTTTTTTTTCTTAAATTTTATTTAATCGTTTTTTTTATGTGTATCTATTTTTATTATCATATAATTAAATAAAAGCATTGGTTTCTGATAACCAGCCACTCGAGAACTTTCTCTCTCCTCTTTCAAGATCAAGGGACTAATACATAAGAAAAACAAAGTTTAGGACCTAAGCAAAAAATCCAAGAAAAGGGACCAATATTATAAAATTTTAAAATTGAGGGACAAAAATGTTAATTTGCACTCCATTGAACAATACACATGAGAAATATGTTGTTAGTTTTTGTGAATTTCAATTTTGGTTCTTGTTCTTTTAGTTTGGTTTTCCATAACAATTATAAATCTTGTCATACAAAATTGACACGCCATCACCATGGAATATATATTTTTTCGCTCATAAGCATGATAGTACGCAACCCAAAAAGAACAAAAAAATAATTGACAAAAAAGATAACACTGAAGGACCAAATCGAAAAGAAATAAAAACTTGAGTGCCCAAGAAAAGGGAATTTATATACCAAAATGTTATAAATAGTGAAATGTAAAACCCCATTCTCTTTTAGTTTCTTTTAACGGTATTAATAGATTTAATCTAGTTGTATTAAGAAAACAACATCCCATTGACAAAGGGTGAGATATCATATTTTTATAGGTTAAAATAAGCATGGGTGCAATTAAAGTCTATCTAATAGATAAAGGGTAGAATTGTAGTTTTTCTAGGTAATGAGCTGAGCTGAGTCATGGCTCATGAGACACTTTAGTATAAGACTTTGTATGATATTTTATAAGTTTTTCATTAAAGTTTTAATATATGATTTTAATGGATAATAGTTTATTTATCATGCTCATATTTGCAAGTCAAATATTTTACATGAAACTGAGGATACTTCTTAAAATTCTAGATTTATAAGCATTTAGCTTGTGAAATATAAAGTTAACCATTAATATAAAGTTGTGTAGCCAAACTCTGGTACATGTTAAACCACCATATCTCTTACTTGGTTCATATTTATAAATGATTTATCCTTCTTTGAACTCAACTTCATGTTTGATGCCACCTTAAAAAGAATTCTCAAAACTTGCTCGACCCAAACATCGCAAATCAACCTCTTAAATGCCTCATTGATCCTCTTGGCTTTTGCCCTTGTAATTGGTCCAATCAAAACATGCAATAAATCTCGTGGTGGTTCTTGTTGATTCTCATCATCCCCTCTCTCCTTAAAAAATTTGATCTCGAATTGTCACCTACATAAAAAAAAAAAAAGAGATTAGAAACATTGAATGTAGTACTAACATTATACTTACTTGGAAGATCCAACTTATATTCATTGTTGTTGATCTATTCAAGAACACGAAATGGACCATCCCTTTTTTGCTGCAACTGAGATCGCATATGAGCTGAAAATATTTCCTTCCTTATATACACCTAAACTCAATCATCAGGTTCAAAGATAACACATCTACAACTCTTGTTAGCTTTAGATGAATATTGCTTAATCTTCTTTTCTATTTGCATTTGAACACTCTCATAAAGTTTCTTCATCAATTCTATACCTTTTCACTAACAACGTAACCAAGAAAAAAAAAGTTCCATGCAAAAAATATACTTTTTAAAATTAGCATACAACGTTTCCTCTATCAAAACTTGAAGCACACGACGCAAATTCTCTACTTGCTCTTTTAAACTCTTACTATAAACCAAGATATCATCAAAATGAACTACCACAAACCTGTCTATAAATGCATGCAATACATGGTTCGTCAATCTGATAAATATGTTTGGTGCATTAGTAATACCAAATGACGTAACTAACCATTCACATAGCCTATGTTTAATTTTAAAAGTAGTTTTTCATTCATCACCTTTTTTCATTCTAATTTGATCGTAACCACTTTTCAAATAATTTTTTGTAAGGATAAATGAATCATGCAATTCATCTAACATGTCATCTAGCCTAGAAACTGGATGTCTATACTTTACCATAATATTGTTGATAGCCCGACAATTCACACATATCCTAAAGACTCATCTTTTTTCAGTAAAAGAAGCATTGGTAATGCACATGGACTCATGCTCTCCCTAATATACCTTTTAGCCATCAGCTCCTCAACTTTCCATTAAAGCTTTTTTATTTTCTCCAAGTTATTTTTATAAGTTGTTCGGTTAGGAATTAGAGTTTTAGGCATAAGATCAATTTGATATTATATTCCTCTGATTGACTGTAAACCACTTGGAGCGTCATTGGAAAATACATCTTCATATTCCCGTAACAAAGAAACAACAATATTATAAAGAGATTGATCTAGTTAATTAGTATTAAAACATGCCTATTTGTATAAAAGTTCAGACATAAGCTGGTTAGTATAAAAACACTCTTGACATCACTCTCTTTTTCCATAAAAAATCACTTGCTTCTTTATTTTTCTCTTGACATCCTCCTTTTCTTTCTTCTCATATGCCCTCTTTTTTTTTCTCCTCTCGTTCACCTCTTTCTTCCTGCTCCTCTCAACCACCTTCTTTTTTCAATCATATCAACCCCAGTCTCTTTTTTTAATCTCAAATAATCCTCGTAAACTTGTTTTGGTGATAATGATGCAAGGGTGATAAATTTTTCATCTTTTACAAATGAATACCTATTCTTAAACCTATCATGTATAGCTTTCCTATCAAACTACCATGGTCTCCCTAAAAGTAAATTTCTTATATGCATAGAAACAAAATCACACAAAATCTTATTATTATACCTCCTAATAAACAAAGGAGACAAAAACTTGTTTGTTCACCCTTATTTCCCTACACTCATTCAACAACCAAAACTTCTAAGATCTATAAGGTTTTTTAGTATTCAAATTCAACTTATCAACAAGTATAGTTGACACGATCAAAGAGTTGATGTCCTATCCCAAGTGTAGGAGTGTCAAAGTAATAAATAACCCGTCAAGACCAGGGTCGATCCACAGGGAGGTCAACTATATAAATTATAAATAATATATATAATTTAACAAAGAGTTAAAGAAATCTTTGAGATGTGAGATTAATATGAGGATTAAACAATGATAAAAATAATTTTCAAGGTTAGAGGATCCACTAATGGTATTAGAAATAAGTATAGTATAAACTCTTTTTATTACTCAACTGGAAACTACACACAAAGAAGGTTTCAATCGGATGATTTATCCTTAATAATTCATTATAAATTTTTAACACGATCATATTAATTATCTTATTTTAGTAACACCATACTTTTAAATATTGTCAGGAATTCATGATGCTAACTTATGTTAACAACAAATCAAGTTCCTTTCATAACAACGATGCCGGTCGAAGACTATGAAGGATCAAACATTTATTGTACCAAGTGTTATACAATACAAATCTAGATTAATCATTTAACAAGTAAGGTATTAAGAATTAGTAAGATAAAAAGATAAGACATATTAATAATAAACTTTCTTGGATATAAACATTGAAGTTCATATTGAGTTTATATTATACATATTCTAACACCATTAGTGAAACCTTTTCACAATGACATAATTAACTTAGCTAGACATAATGAAGAAGAAGAACATAACTAAACAAAATAAAAACATAATTATGATATAAGTTAACTAAGAGTAGTAAAGGAAATGAAAAGTATAAACAATAGATTAATGAAAATAAAACATGAAATAAAACTTGAACATTATAAAGAGAGAAAGCAAGAAAATGATCTTGATCTGAAAACCAAGATTCCTAAATGAATGGCAAATGCCTCCTTTTATAGGCTAAAATTTAAAACTATTCATTTGGTAATTGATTATTGATGTAGTGGCCAACTATTGATTTAGTGGACTTGGTGGATAGCAGCACTCAAGCATTTTGCATGGATGAAATGACATTGATGCAATCAGAATTTAGCAAAGTGTTCTGCATGAAAGTTGTTGGAAATCCTCTACTCTTTCCACCCATAATATTTTAGAGCATTTGGATCACTAAAGCTCAAGATATGGCTAAAATACTGAGAAGTGCTTCTGATGGACGTGGTGGATAGCCCTCAAGATTTTGTCTAGATGAAATGTCATTGCTAACATCAGAACTTGAGCAGGTGGTCCTCATGATAATTGTTGGAAATTATCATATCTTTTCACCCACCAAATTTGACATCATTTTTTCTTCTAGAACTCCAGCTATGGGTAAAATTTTGAGCAGTGTTTGGGCTAGATTGCAGGACAGATTTTGACTTCTCTTTTGTGGCCAAGCTTTGAATTTGAAAACGGCAGATTTGGATCTTCCACTCTTCATGAAAGTTGTAGGCCTATGTCTTAACTTTCCAGAACAATAAACCAAACATACATCCAAGGTCCACAACTTCAGATATAATCAAATGACTTAATGGTGTTCCAGTTTGATCCAGCATCTCTTCTTTAACCTTAGCCCTTTCTTTGTCTTTTCACTTTCAATAGTCAATCACATTAGTCAATCTTTTGAATTGTGAAATATGTCTGCATTTAAAATGAGCATTTATCATAAATTAAAGCTATCTATATTATCAAACTTGTTATTATAAAAACATGCTTAAGTTAGGGAATTTAATGATACTAAAAGTACAATATGATGATATAAAGCCTTATAACAATGCACTTTTAAGTACTAATTAGTAGTACTAGTTATATTAGCATAACACTGCTTTACCCCTAACTACTCAACGTTTCAAGGACAATTAAGAAGTGTCAATGTCATTTCTATCTAAGACTTTGCAAACTCAGTTGATAACCTTTTGTTTCAAAATCAAATCGTACATTTCAAGGATCATGTCCATTCAAGTCTAATTGTTGAAATTAAATTAAAGAGATATCAATTTTGAAAGTATTTTGAAAATTAAGCATCTTTGGTCATACCATTTAAAATTGTGTTAATAACTTCACCTTGAAATATACTAAATGGTATGATTGTATTTCTAGCATTTGGTTATTGCATCTCTTTTGTGTTGTGTGTGTATGTGTGTGCACTCATTTCATTATTTTATATTTTGAAAACAGAAATTACCCTATTATAAGATTAAAATAGTTTGTGTGGCTCTTTTGTGGCTCTTTATGCCAATTTTAATCTCATTTTGAGTATGTCATTTGATGGAACATGATGAGGTGATATTTTATAGATTTCAATAGCAAGAGTGTAACGACCTGAAATTTCCATATAACTTTCATATTTCAAATCATCCTGTTTAAGTATAATGGGGTAATTTTTTTTTTTTTGTGCAATCTGTCTAACAATACATCCCATTATTGATTCTTTGGTTTACCAAATTTACAACAGAGTTTTCCTTATAACTTATACATTTTCTCAGTTCTTTTCTTATCCTCTTAGGCAACACAATATCAAACAACTGTATTACATATACGTAGTAGCCTTCAGCCACCCACCAATTCAATTGTTTCTCTATTTGATTCTTTCACATCGCTTCTCATGATTCATCTTATATTCTTTCCATTTTCCATTTACTTAAAACATACGTGTGATGAATACACACACATACACACACAACACAAAAGAGATGCAATAACCAAATGCTAGAAATACAATCATACCATTTAGTATATTTCAAGGTGAAGTTATTAACACAATTTTAAGTGTTCATAGTACATAACAAAATTATAAATAGTGAAACGACACAATCAGTGTTGGCCCACTTTGTGTTATAGACTTGCAACATATATCGCATTGTAAGAGTTATTAGTTATCAATCAGATTTATGCTCATGATTTTTTTTATGAGGGAAAGGAATCATCATGTCAATTAGCACTTTTAACAATCATACTCAAAACATTCAACTTAAGTTCAATAATACCTCAACTCATATGACAGTACTTGTGATCATTGTTGCGGGGGGCGCGACGTCGTCTAGCGACGGCGGAGGCTCTCTGTCGTGCCTCCTGGTGTGAGGTGTTGTGTGTTGGGAAGGGTTTTTGGATTTAATCATAAAATTATGATTAATGTTTAGGAGTCGCCACCTGGTATTATAGTCACTAGGAACCTATGGTCTGTGAGAGTCTGGATAAGAGACTGGTTGTGCAAGGGGAAGACGCATCACCCCCAGTGCACCCTACCTAAGGTAAGCTGTATTGTTGTTTGATTGTTTTTCTAAGTCGGGTTTCTATTCGTTGGTCTTTTCTAAGGCTCAAGACAGATTTCTCTTCATGAGAGAGTCTCTACCTTATCGGGTTAAATCCTAACCATTCTAAAGTCTGAATATTAGTATCGCATTTATACACTTTGTATCTTTAATACCTGAGGGTGTATTTTATCGTGTAATTACACCCCACAAATATTAAAGTCTACATTTGGATCCTAAAAAAAAGATTGGAAAAAGATTTTTGACATGTTGGCCAAATTTTAATGGATAATCATAAACTGGTTACGATATCCATTTTTTATTTTTTTTAAACATGAAAAAGATGCAATTTTTGTTTTTATGAAGATATGCTTGAAAAAATTTTAGGATTTGGCCGTATGCAATAAAATATTTTTTCTTTTTGAAAATTTTTTGAAATTTTATTTTTTTTTGAAATATTTTGGAGAAACCCGGGTATTTTAATACCGGAGTTGTATTTTACAATGTAAATATATAACCCGATATTATGCAAAATTGGTAGAAAAATATTTGAGAAAGTCACATTTTTTTTAAAATGATTTTTGAAAAATTTTGAATTTTTTTAAAAAATGGGGATCGGGCCGGATCCAGCCCATCCATTTGGGCTGGGCCAAAACTGGCCCGGCCCAAAGCTAAGTTAATTATTTTGGTCGCTGCATGCAGAATTCATTCTGCATGCAGCAACAGCAGCAGTGAGCAACAGGGACGGTTGATGCAAGGCAATGATGGAGAACCACCTGAGGCGGTGAGGGCCTGTGGTCGTGCTGGTGGAAACGGCGGTGGGGTTGGCTGCAGGTGGCTGGAGCGGCTGCAGGTGGCTGGAGCGGCTACAGCTGGAAGAGGAAGAAAAGGAAGCAATCTGCAGAGGGGAGAGAGACGTTCACGGTGGCTTATTACAGATGCAGTAGTGGCTGGCCGATGGTCTTGGCAACACGTGGTGGTGCTGGTTGCTCAAGGCGGAGATGGAGGAAGAGACGTTGACGGCGGAGGAAGAAAGAAGAAGAAGCAGAAGAAGAAAGTCTGCAGCAGGGAGAAGTAGGAGAGGAAGGAGAGGAAGGAGAGGAGAGAGACACTGTGTCTGCTCTATCACTAGTAAACGTCTGTTGGTGCAGGAGAAAGGTTTCTGTGGTGGAGCTGGTGGTGGGAAGACCAGTGATGGTGTGCTGCTAGTGGTTGCAGCGGTGGAGGGAGAAAGAAAAACAGAAAAACAGAGAAAGTAGCAGGAACTGGGAAGAGGCTAATTTTTTGGCTTATTTTGGACCCGATTTTCTCCTCCCTCAGGCCATCAAATCCACCTCTATTTATAGGAGGTGGAAGAGAGCAATCTTGTCTACACTAGAGAAAAATTTCAGCCCTTGATTCGGATGAGAAGGATCCCAACCGTTGGCTCAAAGTAGGCATGGTGCACTATCAAATTGTCAAATCTGCAGCTGCAGGCTGCCTGAGTTGGCCTCTTTGAAGTGGTGCCATGTCCGTTTATTTGCCATTGTGCCGAGGAATACCATACCCCGACGTAGAGGGATGTCTGGTGATCAGTTTTGTGCAAGTTTTGGCAAATTTGGTGGACATTAGGTGCATTAAATGCTCCTGCAAAGGAGGTGACTGAACCAGTTTTTCAGGGAAAAAAGAAGAAGATAATGAATAGTGTTCAGGATTCTGTTTTGGCCAAAGTGCATTTCAGTCCTTCTTCTTTCAATTGCTTTCAATTGAACCCCTAATTGACCCTAAATGTTTGCAATTAAGCCCCTGATGACCTTAAATTGGAACCCTGAAGTTACACGCATTTTGCAATATGGTCCTTGCTCTCGGATTTTGTCAATTTAACCCCTAATTGACCATCAAACTTTCAATTTCTTCAATTTCACCCCCGGTTTTTGTCAATTAAGCCCCTCAATTGTGGCGCCTTTTGCAGATTGGTCCTTGGCTACAAATTTCTTCAATCCAGCCCCTAATTGACCCCAAAACTTCAATTTTCTTGCAATTTGGCCCCTGATTTCAATCAATTAACTTGGTAAAAATTAAATTTGTCTTTTAAAATTTCAATCTCCTCAATTAAGCCTAAATTAGGTTTTCAAATTTAATTTTTCACCAATTAAGCCTCAAATAAAATTAATTTGACCCATTTAAAGTATAATTAAGTCCTTGCACTTAATTAAATCCTTCAATTGGACTCAAATTAATTTTTAAATATAATTAAAATTTAATTTAGCCCATGATTAAATCAAATTAGCCTATTAAAAATTTAATTATGTTATTGGACTAAATTTTTATGCAAATTCGTCCAATAATCATTTAATTTAACCTTGAATTTGCATTTTGTCTCCATTTTTTGCCATAATGGGGTACAATTAGGCCTTGAATTTCCTCCAAAAATTGCAGCTTGATTTCTTGGCATGCTTTCTCCACGTTGCCAGCCTTTTATTTTATTTTTTAATTTTTATTTTGAAAATAAATAAATAAGTAAATAAGTTTTTTAGGAATAACCCAGAATTGGGTTATGACACTCATCATTGCAATTAAAATAACATTACAAATTTAACATCTAGCCATAAAATACATATACGTGGTTTTCATAAGAAAAGAGAACAGTATGCTTATCCAGAATTCTTTTAGCATTGATTACATCATGTACATATTGAATTACGCACTAGCTGCTATGACGTCTAAGTTCATATTTGTCATTTTCGATATTGGCTTCACGATGAATTATATAATACATTCAAATCTAAGGTTGCTGAGTATAGTCACCACGTAGCAACTCATTTTCTTAATTTTTGATTCCCAAATCAATAATTAATATTTCATTTTCTTAGTTACCAATTTTCTTAGGTACAATCATTGAAGTAACCACACATATTAATCCTATGTTTACTCGTCACCATCACTACTTAACATAATTTGTTTGTAACATTACCGTATTTTCTATTTTCTAGGTATCACAACGGTTTGTTACATTATCACCCCATTAACATTTACTTTGACTTAGTAATACATCAAATGGTATTATGTCTTAAGTTGCCAATCACCCCCCTGTCATATATATTTTTAAGCATTGGTTAATGGTCTTACCCAATGGTTTCCATTATACAATCGAGGATAGTTTCAATTATTTTCATTATTAGAAAACAACAACACCATGGTTTCTACTAATTGAAAACAACAATACGATGGTCTCTATTCAAAACAAAGACAACCACATAAATTCTCTTTTTATTAGGGACAAATAGGAAGTAACTTTTGGTGCCTATAATTTAATTTAAAGGACTGGTCAACTTAAATAGAAGCATAGGGAAAGGACAATCTACATCATCATCATCTTATAATTAACCAAATCATACTTTGCTTCCTTGGTCATCATTCTTTTGGGCAACTAAACATCAAAAGTTGTCATATTCATAGATATTGGTAATTAATCGTCAACTATCAATTTATATCTTGTCCTTAGTAACTGATATTGCGGTAATTAAGTATCGTTCCTTTCTTACCCTTAGTCACCGACATTACAGCCACTAAGGCCCTGTTTGTTTGCTAGAAAGTAGTTTTCTTTTGGAAAGCGAATTTCAGGAAAGTGAATTATTTTCTGATGTATGGTAGTGTAATGGAAAATAAGTTGGAAAACACTTTCCAGCGCTTGGTTATGTCATGGAAAATGAGCTAGAAAATAACTTATTAATGTTTTATTTTTCTCAAGTTTATTAAAATAATGAGGAATAAATCTTACAAATTAAAAAGTTGAATGAGAATGAAATTGAAAAAAAATATAATTTCATAAATTATCTCAAATAAAATAAATAATAATTAAAATAATAGAGATCAAATCTAAAAAAAAATTGAAAGATGAAGAAATTAAAATAATAATAATAAACATTTCATAAATTATTTCAAAAAAAAATAAGTAACAATCAAAAGAATGAGGACAAAATTTGATAGATAAAAAATTTCAATAAAAAAATGATAAGGGAAAAGCAAATAACAATTATAAAAATGAGGACGAAAGTTAATATAAAAATTAATTTTTAAGAGATGAAATTGAAAAATAAATATTCAAAATAAAATATATATAGCAATCAAAAGTTTGAGGACCAAATTTGATATAATCAACAAATAATATGACATTTTTAAATTTTTCACAACTTTCAAAAAGTGTTTTCCGCCCAAATTTTCCTGGAAAACACTTTCCTGAAATTCAAGCCAAATTTTCCTTTGACTGGAAAGTATTTTCCGTTGACCAACTTTTCTAATGTCAAACAAACACAGGAAAATTTAGAAAGTGTTTTCCTAGAAAGTGAATTCTGGAAAACAAACATAGCCTAAGTATCACTTTTATCTCATCCTTAGTCGCCGATACTATGGCCACTACAAATAATCCAGTCATCCCCTCGCGTATGCCAATAATTCTAGCAAACCCATTTGATTGCCAACAAATTCAACTATTTATATATTCCTACCGAGCTATCTTTAATATTTTACTCTATATCTTCATACAACCTTATACTGCATTATTTTATTTGAGCTATGTTCAATAAACAACTGATGACATGTATTATGGTCTAGAAATCCTTATACATATAGGATTCTTCCATACATAACTATTCATTCCTAACCATGATCATTTTGTATGTGATTCTTTAAACATTAATTTCGATTGTGAATAACACATCATACTCTTTATTTTGTCGTATTAATAAACACTTTTAAATGAGATGGTTCACAACACTCATTACCGGTAATCCTAACATAGACCCTATTAACCAGAGTTAACCTCATCATTTACTCCTGGCTATCCAACATAGATATCATTAGCCAAAGTTAATCTTCAATGCTTATTCTCGACTATCCAACATGGATTCTATTAGCCAAAGTTAATCTTATCATTCATTCCTGGATACCCAAAATGGATACCATTAGCTGAAGTTAATTTCATCAATGAATCCTAGTTATCAATATGGATATCATTAGCCAGAGCTTATCTCGTCAATTAATCCTGGTTATTTAGGTGGGGGGGTAAATACCTCTCCAAAATTTAAAAAAAAAATGGGGGGCTAGAGTGACAACCTTAAGTGTAGAGTTGTTAGGAATCAAAAGTACCTCCAAGAAACTTAAGTAAGGCTATTGTAACAACCCTACTAATGGGTGTTAAGGGGCTGATTTGGACAACCCCAAAAACAAAAAATAATGGAAAATTAGAGTCCCATATAAAGTGATTAAGGTGAGGTAAGTTTGGGTTAAGAAATTAGTTTGAAAAAGTCTACATGGTTCGGGTTAACAGGTGGCTATGTGAATGTGAAATAATGATCTAATTTAGATATGGAAATCTTGCATGAAATCATATAATTATGCTTGCTAGTTGATAAGAAAACATTGAAAAAAAGAATGAATGATATTAAATGATGGTCTTGTGTGGAGTAGGAGAGGCATCAACCGCGGGACCTCAAGCTAGCAGAACGGGACCACTGAGAAGAACAAGTAGGTGTTTACCACCTCATCTCTTTATATTTTGAAGAGTTTAATACATTCTGAAATTTTATTTGTTTATACTGTATGTTGATTCACAATAGGATGAGAAATTTGAGAATGAAAATAGGATTAAACATGACGACTGGTGTCATGAGTGTTGTTGGAAAAAAAAATTGTATAAGGTTATTGTGCTTGTTATCCTAATTTCTAAGGACAACTTGGATTGATAAAAGCCGGCCATATGAGTGGGGGCAAGGACAATTAGCCGGTCACATAAAGAGCAAAGAGGAAAAAGGAAAAATTGTGGTTTTCCTTATTGAATTTATTATAATAGGTTGTTTTTTATGTGAATGTGTGTGTGAATTGAATGAAATTAGAATGAAAGGAATAAGGAAACTCTTGGTTCCTTAAGGCCATACTTTCGACCAATTATGCATCAAAGGGGGAGGATGTTTAATTTGATATATTTAGCTTGATGACATGTGTTTAATTGTGTCAAAATGAGGAAAATGCATGTTGAAATGGCAAGGATTGTGTTTGGAAGAATATTGTTCGGAAAGTTAGTAAAATCGATAACAATATTCTATTTTGACGTTAAGAGGGAAGATTGAAAGAAATAGAATAAATTGGCTCTTAAAAAGATATTTTTAATACTCTTATATGGTATGTGATATGGCTAGGGGTTGAGATAAAACAGGGAAAGTTAAATTGTGGATGTTGTGTGTAAATGGAAAAGTTGATGAATCTGGACAGATTCGTCTCCTGACTTTTAGAGAAAATTCGAGTAGGAGGATGAGTGTAAACACCAAAAAAAAAAGATAGAAGTAAAGCCGAAATGACTCCACCATCGTTACCGATTTCTGAATCGGCAGCGGCGCAGTTTTGGCTATCGATTTCTAAATCCATAGCAGCACTGTAAAACCCAATAAAAAATTAGTGTTGGATTGGCCTATTCTAGGGGAGAATTGGAATAGGAACCAGTATAGGATAGCTCAAAGAGGGATAGGAACCAGAGATATCCAACACCCAAACACATCCCTCTCTGAGAGGGGGTATAAATGCAAGGAGAGAGGGAGGGTGACCTTTCCTCTTCCTTAAATGAGCGGCCAGTTGCATGCAGCAGGCCCTCTCCCTCTTTCCCAAGGCAAAACCGGCTAGCTGCATGTAGCAGACCCTCTCCCACTTCCCAAAGAAAAGACTGAAATCGACCTGCTACATGCAGATCTCTTAGGGTGTTGCGTGAGAAGAGAGCTAGAGGAAAGGAAAAGTAACCAAAAACATGGTGGAAGCTAGAGCCTAGACCTTCCTCCAGAACCAGCAGCAGCCACGGCTGCAGCACACACATCCCTCCTCCAAGCAGAAAATCAAACCAACTAGCTTGCATGCTACTTTCCTTGAGCGTGGAGTGAGAAGTGAGTAAGAAGAAGTAGACAAAACTAAAAACCTATGAGAAAAAGAAGCCTAGAGGTCGGCTTGACAGCAAGAGAGGAAGGAAGAAAACGAAAAAAAGAGAGGGAGAGCAGGCCACCACAACCTACATTGAACTTGTTAAATTCGTGAGGCATGAACCATACTACTCCTCCACTTGTTCTTAGGGCCTTAGAACTGAAAAGGGAGAAGAAAACCTAATGTAAATAGCCTAAGATTCTCACACCAACTGTTAAGGAAAACTAGACAAGGATGAGGGATGAAAATGGAGCTGAATGGGGAACCTATTTTCAGAACATTTAACAAAGGAAATGTATATTTTGAATGCAAAAAACTTAGAGAGGTGGCTGACCATGGTAAGGGATGGACATAACATAGATTAAAGGGATAAAAAGAAAAGATGATGATCTTGTTAGAGTTGCTTAATTATGTGAAACCGAAACATAATTATGTGTTGATGTCATGAATTCTGCATATGTGGTTGAAAAACTTGTATGAAAATGTGCTGGTGGATATTAAGTGCAAAAAACATGTGTTTGTAGCCTTGAAAGCATGCTACAGCCAAAATACGAATCTAATCATAAAGTATGTGCTGAAATTGAATTTGCATGTGTGTTCATGCTAAAATTGTATGATTCTACTGGATCCAAAGAACGAATTATGTTGTCAGAAGCGAATCAGGTGTTCGCTGCAGAATTGTGTATTCCACAGCGAATCAGGTGTTCATTGCTGAATTTATGTTGTCTATAGTGAATCAAGTGTTCGCTCTTGAATTGTGTATTCTGCAGCGAATTAGGTGTTTGCTGTCGAATTGTGTATTCCGCAGCGAATCAGGTGTTCGCTGCTGAATTGTGTTGTCCGTAAAGAATCAGGTATTCATTGCTGAATTAATGTTGTCCACAGTGAATCAGGTGTTCTCTGCTGAATTTATGATGTCCGCAGTGAATCAGGTGTTCGCTGTCGAATTGTGTTGTCCGCAGCGAATCAAGTGTTTGCTGTCGAATTTATGTTGTCCATAGTGAATCAGGTATTCGTTATCGAATTGTGTTGTCCGCAGTGAAGTAGCATTTGCTATAGAAAGTGTATTAGCTGCAGCGAATTAGCATTCGCTGCTGAAATCGAGTTGCATGCAACGAATTAGCATTCGCTGCCAAAAGCGTGTTAGCTGTAGCGAAGTAGCATTTGCTGCTAAAATTAAGGTGCCTGACTATTTTGCTGCTGAATTGTGCAGCCGGCAACGAACCAGTTTTCGCTATTGAACTGTACGGCCAGCAGTGAATCAATTTTCGCTGCTGAATTGTATGGCCAATAGTAAATAGTTTCATTGTCGATTTTCTACAATAAACCCCTCGGGCAGAAATGACTTAAATGCTTGTAACAATTGTTTGTATTTTACTAAATGTTAATTATCACGAACAATTGTATGAGCATTACGAGGGATCTATTATTGTATTGTATTGAACATTAATTATCATGAATGGTTGGATGAGTAATACGAAAGGTACTGTTGTGTTATATTGAATGCTAAACTGTTATGGAATGTTTGTTTGTGTATTACAAAGGATCTATTATCGTGTTATTGAATGTTAAACTATTACGGAACGCCTGTACGAGTACCACGAAGGGTCTGCTATTATGTTGTAGTGAATGTCAAATTGTTATGAATCATTTGAATGAGCAAATCAAGGGATATTACCATGTTATAGTGATTTCACAAACCACCTATGGAATGTTTGATTAGTTGATGATTAGTTTCGGCTAATGGCATCCTAAGCGGATGACCGGGATGAGCAAATGATTAGTTATGACTAATGACATCCAAAATGGATGACCGGGATGAACAAATGATTAGCTTCAGCTAATGGCATCCGAATGGATGACCAGGATAAATGATTGATTAGCTCCGGCTAATGGCATCCAAAGCGAATGACCAGGATGAACAAATGATTAGCTTCGGCTAATGGCATCCAAATGGATGACCGGGACAAATGATTGATTAGCTTCGGCTAATGGCATCTAAATGGATGATCGGGATAAATGATTGATTAGCTCTGGCTAATGGCTTCCAAAATGGATGACCAAGATGAACAAATAATTAGCTTCATCTAATGGCATCCGAATGGATGACTGGGACAAATAATTTATTAGCTACGGCTAAAGGAATTTGAATGGATGATCGGGATAAATGATTGATTAGCTTCAACTAATGGCATCCAAAGCGGATAACCGGGATGAACAAATTATTAGCTTTGGCTAATGGCATCCGAATGGAAGACCAGGACAAATGATTGATTAACTTCGACTAATGGCATCCAAATGGATGACCGAGACAAGTGATTGATTAGTTTCGGCAAATGGCATCCTAAGTGGATGGCCGAGTTGAACAAATAATTAGCTTCGGCTAATGGCATCCAAAGTGGATGGGCGGGATGAAAAAAAATGAGTAGCTTCAACTAATGGCACCCTAAGTGGATGACTAGGATGACTAAATTATTAGCTTCGGTAAATGGCATCCTAACTGGATAACCGGGATGAATAAATGACTAGCTTCGGCTAATAACATCCTAAGTGGATGACTGGGATGAATAAATGATTAGCTACGGCTAATGGCACCCTAAATGATGATCAGGATGAGTAAATGACTAGCTTTGGCCAATAGCATCCTAAAAGGATGACCATGATGAATAAACAATTGGCTTCGGCTAATGGTATCCTAAGAGGATAGTCGGATTTGAGTGTTATGAGTTAGTTTTAAGAACTGATACGTTCATGTTTACTACGTTTTATATATTTTAAGTATATGAAAGAACTACAGTTGTTATGCTTTAAACAGAGAATAACATTAGTTCAGCTAACGGTATCCGAGATGAATGATCAGATTTAAGTATTGTAATTAGCCTCGATAATTGGTGAATTATTAACGGTGGTATTTACATAAGTAAGGAGAAATGAAAGAATTATGCTCTTTTGGTCCATGAATGAAATGTAATGTTAATATTGCTTTATTATGTTTTCTTAAATTGCCTATAATGCTTGAAATTACCTTTGTGTTGTAACAGGGACATCATACCAACATGGTGTGTAAGGAAATTCATTTCGCGGCTCACACGTTTTGAAAAGAACTATATATTCGTATGTTATGGGTGATATGAGTTCTGCATGAACGGACGTGTTAATCACTCAATTAGTCATCCGACCCCTTTTAGTAAACACTAGTAATGAAAAATTGAAATGGAACACAAAAGGTGAATGTACGAACAAGTTGATATGATGTGTATGAATATACATATAAGGTATTCATCTAATGAGGATGTCGTGTTGTGAAATTACATGAGGTCAGGATAATGAAAGTGCTAGTTGTGTAACTTGTTATTCGACACTCTTGTATGAACTCGTGATGATAACGAGATTAGAACAAGAATGTGAGTTTATGAGTATGTCGATATGATGTAATGTAAACCTATAAGTATAGAAATATAATATTATGGGCACGTGTATTGAGAATTCGTTCTATGGAAATGTTTATTTACGTTATCCTATATAGATTGTGCCTTATTAATGAACAGAATGCAATGATAAATCTGAAGAATCATATGGTGAAAAAACATCTAGAAACCGGACGATTAAAAAAAAATCCAGCAATTTTGGCATTAAAAAAGTCGGGTCATTACAATGAGCGAATTAGGATCAGTTTCCTTTATAGTAATTGTAGTTTTGGATGTTTACTAACTAAGAAAATTGGTCTTACTCAATTTGGAGCTATAGAAATCTAGTTATGAGTCACCAACCGAGACTAGGTCAAGACAGACCCTATAGGACAGTAGGTCTGATTTGCTGACGAATAATTTCGAGTGTCTTGGGGGTAGAACTGGGTTCTCCTCCCTTAATGGGACTTGTAGCCCCGTGTCATATCTTTCCAACGAGACCAACCTCACTTGAAACGGAGTCCTAGAACTTCGAATATAGTCAAAAATCTGAGGAGAGGTCGGAATGCGATCTCTGCTAGCAGATTCGAAAAGTCGCTAAAGCGACTATTTAGACACGTTAAGGGTGAAAATTGGGTTCTTTTTCTTTAGAAAACATGTGATATTACATTTTAGCTTCCAAAAGAAATGAGTCATGTTCAAAATGAAAATTTGTAATGATAACTATGGTCGGACAAATAATAATGATATTAATGGCTGAAATTGGTATTAGCTAGCATACATTTAGTATGGGGCATGGACTAGCATACATTTAGTGTATGTTAAGACCCCGAGTAAGTCGCTACGCATCGACTCTTACGAGGTAATGATGATACTGGTGAAATTAGTATCGACAATGTGTTAGGCGGAAATAGTTGTGGTTGATCTTATGGAATCCTGAATGGGAGTTGAAAATGGAAGATGAAATGGTTTTAGTAGTTGAATGAGAAAGAGTTTCGATTGTTGAATATTTGTGTTACTATACTTATTGTGATATTCATGTTTCAATAATATGTATTTTGTTTCAGGACCATTACATACACGACAGGAGTAGATCCTAACTTTTGTTCACTTTTTGTTATCTTGTTCTAGGGAGTATATCCTTGTATTTTGAAATATTAAAACATTTATATAACTTAATTTGCATAATTGATGTTTAAACTTGAATAGATGAACTTAACTCTAAAATTCATATAATCATGTTCCATGTATGCGTGTTTATCTCATTTATTTCTCTATAATGACATTTGTCGTTAATGTATGTTATAAATATTATGGTTGTGATGATGTTTGTGGGATTGAAACCCAAAACGATTGGGTCGTGATTGAGTTATGAGAAGTGAGATATTAGAAGTGTAAACATGGTATATGTCGATAACTTGGGACCTCCCGGTATAAGGGAGACTGCTGAAATTTCAGTGGAAATTTCAATAGATTTTTATATGAGAACTGTTTTAAAAAAATTACCTGTATTTTTACATACCAAATCATAGGAAAGTAACTATAATCGCATAAGAAAGTGTGGGGCGTTACAATCTTTTTTGAGCACCCATTTTATCAACATGCATAATAACTAATAACTTAGTTCATAAAGTTATGACCCTTATGAAAAATCTCTACATGTTTTTAGAGTGTCACTTATCGGTTCAAATCGCTTACTTGATTATAAAGGGTTTTTAAAAGCATGTAATGCATGCTATGGTTAATGGCTATGAAAGAAAGGGAAATTCATAGGCTTAAAATGTGTTTGAGGTTTTCAAAGACCTAGGATCACCATCAACTAATCACTTCACTCTCTTTCTTTTGTTATCTTTGTAAAAGAAATGACATATAACCATGCCATATATTTCATCAATAAGTCTTGTTTTCTAAAATTAGACAGGAAATAACCATGTCATCTTTTCAACATGAATTTTCACCTCATTCAATCAATGGTTAAAAAAGTCTCATTCTTATCAATTATTGGCATATAACCATGCCATTCCTTTCATTCTCATTCTCAAACTTAAAGAGAATACTAAAGCTCATTGTCCATCATTTATCTTATGATACTCCATCATTTTTGTTGTCTTACATTTCAATTCAAAGGAAGGGCCAAGGTTCACTGTCAATCATTAGCCTCGTCATTCCTCATTTTTATTTCACTATCTTTGTAAAATAATGGCATATAACCATGCCACACATTCTATTTTCACCTAAAATATCAATATTCTCTTAATATAGGCCATAAAGCAACTCTAACTTTTCCTTTGATGGATAATCTTTCTAATCATTTGAAGACACATGATGCTTTATCATAGATATCAAAAGACATATTCTTCTTTCTTTTTCCTTTTATTTTTTTTACTTTTTTAGTTTTTTACTCTTGACCCCGGTATCAACTTTTGGCATTTGTTGTGCCTTTCCTCAATTAAAATCTCTCTTGTCCCTCCTACACATGATAGGCATTTTCCTACCTTTAACCTTTTCATGGAATTCCATCATCAAAACTTGATTTTCCTTCAAGTGCGGGCAATTTCTACTTTTGGCTTTCTCAAAGTTTTCCTGGATGCCCCCCCGGCCCAATTTAGGCTTTTTCCACTTTTAGCTCTTTCTCAATCGTTGAGCTTTCATTCTCAGCATTCCCTTTACCATTGACTCTATTATTGTCTTCATCTTTTCAACCAAAAAATCTCTCACATGCCCCCAATATGGGTTGTGATCTAGGTTCGGGTTTTCTTTCGAAAGAAAGATTGTAAAAGGCTCAAAATGGAGTTGCAAAGAATATAAATTTTACGAATTGTGAAAGGAATAAACAAAGATGACATTTTCTCATTTCAAGCAATGTTGGTTAGAACCAATAAATTTTGACCTCATCTAACGTAATAATTTGGACTTGCAAAGAAAAATGATTCGCAAGTCCATAATTGCTGTAACATCCCAATAATTCAAAGCCGAAATTGATGGTAATTTTTCTTTTTGTATGTCATCACGTTGTCAATGATTCTCACGACGGTATTCAAGGATTTAACAAGATAGGATTCATTCAGTGGTATAGTGCAATACTCATATGATTTCATAATGCAACATCCCAATAAAGTGAATACCCCATATATACATCCATAACATTTTATTTACATGTTCATACATCAACATTCTTGTTCTATTATAGTTATCAGCACAAGTCTTTATAAAAGTGTTGTATGGTCATTTCATAACTAGTACATTTGTCACACAAAATACATAATATCTAAAACATGTGGATACATAGTTCATATCAAAACATGTGGACCCGTGGGACGGGATTCCTACGCACCTTGATTGTGTGATATCCCTGTTACAAAGCAAAATAGATACAAGAATTATAAATAATCTAAACATGATAATAAACAACTCGAAGAATGTTATCAGGTAATCATTTTCGGTTCGGTTTGGTTTTTATCAAAAAAATATAACCAAACCAGTTTTTTTCAAAAAAACCGCAAACTGAAACTGGTTCAAACCGACCAGTTTTGGTTCGATTATTTTAGAACAAAAACTGGTTTTTTCAATTTGGCTCGAGTTTTTTTTTTCAGGTTGGGTTCGGTTTATTCAGTTTCAGGCTTATAAAACTAAAACCAAACCGAACCGGTTAGTTTTTTAAAAATTATAATCAGTTTAATCAGTTTTTTTTTACGGTTTGGATTTTTTAGTTATTTTTTCTGATTTTCTTAATTTAATCGATTTTTCTTAATTTAATCGATTTTTCAGTTTTTTTACTCACCCCTAGTTATAATTACTTTTCATTATCAATCTAAGAGGGCACTTACCGTTCCTTCTTTGACATAAAAATATCAAAATAATCTAAAAATACTAAAAATAATATTAATTTAAAGCAAAAAATAATAAACAAAATTTAATTTTTTTAAAAAATACTTTTAAAATACAAAATCAAACATACACTAAAAATAAACTAAAAATACGACTCAATCAGCACAAAAGATTGTTACCATTGGGGCCATATGGCCTAAACAACAAAATATTATTATTATTATTATTATTATTATTATTATTATTATTATTATCTGTTCACCATCAATTAGAATGCTAGTTTTTTTTATAAAAAAAAAAAAGTAACCTGGTAGAAAGAAAAAAAGGGAGAAATAACACAATTCAAAATTTATTTAGAAAAATAACATAACTTAACAAATAACATTTTTTACTCTTAAATAAAAATTGTTGAGGTAGTTTTAAAAGCTATTTTGAATTTTGAATTTACAAAATAAATCAAACTCTATTATTCTTATTCAAACTCTACAAATGTTGACAAGCAACAAATAAACACTTCTCTTGAAGGAGCCGCAGATAAACTTTACACAGAATTACATCAAATACACTTTAAGCTCAGATGTTCATGTTGACATAAATCCCAACAACTCTTAACGAGTTCTGCATTTACCTTTGTGTATTATACACCCAGACCATCTAGGGGTCGTCATCATAGGGAACATCCACAGCAAGATATGATGGAAGAATGAAGATCGGCCTTCCATTATGGTGGAATTCAGCAACCATTGAAGCGTGATTTGGCTGATAGTCCCAGTTATTACCAGTCAAGTCCAAACGCTCAAGACTACCTAAGAAATAACAAGTTTAATATAGGTTAGGATTCAAGTGTTCACATGAAATCACGGGCCATTAGCATCATGCTATTTCATTTTGTACTACTGCCACCTTCCATGGAAACTTGTAAGCACTTGAAATTTGGCTAACTTTATTGTATATATCATAATACCTTAATTTTCCCAACAGAAAATGACGAGATTTCAAATGTAAAATGTGTTACCAATGTTATACCAACAAAAGAAACAAGTGGAAGTCAGCAGCCAATATTAATAAATAAAAAATCATTCAAGTAGACAGATACCTTTAGATAACTTCAGAGCAGAGCATATAACTGTTAAAGATTCTAAAGGCATGAGATTGTATGCTGTGTTGATGGCAATAATGTTTGGAGCCAATGACATGAGCTTTGCCAAAAATCTTGCAGTTTCAAACCCACCACGGTTTTTGCTGTACCAACTAATCATTAGTTGATCCATACTGTTGGCAAGAGCCATAATATCAGTTAAGAAAATAAAGAAATAATTTCAAACCTTATATTGATATCAACAAGCTTCAATTCTGCCATCAATCCTTTCTCTAGTTCCTGAAAGCCAAGCGAACCCAGTCCAACGCCTCCAACATTAAGTGTTTTAATAGATGTGCCCAAAATTTTTTGCAGGGGTCCTGCTACATCACTGGTTTACAGTAATTACAAAGTTAATGCAACTCAAGAACAAAACATAACAATAAATTGTTACTTCTATACCAGAGCCAACAGACAAACCTGCCAAGGCCATTATCTGCAAGTGAGAGAGAGTTTAGTGGTCTTTTCAAGTTTGAAAGGCTATCTAAAAGTTCAGTTGCGCCACTGCAGGAAAGCTCACAATTCTCTAAATACAACTCAGCCAAGGGAGAGCATCTATCAGGAGCCTCGATAATATAAGGAATTAAGCATCTGCAAAGTTCAACTGCAGCTTTGAGACTTTTGCCTACTACATTGAAAGTGGATGTGACAAATGAAAATTCATCTAACCTGATGCCATCATCCTCAATGGGATTGTCACTTATATCCAGGATCTCCAAGTTCGGCATGGAAACAAGTGCACATCTAAGACTCTCCACGTCATCCTTGCGAAGATCATTTCCCCTTAAACCAGACAATAATTTTATTAATAAAGTAAAAAACTGTCTGAAAACCAAAAGGCAGTCATACAATCTTATTAATCATCAGAGTGCTATGCCCTAAATTGAATGAAGGAGAGAAAAAATAACAGTTGACCTGGTTATGCCAAAATTGGGATAGCTTGGTTTAAGATATTGTTCAAGAACATGAGAAACAGCAGATCATATCACCTTATATTGAGTACACGTAATGATTGCAAAGACTTTCCTATTCCTAATGATAATGGAACTTTGCATTTTGATTTCCCATTGAGATTACCAAGCCATCCTGCTATCTGTAATGTTATTTCAAAATATCAATCTTTTGCAATTATAGATGGATTTGAAATGTATGATAGATCTAATAGAAATGCATTACTCACATTGTTGTCAGAAAGGTCAAGGATGGATAGGCTAGAGGAAGCATCAAGAAGAACGCTAAAAAGCATCCATGCAAAATTCCCGTCTAGATGGTTGTCATGTAATTTCAAAGAACACAAAGACCTGAGAACAGATACATTTACAAGTAAGGGCATGTATCATTGAAGTAAACAGAGGAAGCTTCCCAGGAGAACAAACTACATTTATACATGAGAGCCGAGCCATCGAGATTTGTAAATAGGTTAATGTAAATATGTAATACGAGTAACCATAATTTTCTGCTTTTATTCTCTATGCAAGTCCAGAGACGAGCTGTAAGGGGCTGTTTCAACAGAAAAAAAATTCCAGAATACATTCCAGAAAAATAAAAATCACACTAGAAGTGATACTGTGCGCATTGATTGGATATTGAAATACACCCAAGAAACTGACAACAGGAACCAAAATACGACAAATAATATTTGACAATATGGCAGCTGAGTTACAGCTAAGAGGTCAAGACTTCCTGGGGACTTGTCCAGTATATTTACCCTCTAAGTACAGACATGCTGATAACTCAACACAGCCCATTAGATTTGACAGTTTATGAGCATCTCACCAACCTCAAGAAATCAGAGAGAAAAACATACAGTAAGAAGCTGATCAAGAACAAAGCATAGGTTGAGAAGAATGGATATACCTGCCTGATGAAAGGAATGGTACAAATCCAGGAGGTAAGGAAACTGGATTAATTTCAAGAAAGCTGGATGTGTTGATTGAGAAGTGCTGTATTCCATGTGTGTGTGTATTAACCACATTTAAAGAACCGCATATTGCACTGACAAAAGTTGGTGAAAGCTTGCAGTAAATGAACTCTAGTGATGTCAACGTTTCACTGTTTTGGATCAACAGTTTGCATAATCCATCAACCTATTGATACAATAATCAAAATTCAGCATTTTTCATTGAATTTGGACACAGGGTAACACAAATAAACATTAGTCTGAGGAGCTTGACTACATTATGATAAGGAGAATTTCCCATTTTCAAGCATAGGTTACATGAATTTGATATTTAATTACATGGTCTCACAGAACGACTGAATTATTATTATCCAAGTAAAAAATAGCAGCATTCAAGTGCTTCTAGATGTACCAAGAAAGTCACGTCAACAGGATCTAGAGTATTTGGTTGGCTGCACAGGTTGGTGATTGCATTTTCTTAGAGAAATAATTTATCCTTGACACAAATTGATCACTAGTAATGTATATCCTTTTAACATTAGGGTCAGAGAAAATTGGATTACTTTTTCTTCTCGCAAGGAGCATCTTATCACCTCTTCGGAAACTATTATAAGTTAGTACACACAAATTACTTTCATTTCCTACGGTGGCAGAGCAGTATTTGGAATGAGTGTATTTATAGCATTTCCAAAGGCAGGGTAAAGAATCTAGGTTGGACAGGCTCATATTCATCCCTGGTTGACTTGTATAAGGTAATGATTTTATCTATATTTCTCAAAGTGGTTCAATTCTTTCCTTTTAAATTCCATATTATGGTGTCGAACAACAGATACATAACTTGCAAATTTGTCGAAAAATTGTAGTCAAAATTTGTAGCATGTATGGCAAGAGCAGTACTATTTGTTCAAGTGCTATGCTTGTTTACATTTTTTTCTCTTTGTAGTGCCTTTTCGGTGTTTTGTGGATATAAACTGATTACAATTATAGCTGAAGTTATTGGTCTTGCACTCTCTCTCAAAAATAACAAGAATTCTTAGCTACTTATAATATCCTAATGCACATAAAAAGGAAGCAAGCATACATGTTTCTCAGATCTGATCCACCGCACTATCAAACTTTGCAAGTTGCTCTTCCTTAATAATACCTGTTTCAAAATAGTTATTAGCATCTTGGTATTTATCAGTCTGTCCAGAAGCATTGTCTTGAGAAAGATTAACGATGTGAGACGTGGCTTTTAATGCAGATCATAGAAACAGGTTAATATAATAAAATTTCTTCCTAACATGCCTAAGATTGCTTCTTGACAGAAAAATATTAAACAATAATGATACTAGGGGTTGAATCTTCTCTCCCTCCTGCAACTTCAGCCCAGAGGAGGTAAGCAAATGTTATCATTATATTGAACCTCAGGTTGCTTGTACTATTCTTAGTTAATTTCTAGGGAAACCCTCAAAACATGACAAATCTAAAGATGAGATGATCTGGTATGAAAACATGCCAAGGAAAGCTTTGACAAAATGAATAAACAAAAACTCCTTCCATGATTGTCAGGACAATGGTAAGAAGTTCTCAAGCCCATAGTATCACTTTTAAAAAGAATTCTATCTAAACAACCCAACTTTCAGGTTTTCAGCATATACGAAGGCCAGCAAAAACCAAAACACACTCCAGCCAAAATGAATCCATTAAAAATAATAATAACAACAATAATAGACATAGAGACTCTAGAAACAAATTCAAAGTTGTTGATGGTTTTATTCTACTAAAGGGATAAGAACATACACAAGTTTCTGCAACACAGAACACATTTTGAAGTCTCAAACAGCTGCACAGAGAAAACAATATAAATGAACCTAAACCATGTTAGTATAACTAAATTGTTTTAAACATAATGGACATATTAAAGAGACTCCACAATACATGTTACATTGGATAAGTAAAATCGATTTGGTTTCACATTGAACGGTCACTTGCATGAAAGCCTTGATGATGGAATAAGCATATTGTCAAAAATCAAACGAAGAAACAAGCTTTTCTGCATAATGGCAGATTTGAATAGATGTTCACTAAGCAACTCGGTTTCCTCCAGAAATTAAAGAGGCTAGGCATAAGCTCTCCTAATACAAAGAATTGGCAATGCATGTTACCTAGCATAGTGCCCGAATTGTTGGCAGTGGTATGATAATTTAGAATAATTTGGATGATTTACATGTCCCTCGCAACCAATACATTTCAGCATACCATCTGCAAGGAACATAACAGCATTTGATGAAACAAATTCCTCAACTTAACAAAGCTAGAAGCACATGCAAATACATTAAAAACAAAAAAATCACATATGTGTTTCTGAAATGCACTTTCTTGATTAGTTGCCTCATCTTTTTTCTTTTTCTTTTTTTTTTTTTTGCGTGAAATAACATGATTCATTACCTGAAACATTCATCTCACCGATGCATCCATCAAAAGAGGGGAGCAAAGCTAACTCTGCTGCTTCATCAAGGCAACTGTTTATCCGGTTAATATAAGAAGAATAAGAAGAAGAAGAATCCAAATACAAGCAAAATATATATATAGAATAGGTAGCAATACTTCTGCAAATGTGTTTGCCAGTATATCCGTCGCCAGTCAAGTTGTGTTTCAGAAGGGTGAGAAGGGTCAGGCCAGCGCAACTTAAACAGCGCCTTCCATGCCGAATCAAAGTTTCCATTTCTGTTGTAAGAAAACACCAGTGAACTGTTAGAGGGGGCAACGAGAGGAAAAACCCAAATAAAAAGAAATTCTGACGACCTCCCACGCTTTCTCCCACCATCGTTCAAAGGAGCCTCGTAATCATTGCAGTCCTTGAAAGGCCTGCTCCACCCAAATAAAAATCAAATCAAACAAAACATTTCTTCCCTTTTTTCATAAGCATTGTTCTGCACCGCACCCAGTTACTTACATATCTGTTTCTAATTTGTGCAAAGCCAGCGGGGGTAATTTTGTCAACAAACGATTAAATAAATGAGACGGGAGGTCATATATGTCCGGTCGAACATCATCATCTCCGGCGGCTGCTGTTATATATATATATAAAAGAAATCAACAATTTTGCAAGATCAAAAAATTCAAAATTGAAATCGTGAAGAAGAAATCACCGTGCACTACTTCTCTTTTGATCGCTTCGATGACTAGAGATATTAGAGAAGGAACTTTTCTTGCCATTCCTATTCCTAGTTTTGTAATCTTAAAACCAACTGGGATCAGCTCTTGATGGAACCAGCGCGGCGTTTTTCTATGGTATAGCTACTCTCCAGGCCAGTCAAGTATAAGAGACGACCCGTCTCCTATTCCTTTGCTCCTTTGTTTTCAGCTTACGACGTCGTGTTGTTGTACAAGACTTCTTTAATTTTCAATTTCATATCAAATATTTTTTTTTAACCCAGATATTCAGGTCAATTTACACACAACACACTTAATCTCTGAATTTGAACATTCTATAAGTTCAATAAACATATAAAATACAACGGAATTACATGCATACATACATAGTGAAGCTTGAGCCTTGGTGCACAATGAGACATGTTTTTATACCAGATTATTTCATATCAAATATTTTTCTTTTTTAAGAGTTAGTGTTTTCGGTTTGATTTTTTTAAAATAAAATAACTAAATTAATTTATTTTTTTAGAATTAAAATAGAAATGATTCAAACCAATCATTTTGGTTCGGTTGGTTACGTTAATTGATATGAAAAACCTACTTAAATTTATTTGAGCTTTTATGATTAATTTGCAAATCGACATTGTTGCATACTTTAAAGAGACCAGCTCAAAGACAAGCGAAGTCATTTATTTTGCAAAACCTAATGCTACATATTCTGCATAAGTTCAATCTAGGTTTCAGATAATTAACTTCGAAATGCTAATGGATAAAGGATACAGAAGCTTATATGTTTGTTGCTCACAAATCATTGCCTAATACAGATTTATTATTAATAAAAATTTAATTTCTTCTTAATATTCATATAATATTAAGTTAATAAATCTAATATTTGATTGATGAATCTAGAATAAATATAAAATTTATGGGACAAAAATACTTTGCAAAAAAAAATTATAAAATAGTTATAATTATGAGATTTTTATTGCATCAAAACATTGTTCTTAAAATGTTCATGGCTGATACTCTCTTAAATACTGGATATTTATTAAAGTTGTAAAGATTAATACATATTATGTTATTTTCTTTATAAAAAGAAGTAGTTATTCTCATAAGCTAAAGTGTAATAGATACCTAAAACTAATATGTCAGTACTTTTCATAAGACATGTACACTGAACTAATCCGCATGAGAATTTCATATGAAGAGAGCATCTATGTCTATAGAAAGACTCATGTGACATATAGATAAGTGATCTTTAGACTTGACATCACTAAGTTATTTTATATAGACAATTTTATACTTTGATCATATTACATGTTATCTTAATCAAGATAATGAAGGGACAGATATTGGGTATAACATGAATTGTATGAAGGTATTTGAGTGATCAAGAAAGGATTCATCATCCTAGGTGAATTAAGGGAAAATATTTTATTTGTTCTCAAATAGTACTGATTGAGAAATCCTAGCCAATGTGGAATAAGATTTGAAATTTGAAAGGAGTTTCAAATCTTATTCAACCGATTAATGACTATTATGTAGAGAACAAATATGATTTAACATGGCAGACATGCTTCATGCTTTAATGTTAAAGCAGAACATTATTGATGAAATGATATTAACTACACTAAGAAACTGAGGAGAGAAAGAGAACCTTTTACACCTGTGTGCCTTTTATAATAGTGTTTAATTATGGATGAACCAGTTCAGTTTGGTTCAATTTAATCAGTTTCACACTTTTAAAACCGAAACCGAATCAAACCAATTTTTTTTATATAATCGATTCATTCTGTTTTTTTTTTGTTGGTTTTTTGTCAGTTTTCTTAGTTTAATCGGTTGGTTGGTTTTTTGCTCACCCTTAATAATTACATAGGTGCACAACAAAATGACTAAAATACCCTATAAAACAAAAATTATTGAACTGATGTATAAGACTGTTGTGACTTTTCCATTTTAATTGCATAGTTGAATGACTTAGTTGCCCTTAAATCCAAATTATCTTAAGCTAGCATCCAGTGGCTCTTTGGTCTTTCACTACGATTTCTTTGTTATTAGTGGGTTGGGTCAAGGGAAATTTGATATTTTAGTTGATATAAAATATTATTTAATATTAAAAAGTCAATGACGTGTGCTGCTCATGCATACATGCATGGCAATGTTCGAGATCTATGGATGGCATGTGCAACGTCATCCGGTGGCCAATCTCAGTCTTCTTCGGCAACATTTGAATCTTCGTGGTGGCCCTTCCATCATTAGGCGATGTGTGTGACATACTTTTTTTTTCTTCTTTTCTCCCTCCTTATCAATTTTCGTGGCAGGCCTCGTAAAGTTTCAAAGCAGCCTTGCAATTTTTTATTCTCTCAGATTTAATCTCTATTCTTTTTATTACTATTTTTTTAAATAATTCATAGAATTTGAATTTTCTTTCAATTTCATCCTTCTTTGATTATTTTATCTGTTAGATCTGGTCCCCATTTCTTTATTGTTATTTCTTTTTGTTTTTTAAATTGAATTTATTTTTTAATTTCATCTCTCAACATTTTATTTTATTTAATTTTTGTGTCAAATTTTGTCTTTATTCTTTTTCAATTTCATTCCTCGATATTTTATTGGTCATGATTTTATTAATTGTGAATTTGGATTCATGATTTTTTTTTGTAATTGCCTTCTATGGAACAATTTTAGCCTCAAGACCTAGGTCATGGGTTTAAATGGTTAGCCAAGGTTGACTTAGGTTTTTTTAGAATCTTTTTTACATTTTTTTATTTCATTTTTCAATAGGGTTATCCTGATCTCTTGTGCGAAGTCGCATGTTTCTCGAATTAACCTAGGTTGACTCGGGCGAAGTTTATTTTGTTTGATTTATCTGCTATTGTCTCAAGCGAAATTTGTTTTTATTAGAGATGGCTTTTAAAATTGATTTTTTTTTTGCGATTTTATCCTCCTTTAGTTTTTTTTTTCCTATTAGATTTAATATTCATTCTTTTGATTTTAATTGTTTTACTTTGAAAAATCTTTTAATTGATATTTTATTCTATTTCATCTTTCAACATTATACTATTTAGGAATTGAGTTTTTTTATCAAGCCCATGTTTGGGATTTCATTGGTTGTGGATTATACTGAGCTACCCAAATTTCAGAAATTCAACCGGGTTTGCTTCTTTTTTTTTAGCTAATGGTTTTTTAATTTTATCCTTCAGCATTTATTCAATTATAAATTGAGCTTTGTTATTTTTATTTATTTTATTTTGCATTGGTTTTTTCAGTAATTTTATAAATAATATGGGTTATCTTAGTTCTTTTTATTTATCGTTCCTTGTTGAATTTGCTTTGATAATTTTTTTAAATTAATATATTTTTTTATTTTATCATTTAATATTAGATTGATTGAGAAATTTTTTTATATTAGGCTTTATAATTTTCTTCAGTTTCCTTTCTATTCATTTATCCCGATCTCATTATTTAGACTGCGGGTTTGGTGGGTTAGCCTAGGTTGACTTAGATTTTTTTTAGGATCATTTTTTTAATTTAATATTTTTTTTATTTCATCCTTTAACATTAAGTTGTTTAAGAATTAAGCTTCATAATCTTTTCTAGTTTGCCTCCTATTGAATTATCTCATTTGCATGATCCGGGTCAAGTTTAGTTGGCTTGCCTAGTTTGCTGGTTGTTTTTTTTCTTTTTTAATTGATTTTTTAAAACAAATTCATTCATCTATGTTGGATTTGTTTGGAGATGGACTTCAACTATTTTTTTTCTTTGCATTTTGTTGGCTTATCATAGTCTTATTACTTGGATTGCATATTTGACATGCTCATTTAGGTTGGCTAATGTTGGTTTTTTTTTTTCATTTTTTCCTTTTCATTTGATTGGCTAGAATCTTTACTTCATTGTCTTTTTCATTTTAATAACAACTTATTTACAGGTTTGTATGTTTGTTTTTGTTTTAATTGATCCATTTATTGTCGTTATCATTTTTTATACTAGTTTTTTTTCTCAATTGGATCTATGCCCCATGTTATTGTTTTTTACTTTTTTAAAACACACTTGCATCGCCCAAAATTTTTTTAAATCGGTTAAAAGAAAATGTTGGTTCATGGCGTAGTGAGAGCCTATAAATGTAGTAAAAAAACTAAGATTAATCAAACTTTTATGGTATATACAGGCTTACTATCATAGTGAATTTGCATAGTGCAATAAGTTTGTTTAGGAAAATTACCCTAACTATCCTATAGTTTAGTCAATTTTTATTTTGCCACTATTATTTTAAAAATTACAGTTTACAACCTGAAAAAAGTCAACAAAAAAGTCAAAATAGACTCATTAAAATCATCATCATAATCTAAGATACTAGTACTACTACTAAGTGCAGATAAATAGTCACAAAAGATTTCGATAAACATTTACTCTCTCCATCACTACCATTAATTAACATAAACATGGAGTACCTTGTTAGCTGCATAAAGCCCTAAATCCACCACATGTGCAAGATTGTAGTACAAATCAAAAAAGGCATAGAATACATTAATCATAAATGAGGAAAATATAATGTTAGCCAATATGCTACCAGTTGTAGCAAATCCATTACTAAAAGCAAGAGTTGTTACAAAACCAGCACCATTATAGTATGCATTTGCAAATCCAACACCTATAATAGCATTAGCAAACCTTACACCAGATAAGCCCAAAACAATGAACCTACAACTAGTAGAAGCAACACCAGCAAAATCGCCAATAGTTGTAGTAATTACAAAACCACATGTTGAACTACTAGTAGGAAAGCCACCACCAAAACCACTAGTAGAAGCAAAACCAATTTTACTTTATCACGCACAACTTTCAATCTAAATATCAAATCAAGCTGTTATTTTGCATGGAGTCTCCTGACATGTTGACTTACCATGGGTTAGAATTTCGGGTCAATCAAATTTGGAAAGGCTTCACAACTTAGGTTGACAGCCGGATAGTTTACATGAAAAACACACAAAGGCTTAAGTGAGTGGTAAAATTGTAAATAGAGGTAAATCACCTTTTTAAATAGGCTGGAACAGTTAGAACTTCTAGCAACAATGAATTTTCAGTTCTTCCTCCTTTATTTTGAAATTTTTGAGAGAAAAACCTTGAGAGAGTTACATTTAAGTGATTAAATAAGGTTTCAGAAGGATTTAAATGAAGGATTCAAGCCTTTTCAAGGATTTTTAGAGCTTAGAAAATAAGAGTTTAGGAGCTAGAGAGAGAGAAAAAGAGAGGAAGAAAAACCTAAGCTCTCCTTGCAAAATACTCATTGATTTGTTGCTAACAAGAGGTTAGGAACTTTATTACCATGATTGATCAAGGTTTTATTATGTTTTAGAGCTTGGGTATGAATGTTGGTATTATGGAAAGTAAGGGTTTAGTGATGGATTGTGAAAACCAACTAAATTATAATCTGAGTAAAATAAATAAAGTACTGAATAGATTAAATAAAATAATTTTAAGTATTGTAATGGGATACAATAGAATAAAATATAAGATGTTATGGTGTGAATTAAGTAAAAAGATGAGTTGAGTGACAAAAATAGAAATGAGAAGAAATGAGGGACAATGTGTAAATAGGTAAAAGTTAGACTATAAACACTCCATCTTTTTTTCTTTTAGCCGTGAGCTTGAAACAAAGAGAGGGGAAAGAATTGTGTGATTTTCTACTTAAATTCTCATTGATTTCACTAATTAAAGTGAGTAATTAGAGTGATTAACTTAATTAAACATCAAGAGGGGGTTGATTTTAAAATGGTAAGTGCATTGGAGGAAGGATTTCAAGGTAGGGTTTGAAGAGGGAGAAGAAGAAAACTTGATTTTTCTTGCATTATTTCCTTAAATCCTTATCAAAATGAGGTAAATAACATGCTCCAAATGATTAATTCCTTTAATTTTATGTTTGATGAAGGATTATGCAAAACTATGATTATGTGAAGTTGTGGATTTATGCTATAATTTATAGGAATAATGCAAATTATGTTTGAACCATGTTAGAAAGCATGAATTATAATTGGGTAAGTGTTTAATTTTAAATAAAAGAAACAAAAAATTAATTTCCCCATTTTAATTGAATATTTGGCCAAAAGAGGAATAATTTAGGGGATTTGAGGTTTAATACAATTGTTTGGAAAATATGGGAAGATGAAAGTTTACAAGTGTTATTATATGAATGGAGTAAGAATTTTTCAAGAGAAAAGAAAAATCTTCACTTCCTTCCCTAGGTTGTTTTTGGCAAAATGGAGAAGAAAATTAGATAATGGAGTTTAAATGATATTATTGAGGAGTTTTTGGCTAAATAAAGAAGAAAAATTATATTATTGAGGAGTTTTTGGCTAAGTGGAGAAGAAAAATTAGATAATGGAGTTTAAATAATATTAATGAGGAATCTTACTAAATTGAAGACAATTGATGTTGATAGGTTAAATTGAATAGGTACTTTTGTGAAAAAATAAGTAAATGTTTCAAAAAGAGGGGTTTTATCCTCCTTGAATTAAAAGTCAATTAAACTTAATTAAGGGTGCTGGATTTAATCAAAGAATATGTAATGGGTATTAGAATTTTACCGGTTCAAATGAATAAACAAGGACAAAGTAATTTTTGTTGGTACAAAGGAGGCCACAGGACCTAATCAGCAACAAGGGACCTCTTCACGTGCACAGACACCAGGTAGGTGTTCGACACCTTTGAGTAATTAATTAGTTTAATTTTTTTTATTGTAGAAGAAATTTTATAGATTGTAAATTCTAGTGCTGGTTACTAGAAATAATGCCCTATTGAATGGGCAAACCTTGAAAAAATTATTTCCTGGTTACTGGAAATAATGCCCCGGTGAATGGGCAAGCCTTGAAAATTATTTCCTGGTTACTGGAAATAATGCCCCAGTGAATGGGCAGTTACTGGAAATAATGCTCATTTCCTGATTACTGGAATTTATGCATGATTGAATGACCATGTTAAGAAAATTAATTTACAAATTAATGGGATAATCACTCGATGTAAAATAGATTAATTGTAAAACCTTGAAGTTAAATATGCTGGTTTGTGGGAGACACTCTTGATATTTTTTTTTTTGTAGATTTATCTCTATGTCTAGAAGAGAATTTATGAAATTAGAAATTTCAAAAAGAAAATAAGACAATTAATTCTATGATATGAAAGTCACTTTAATGTATATGAATAATTAGTCCTTAATCAATTACTTATTGAAATGTGTAATTGTTTTAATCATGTTTAATGCGATTATGTTTTTAGATACATCGTACCCTCGATCTGGAAAGTAGATGCTTGGATAAATAATTTTGTTATGTGATTAATGTAATTGGAAGAACTAATATTTTGTTGTAATATACTTCCACATATAAAATTGTAATGTTTAACTTATTATCTTGTGTATGATGTAATTTATAATGTTATTATTATTAAGTTGAATTATGGTTGGTTGTATATATATTTGAGCACAAATACTTAAAAAAAAAAAGAGACGATGCATATTAAGAATTTATTAGGTTTATTATAGTGTTCTATAGAAAATAGAATTGAGATATTGAAATGTGCTTGAGTTTTTGAAGTCCAAATGATGGGACAAATATTGTGATTGATGTTACAGGTTGAGAAATGATTGAGTGGATAACTTAGTATCTAAAAAATACAAAGGAAACTCTGCCGAAATTTCAAATATATATCATTTATTTTTGAGTTTACAAGTTGAGACTGTTACAGTTTGTATCAGAGCCCTGGTTCAGGAGTGGAAAAAATAATAATAATAAAGGGTTTCATAAATTTTTGACTTGTAACAGGATGATTCGCACAAGAAAGGGTACAATGATTGAAGAAGGGTTTGAGGAGAGACAAGGAGAGGATCCATTGGAGGATACTACCTCTCATATGCCCTTAGAGCCTCAGCAGTCAAGACTGGGAGAGTCGACTAGACTCATTCGTGACACCGACTTGAGACAGACAGAGGGGTTACAAGTTGAGGGTTCAAACCAATAGAGACAGGAAGTCATGCCTCTAGTTATGGCTCCAGCTACGACTCCAGCACCTGCAACAATTTCTACACTACATGTCAACCTTTTGTTCATAGCTTAGATAGTGAGAGCAGTGATTAAGGCAATGCCTGGTGCCTCAACCCTGACAATTCCAATAGCTCCGGCAGTACAAGCAGCTCCAGCGGCTACGAAAAAAGCTGATAATGTGGTCACATCAGTGCGGATTGTAAAAAGAATGAGAGAACTTGGGTGTGAGCCCTTTTTAGGTGAACCAGACGCCAAGATAGTAGGAAGATGGCTTCGCACAATTGAGGATACTCTGTATTAAATGTAGGTAACAGAGGGCTTGCGAATGAACTGTGCCGCTCATTTGCTTTCTGATAGGGCACGGTCCTGGTGGGATACAGTGAGATCGAGGAGACCCGCAAGATCCTAGACTTGGGCTAAGTTTAAAATGCAGTTTGAACATCAGTTTTACTCCTCCTATCATCAGAAAATTAAGGAACAGGAGTTCCTGGCCCTGAGGCAAGGAGACACGTCAATACTTGATTATGAGAGGAGGTTTCATGACCTCTCCATGTTTGCCTCGCATTATGTCCCTGGTGAGCAACATAGGGTGGAAAGGTTAAGGGATGGATTGCGGCAAAAGTTGAGACAAGGGTTGATTGCATTTAAGTTTAAGACCACTAGAGATCTTGTTGAAGCAGCAGAGGCTCTAGAAGCTTGTATGAAAGAGGGCCAACAAGGCCAGCATGGTCTAGGTAAACGAAAGGATATAGAGTACACCCATAACAGACCCTCTTTCTTAAAAAAAGGGGAAAGGACAATACAACCATTTTAAAAAGGCAGGAGGTACATCAGTTGTATCAGTTCAGACTACTAAGATGGGGTCAACATGAGGACAACCAAACCCCAGGGGTAATTTTTCTAGAAGAGTGTCAGAGCAGAGAACAATCACTTATCCTTTATGTGTTCAATGTGGGCAAAGGCATCCAAGGAACTATTCTGCAACACCAGGGCAGTGTTATATATGCCGAGGGGAGCACATGTGGAGGGACTACCCGCACTTAGGCCGAGGCTGTTATTATTGCGAGGATCAAGGGCACTTTCGAAGAGATTGTCCCCGTAGGACTGAAATCACCCAAAATCAGCAGCAAGCTCGGAGTCAGCAGCAGTCCGCTACCGTGAATAGACCAACCGGGCAGGTTTTGTCAGGGGCCAGTGGCAGTAGAAGCCGAACTCATGCCTAGGGTGACAGAATACGGGGGGGCCGAACCCAAGGTAGAGTATACTACATGACCCAGGAGGAGACCAGGGCCGTTTCTGACGTAGTGGTAGGTACATGCAATTAAATTCTCTGTTTGTTCATGTATTGTTTGATTCGGGTGCCACACACTTATTTGTTGCAAATAAACTTGTGGGGGAATTAGGGAGAAATCCTTGTAGAATAGAAAAGGGGTTTATTATAAGCACTCTATTAAGTGAAACTATGAGTGTTGATCATATGTATAAGGGGGTCCAGATTAATATAGGTGGTTGTGAGTTAAAAGTAGATTTATTACCACTAGAATTACATGATTTTGATGTCATCTTGGGAATGGACTGGCTAAGTATGCATAAAGCTCAAATGGACTGTTTCACAAAAACAGTAATTCTTCAATGGCCTAATGGTAAAAAGATAGTGTTTAGGGGGGAGAGAAATGTCATCCCAAACTGTATTATCTCAGCTATGGCCGCTAGGAAAATGATAAAAAAGGGATGTGAGGCTTACCTTGCATATATCTTGGAGATCAAAATGGGAGATATTCAAGTGTCAAATGTTCCAATAGTAAGGGAATTTCCTGATGTATTTTCAGATGAACTGTCGGGAGTCCCCCCGAAGAGAGAAGTGGAGGTCACTATTGATGTACTACCTGGTACGTCTCCAATAGCCCAATCACCATATAGGATGGCGCCAGCCGAGTTGGCTAAACTGAAGATCCAACTACAGGAATTACTAAATAAAGGGTTTATTCATCCGAGTAATTCACCGTGGGGAGCTCCTGTGCTATTTGTGAAGAAAAAGGATGGGACCTTTCGGCTTCGTATAGATTATAGGCAGTTGAACAGAGTAACAATAAAGAACAAATATTCGCACCCGCGGATAGATGATTTGTTTGATCAGCTAAAGCGGGCAAGAGTGTTTTCGAAAATAGATCTGAGGTTGGGATACTACCAGTTGAGGATTAAGGAACTAGATGTAGCAAAACCGCATTCAGAACTCGGTATGGACATACGAGTTCTTAGTAATGCCGTTTGGGCTAACTAATGCACCAGCTGTGTTCATGGATTTGATGAACAGGGTCTTCCGACCATACTTAGACAAGTTTGTGGTGGTATTCATAAACGACATCTTAGTTTATTCAAAGTCATATTTGGAGCATGAACAACATCTGAAGCAGGTATTGATGACCTTAAGGGAGCATCGACTATATGCCAAACTTAGCAAGTGTGAATTCTGGCTGAAGGAAGTGATTTTTCTAGGACACATTATACCGGCTGAAGGAATATCGATGGATCCTAGAAAAGTTGAAGCAGTATTGAAATGGGAAAAACCTACCAATATCACTGAAATTCATAGTTTTCTTGGATTAGCAGGGTACTATCGAAGATTTATAGAGGGATTTTCTATCATAGTTATTCTCATGACTCGGTTGACTCGAAAAGAGACAAAGTGGGAGTGGACTCAAGAATGCGAAGAAAGCTTCCAAGAATTGAAAAAAAGACTCACTACTGCACCGGTGTTAACACTCCCATCAAGAACTAAAGGATTAGTGGTCTATAGTGATGTATCGAAAAAGGAACTAGGGTGTGTATTGATGCAACACGGTAAAGTAATTACGTATGCCTCAAGACAGTTAAAGGCTCACGAGATCAATTACCCGGTGCATGATTTAGAATTAGCCGCTGTGATATTTGCCTTAAGAGTATGGAGGCACTATTTATATGGGTCTCGGGTTCAAATATTCACGAATCATAAGAGTTTGAGGTATCTAATGACGCAGAAGGAATTGAATATGCGGCAAAGACGCTGGGTGGAATTCATAAAGGATTATGATTGTGTAATTGATTATCATCCGGAAAGAGCAAATGTAGTCGCAGATGCTCTTAGTCATAAGGTCAAGACAATGGATGCTCAATGAGAGGATTGGGATAAAAAAGAATTGCTAGAATTAAGAAAGATTGATGCTCAAGTAGAGGCGGGACCGAATGAGTCATTAATAGCCCAATTAAGAGTAAGGTCAACACTCCGGGACAGGGTATAAGAAGCTCAGCAAAAAGATCTGAAGGTTTGTAAGATAAGAGAAAAGGTGAGGTCAGGAATCGAGACGTCATTTCAAATTCAGAAAGATGGAATGGTAGTCCTTGAAAGACGAATGTATTTACCAGATGATCAACCGCTGAAAAGGGAAGTTTTACAGGAGGCCCACGAGTCTAGATTTACAACACACCCTGGAAGTACTAAAATGTACCGGGATTTAAAAGATTTTTATTGGTGGTCGAATATGAAGAAAGAAGTGGCTGAGTATGTGGTAAAGTGTGGGATTTGCCAACAAATAAAGGTGCAACACCAAAAACCAGCTGGGTTTTTACAACCATTATTAATACTCGAGTGGAAGTGGGAAAATATCACAATGGACTTTGTATCTGGATTACCGAGAGGAAAAAGAGGAAGCAATGTTATTTGGGTCATTGTGGACCGATTGACTAAATCTGCACTCTTTTTGGCAATGAAAATGATAGACTCGGTGGAGAAATTGGCAAAATTGTATGTGGATGAAGTTGTAAGGTTACACGGTGTGCCAGTGTCAATAGTTTTAGATCGAGATCCAAGGTTTATCTCTCGATTATGGCCAAGTATTCAACAGGCTCTTGGAACGAAGTTGAATTTAAGCATAACTTTTCATCCTTAGACTAATGGTCAATCTGAGAGGACTATTCAAATATTAGAGGATTTACTAAGAGCCTGTATATTAGAGTTTGGAGGAAAATGGGAAGATCATCTACCATTAGTAGAATTAACTTACAACAACAACTACCAGGCTATAATAAGAATGGCTCCCTATGAAGCCTTATACGGTAGAAGATGTCAAACGCCAGTATGCTGGGAAGAAGTAGGGGATAGACAACTAATTGGACCAGAGCTGGTACAGATTACCTCTAAGAAGATAAAGATCATAAGGAATAGAATGAAAGCGGTCTAGGATAGGCAGGAGAGTTATGGAGATAATAGGAGAAGACCCCTAGAGTTTGAAATTGGTGACAAAGTATTTTTGAAAGTTGCCCTCTGGAAACAGGTGTTAAGATTCAGCTTGAAAGGGAAATTGGCGTCGAGGTACGTTGGGCCTTTTGAGGTCACCAAAAGGATTGGGCCTGTGGCTTACAGATTGACTCTACCTCCATATCTGGCCAAAATCCATGATGTATTTCATGTCTTTCTGTTAAGAAAGGCTGAAGTGGATCCATCTCAGTTCTTGCCTCAAATTCCTCTAGAAATTGATGAGAATTTAACATTGGAAATGAAGCCGATGAAAGTCTTAGATTACAATGTGAAGGAATTGAGAAATAAGAAGATTCCAATTATCAAGATATTGTGGAGGAATTCCCAAATCGAGGAGGTGACTTGGGAAAGAGAATCTCAAATGAGACAAAAACACCCTGAATTATTTCTAGATTCAAGTACGAGGTTCAATTTTAAGGACAAAATTTCTTTTTTAGGGGAGGAGAATGTGAAAACCCGCTAAATTATAATCTGAGTAAAATAAATAAAGTACCGAATAGATTAAATAAAATGATTTTAAGTATTGTAATTGGATACAATAGAATAACATATAAGATGTTATGGTGTGAATTAAGTAAAAAGATGAGTTGAGTGACAAAAATAGAAATGAGAAGAATGAGGGCCAATGTGTAAATAGGTAAAAGTTAGACTATAAATGCTCCATCTTTTTCTCTTTTAGCCTGAGCTTGAAACAAAGAGAGGGGAAAGAATTGTGTAATTTTCTACTTAAATTCTCATTGATTTTATTAATTAAAGTGAGTAATTAGAGTGATTAGCTTAATTAAACATCAAAAGGGGTTGATTTTAAGGTGGTGAGTGCATTGGAGGAAGGATTTCAAGGTAGGGTTTGAAGAGGGAGAAGAAGAAAACTTGATTTTTCTTGCATTATTTCCTTAAATCCTTATCAAAGTGAGGTAAATAACATGCTCCAAATGATTAATTCCTTTAATTTTATGTTTGATGAAGGATTATGCAAAACTATGATTATGTGAAGTTGTGGATTTATGCTATAATTTATAGGAATAATGCAAATTATGTTTGAACCATGTTAGAAAGCATGAATTATAATTGGGTAAGTGTTTAATTTTAAATAAAAGAAACAAAAAATTAATTTCCCCATTTTAATTGAATATTTGGCCAAAAGAGGAATAATTTAGGGGATTTGAGGTTTAATACAATTGTTTGGAAAATATGGGAAGATGAAAGTTTACAAGTGTTATTATATGAATGGAGTAAGAATTTTTCAAGAGAAAAGAAAAATCTTCACTTCCTTCCCTAGGTTGTTTTTGGCAAAATGGAGAAGAAAATTAGATAATGGAGTTTAAATGATATTATTGAGGATTTTTTGGCTAAATAAAGAAAAAAAATTATATTATTGAGGAGTTTTTGGCTAAGTGGAGAAGAAAAATTAGATAATGGAGTTTAAATAATATTAATGAGGAATCTTACTAAATTGAAGACAATTGATGTTGATAGGTTAAATTGAATAGGTACTTTTGTGAAAAAATAAGTAAATGTTTCAAAAAGAGGGGTTTTATCCTCCTTGAATTAAAAGTCAATTAAACTTAATTAAGGGTGCTGGATTTAATCAAAGAATATGTAATGGGTATTAGAATTTTACCGGTTTAAATAAATAAACAATGACAAAGTAATTTTTATTGGTACAAAGGAGGCCGCAGGACGTAATCAGCAACAAGGGACCTCTTCACGTGCACAGACACTAGGTAGGTGTTCGACACCTTGGAGTAATTAATTAGTTTATTTTTTTATTGTAGAAGGAATTTTATAGATTGTAAATTCTAGTGTTGGTTACTGGAAATAATGCCCTGGTGAATGGGCAAACCTTGAAAAAATTATTTCCTGGTTACTGGAAATAATGCCCCAGTGAATGGGCAAGCCTTGAAAATTATTTCCTTGTTGCTGGAAATAATGCCCTGGTGAATGGGCAGTTACTGGAAATAATGCCCTGGTGAATGGGCAAGCCTTGAAGATTATTTCCTGGTTACTGGAAATAATACCCTATTGAATGGGCAAGCCTTGAAGATCATTTCCTGATTACTGGAATTTATGCCTGGTTGAATGGCCATGTTAAGAAAATTAATTTACAAATTAATGGGATAATCACTCGATGTAAAATAGATTAATTGTAAAACCTTGAAGTTAAATATGCTAGTTTGTGAGAGACACTCTTGATATTTTTATTTTATTTTAGTAAATTTATCCCTATGTCTAAAAGAGAATTTATGAAATTAAAAATTTCAAAAAGAAAATAAGACAATTAATTCTATGATATAAAAGTCACTTTAATGTATATGAATAATTAGTCCTTAATCAATTACTTATTGAAATGTGTAATTGTTTTAATCATGTTTAATGCGATTATGTTTTTAGATACATCGCACCCTCGATCTGGAAAGTAAATGCTTGGATAAATAATTTTGTTATGTGATTAATGTAATTGGAAGAACTAATATTTTGTTGTAATATACTTCCACATATAAAATTGTAATGTTTAACTTATTATCTTGTGTATGATGTAATTTATAATGTTATTATTATTAAGTTGAATTATGGTTGGTTGTATATATATTTGAGCACAAATACTTAAAAAAAAAAGAGACGATGCATGTTAAGAATTTATTAGATTTATTATAGTGTTCTATAGAAAATAGAATTGAGATATTGAAATATGCTTGAGTTTTTGAAGTCCAAATGATGGGACAAATATTATGATTGATGTTACAAGTTGAGAAATGATTGAGTGGATAACTTGGTATCTAAAAAATACAAAGGAAACTCTGCCAAAATTACAAATATATATATATATATATATAAATTGGTAACTACAAATATATATCATATATTTTTGAGTTTACAAGTTGAGATTGTTACATGGATTGTTTGAAATGATATTTTTGATTGATTTATGTGTTCTTGAGCTTGAATAATTAATGGGTATGGTGAAAATAACATAAAAATTGAAGAAAAATCAATGCTTCTCGTCAATTGGGTTTTTAGTCAATGATGGAATGAGAGGACTTGGATTGGTTAAATTAAATTGATAGGAAAATCGTGTTTAATTATGTTGAAAGTGTGTTCTTAAAGTCAATTGTGATGGATTAAATTGATCCATGAAAAAGAAAAGTGAAAAACAATCTAGTATGATCATAATGTCCATTTCAGCCAAAGCAAATAAAAATAGAGGAATTAGGGTGTTAGTGAAATATGTTATGATGTGTATGAATGATATTGGTTTAAAAGAAAAAAAAATATGAGGAAAGAAGTTGATTTTTAGCCAAATCTTTATTTGTTAGGAAAGTTGAAAATTGTTGATGATGTTGTTTAAAGTTGAATGTACAGCTTGAAAACGATAAAATTTGGAGTCAATTTCTGTAGAAAAGTTATATATATGGATGTTAGCTTTTAAATAGACCCGGTGCTGATTAATTTGAATTATGTAACTCTAGATATAAGCTAAAAACTAGGCAAAACTGTAAACTGATATAACTTTGGACAAATTTCAGATGCTATTATGATTGTTGATTTTGAATTTAAAAATGATGGATTTTGGAGTTAGTTTGTTTTAAAAATTTATAGATATGGATGTTAAATTTCAAATAAAACTGGTCTTGATAAATTTGAAGTTATATAACTTTAGGTATGAGCTAAAGATTGAAGAAAGTTTCAAACCGATATAATATTGAACAAATTTTTTATACCACTGCAATTAATGGTTTTAGGCTCATAAATGGAAAATTGGGTGTATCTTTCTTCATGAAAGTTGTACATCTATGTCTTAGATTTTCATATAGACAAACCACAATTAAAATTAAGTTTTACAATTGCAATTATGATTAAAACACTAAATAGTATTTTGGGTTTGTAGGCTAAATCGACTAGAATTAGACAATTCTAATTTTTTTCTTGGAATTGTTGTTGAGTGAGGGTTTTAACACCTGAATTTATAAGAAAGAATAAGAACATGAGAATGTTTAAGGATATAGAATTTTAATGATCTTTCTTGCTATTAGCTTGAAAGTAATAGTTGAGTGAGAAATGAAATGAAGTTGTGATGTTGGTTATATTATTTATTATAATTGAATTCCCGGTGGTACATGAGAGGTTCTAGAGATTAAACAATAGCAGGCAACATGGAGCATGAACACGTACATATGCTCCAATTAGGTTCCTTGCACCTTTTCCTACTTAGAGAATTTCTTAAGCATTTAGAATTGCAAATTCTTTAAATGTGCATGCATTTATATAAATGTTAATAACAAGAAAGGGTTGATTTGACTAGCTGCCTTGAATGGAGCTAATGGCGTCAGCACGACTAACTTGTCGAGTTATTGATGGTTCATTTGGGGGTGATGTAGCTATATAGAAATGAGATTATTGTTGCGATGTCGCGGTCACACAAATTAATTACCCTAGCTTCAAACACAACACACAAGATAGTATAGAGCAAGTAAGGGGTCGATCCCATGAGGAAGGTTCAAGTCAGATTTTTATGCTAGTTAATATGCAATTTGGGGGGGAGGGTTTGGATGTTATCTAGGCTAAAGCAAAAGAAAACAGAAAACTATCAAACAAAATTTAATAAAATCAGAAAATTATCAAGAGAACAAACCTTGGTCGCAAGCACACATCCACCTACAGAAATCAGAACTAATCATGGAAATGAAACATCAATTTATATTCTGAATATTTATCTCTTCTTAACATTGGTTAGTTAATGGATCCGCCGTATAACTAACCCTAACCATCAAACAACCACAGTATCCGCACTAGTAATTTAATTCAATGGCAGCCTTAAGAACCAGATAAGTTGATTAATCATGAAAACATAAATGTCCGCAGTCTATGTTTGATTTGATTGAATGTTCTTCCTAAGATTAATAACGTAGATTCACCACAATTATTAAACTCAGTTGCTTCACAAGTTTATATACCACAACTCTGGTTATGATATCAAACTTAGCAATAGATTGTCTATAATAATAACTTAAAGTCCGCTCTAGCAATTAAAATAAACAATCATGGAAAAAATAAGCATAGGAGAACAAACATATTCATCATATAAACTGAAAAGAAAAGGTAAAATAAATCTCACAGTTCTTGAAATCCGAAGGTTTCTGTGTCCTTGTAACCAAGAAAAAGTGTTTAGTTTTGCATGTTTTTTGAACAACTAATCAAAAAGAAGGAAGAATGCATAATTTCAAGTTTCTTAGAGGAGGTGGGCGTTTTTCTCCTCTTGGCTGGCTGCCCCCTTCTCTTCTCTCATTCTTTTTATATCATAGGAAACCCTAGTCTCTATTTTACAAAATAGTCCTCCCTTAAGTAGACTGTTTACATTTAAGTACTTCAATAACTATTTTACTAAAAAAGAAGAAATAATCTTGCATGAAATCTTCAAGCTTTGACTTAGAGGAGCTAAATTGCTGAAATAAAAACTTGGATATTGGTTTAAATGCTTCGGAACATAATTTGGACTCGTTTCTTCACGAAACCTGTTTGTTGGCAAAATTCAGTTGTCATCTTTGAAAACTTATATCTCCCTCATATGACATCGTGTTTGGATAAAATGTGGAGCATTTATAGAACTTTGAGTCAGGAATCCAAAACAATTGAGTTTGCATCAATTGGACTTCTGTAGCTCCAGATATTCAAGTCGTAATGGCCAAAGGTCAACATTGACAGGTTGCGAGATTTGACTTTGAAGGCTGAGATTTCCATGCTCTTCCTTATTTTATTTTCTTGCCTTAGATTTCCATAAAGGTATGGATGTTAGATTTTTAATGCCATTGGAATCACTTCATTTCAACCTTTAGAGCTCATGCTCTACACAAAATATAGACTGAAGGTCAAATCTACCAATTATCTCCAATTTACTCATTTTTTGCATTATCCAAAAGTGCTTTCAAAACATAAAATAAAGAATATCAAGGCATTTTATATATAAAACATAGGGAAAAAACTAGTTAAATATGGGTGAAACTATCGAATAATATGGTTGCATCAATTATGCATTTAAGTATAAAGTGTAGATGTTTATTAACAAAGTGAATTTATTGTTTATGTAATTAACAAGTATTTGTTGAAAAGTATATGTCATGGAAAGATTAATTTGACTAGTTGTCTGAAAGAAGATAATAGCATCAATGTTACTGATGATTGGGAGGTTACTAGTCTAGCTATCTGAAATGAGCTAGTGGCATCAATGTGGATGATGACCAGGATATTTTTTAGACTATCAATGTTACTGATGACCGAGATATTTGTTAGACTAACTCTTTAAAAGAAGCTAATGACATCAATATGATTGATGACCGTGAAATTTTTTAGACTAGCTATCTTAAAGGACTGAAAAGAGCTATTGGCATCAGTGTTACTAATGACCGGGATATTTGTTAGACTAGTTGTCTAAAAGGATCGAAATGAGCTAGTAGCATTAATGTTACTGATGATCTAGATATTTGTTAGACTAGCTATATGAAAGGAGCTAGTGGTATCAATATGACTGATTACTAGGATAATTATTAGACTATATGTCCAAAAGAAGATAGTGACATTTGTCACGGGGCGCGCGTGGATCGGCTGAGCGACAGTGGCATCTGCCTCTTGAGAGTGTGTGTTGAAAAGAGAGTTTTGAGTATAATCATAAAATTATGATTTTAAGGTTCAAGAGTCGCCGCTTAGTATTTTGGTTACTGGAAAACCTATGGTCTGCAAGAGTCCGGGTAAGGGACTGATTGTGCAAGGAGAAGACCCATCACCCCTAATGCACCTTACCTAAAGTAAGCTGCATTGCTGTTTGATTGTTTTTCTAGGTCGCTTTTCTGTACATTGGTCTTGTCTAAAGCTTAAGGTAGATCTCTCTTTGTGAGGAAATCTCTACCTTATCGGGTTAAATCCTAACCATTCTAAGGTTCAAATTTTAGCATCGTATTTATTTTGTCCTTTGTATCTTTAATACTTGAGGGTATACTATACAATGTCATTTTATACCCTCAAATATTAAAGTTTACAGCTAAATCCTAACACCTTAAATATAAAGTGAACAAAATGATTAGTTAAAGGTTTTTGATATTTTGATCAAACCCTAACAGATAATCATAAACTAGTTATTGATATTCATTTTAGCATTTTTAAAACATGAGAAATATGCAAATTTGTTTTTTGTTTTTATAAAAAATATGCTTAGAAAACTTTTAGGATTTGACTGTATGCATGAAAATAAAATATTTTTGTTTTTTGTTTGTTTTTTTTTAAAGAGGACATTAATTTAGAATTTTTTGAATTTTTTTATAAAACATTTTGGAGAAAACTAGGTATTTTCATACCGGATTTGAAATGACCTTGGATTTCTTTGGATTTTTTTTGTTTTTTTGTTTAATTTTTTATTATATAATATTATATTATTAAAAATAAATTGGGCTGGACCCGGCCTGGCCTTTCGAGTTGGGCCGCAACGGGTCCAGCCCGACTCAATCAGGGTGGGTCGACTAGCGACCTAACAGACCCTTCTTCTCTTTTTTTTTGGGTGGGCTAGACCTGGCCCAACCATCTAGGTTAGGTTGAAACGGGTCCAACCCAGAGCAGCTTAGTAACTAGTGTAACCCATAGATTGAGGTGCATTGTAAATAGCAGAACATGAATTATAATTCATATTCTGCATATTTACATGCAGCAGGGGAAGAAGAAAAACAAAATGGAGGGAAAAAAGAAGAAAGTTACCTGGCGTGGGGGTTGTTGCCATGATGAGGAGGTCTGACTGGTTGTTCAAGAGGCGTTGGTGGAAGAAATGGTGGTCAGCATTAGTTACGGGAGGAAGAAGAAGCCGGCGGTGGAAAGAAAACAATAGGTGGTGGCGGCGGCTGTTACTGTTACTAGTGAGAGAATGAGTTGGTGAAGGAGGTTGAGCCATCATTGGTCACAACGTGGGTAAGGTTGGAGTGGCTGGGATCACGGTAGAGAGAGAGAGAAGAGAGAACTGACAACAAAAAGAAAAAAATAGTAGGGAGGGAGACTGGTTCTTTATCAACTTTGCACCCGATTTTCTTCATGCTCGAGCCATAAAATCCACCCCTATTTATAAGGAATGAAATAGGGATATGTTGTCTTTAATGGTGTCAAATATTAGCTCTTGATTTAGCCACGAAGGATCCCAACCATTGGATCAAAGTGAGTGTCATGAACTGTCAAATTTGGCAGTTGAAGACTGCATGAGTTAGCCTTTTTGCACCGGCTCCACGACCGTAGTGTGTCATTGGCCAGAAATGACCATATCGAAGTGTAGTAAGATGTCAGAAAATCATTTTAGTACAAGTTTTATAAAATTTGATGGAGAGATGAAGTATTAAATGCCCTTGAAAAGTAGTACCCTAAGTAGTCTTTCTCGGAAAAAAATGAATAAGAAGATGAAAAGTATTAAATGCCCTTAATTTGTGATTTCTCTCAATTACACTTCTGATTGGCTTCACACTTTCAATTTGTGCACTTTTGCCCTTGACAAACTTCAAATTTAACCCCGGATTTCATCTTCTTTTTCATTTTCATCCTTGATCTTAGATTTCTACAATTTAGCCCCTAATTGACCATTAAACTTTCAAATCTCTTCAATTTCACCCCTGATTTTTGCTAATTGGGTTTCCATAGTTTGGCGCCTTTTGTAAAATGGTCATTGGCTTCAGATATCTTCAATTTAACCCTTAATTGACCATTAAACTTTTAAATCTTCAATTTCACCCCTGATTTCAGCCAATTGGGTCCTCATAGTTTGTCGCCTTTTATGAAATAATCATTGATTGTGAATTTCTTCAATTTAACCCCTAATTGACCCCGAAACTCTAATTATCTTGCGATTTTACCCTTGATTTGAACCAATTGACTTTGTAAAAATTAAGTTTGGTTTTCTAAAATTCCAATCTTCTTAATTAAGCGTAAATTGGGCTCCCAAACTTAATTTTTCACCAATTAAGCCCCTAATAAAATTAGTTTGACCCATTTAAAGTATAATTAAGTCATTACACCTAATTAAATCCTTCAATTGGACCAAAATTAATTCTTAAACATTATTAAACTTTAATTTGGCCCATGATTAAATCAAATTGACTTATTAAAAATTTAATTATATCATTGGACTTAATTTTTATGCAGATTCGTCCAATATTGACTTATTAAAAATTTAATTATATCATTGGACTTAATTTTTATGCAGATTCGTCCAATAATTATTTAACTTGAGCTTGAATCTGCATTGTCTCTCTAGTTTTAGGTAAAATAGGGTACAATTAAGCTTCTAATTCTGTCCAAAATTGTAGCTTGATTTTTTCTACATTTGAAATCATACTAGCTTGCTTTTTCAAAAATGCTAGTCTTTTTTCTATTATTATTTTATTATTTTATTTTTATTTTGGAAAGGAAAAAAATTGAATTTAGGGATAATCCAGAAATAAGTTATGACAGTTGGCTCCCCTTTTTATAATGATTACGACAGAAAGTATCGTAAAAGACTTTAGATAGTAAGTTTTGTAAAAAAGAAAAATGAATGAGAGATAACAGATTCACCAAATTAAGAAATGGTCAATCCATCTGAAAATGTTTGAAGTGAGGGCTCAAAAGCGCACTTAGAGGAAAAATAAATAAGGCTAGAAAATGCATTATCCAAAGGATGAGGGTTAGAAAGCGCATTCGAAGGAAAATGAGAGATGGTTTGTAAAGAAAAAGATGATATTTGTGAAAAAATGAAAGATTTTTTTTTGAAGTGGTATAGTTGTACCAGACAATCTATCTATTGGTAAAATTCAAAAATATTGAAATGGTCAAATTGTCATAGGTGACCTACCCAAATTAAAAATACAAAAGGTTTTTCAAAGTGGTCTCATTGTAATGGGTGACTTGCCTATGTAAAAAATACAAAGATTTTTTAAAGTGATCTCATTGTAATGGACGATCTGTCCAAGTAAAAAATACAAAGATTTTTCAAAGTGGTCTCATTGTAATAGGTGAACTGTCCAGGTGGAAAAATACATAGATTTTTCAAAGTGGTCTCATTGCAATGGGCGACCTCCTCATGGGGGAAATGCAAGATTTTCAAAGTGGTTGTAATGGGTGATTTGTCTAGGTGAAAAATGCGAATATTTTTCAAAGTGGTCTCATTGTAAATGAGCAACCTGCTCAAGTGAAAAATACAAAGATTTTTCAAATTTGTCTCATTGTAATGGGTGACCTCTCCAGGTGAAAAAATACAAAGATTTTTTTCAAAATGGTCTTATTGTAATGGACGACCTGTCTAGGTGAAAAAATGCAAAGATTTTTCAAGTGGTGAAAAATACAAAATTTTTTCAAAGTAGTCTCATTGTAATGGGCGACCTGTCCAGGTGAAAAATTCAAAGATTTTGCAAAGCGGTCTCATTGTAATGAGCAACCTACCCGGGTGAAAAATATAACTTACCTGACGAAAGGATTTGGCCAAAGATGTCTTTAAAGGATGACATGATAGGGCTTAAAGGTGCACTATCTAGGAAATGAGAGCTCAAAGGAACACTTAAATGGAAAAAAGATAGGGCTTGAAGGCACACTATCTGAGAGATGAGGGCTCAAAAGGGGACGAGGACTCAAAAGCACACTCGTAAGGAAATAGGTTTAGAAAACACATTACCTAGGAGATGAGATCTCAAAAGAGCACTCGAAAGGAGGTAGAGTTAGAAAACGCACTACCCGAGTTGAGGGCTCAAAGATATACTTGAAATGAGGTAGGGTTAAAAAATACACTACCCGAGAAATAAGGGCTTAAATGTGCACTCGGAAGGGGTAGAGTTAAAAAACGCACTACCTAGGAGATGAAGGCTCAAAGGTGAACTCAAAAGAAAAAAAAATAGGGCATGAAGGCAAACTATCTGAGAGATAAGGGCTCAAAGGCACACTCGAAAAGAGACAGTGTTACAAAACACACTACCTGATAGATGAGAGCTTAAAGACACACTCAAAAGAAATTTGCTGGTAAGACACTAATCTGTCAAAGATCAAAGTAATGCATTATGATCAATATGCATATATACTTACCTAAGAAATATAGTTCCCATTTCTTTATGGTGTTTCCTTTTTCTCAAAAGTTTGAGTCTTTGTAGTAAGCTTCAATGACTTTTTTTGCTCTTGCTTACTCGAGTTACATCTTGTGATCTTGACCTTTAGGAAAGGTATGGCATCATCATACTTACAAAGCTTTATCTCAAAAGTTATCAGCTCTGCCCTATATTTTCTGTTTTCTTAGAAAGGGAATCATAGAGCCAGCCCTATTATGTGTTTGTTGGATTGCCCCTCAATCTGATCATGTCTTTAAGTGTTCAATTCAAGTTTTGGGGACGACGTTGTGCAAAAAAAGATTTGGTTATTTACAAGAAGTTGTTTTTATGGAAAATTTTTGGAATTTCAAAGTTATTCCAAACACAAAAAATCATTTTGATGTTGGTTTAAGCAAACTTGTTCTGAAAATAATTCTAGTGATTCCTATGGGCAGGTTTGAAAGTCTTGTTTTGTTGTTTTTGGTAGAAGTATGAAGTGATGTTTTATTGGTCAAAATAGTTTAAGCTTTAATTTGAGGGTTTCAAAGAACCGGTCTTTAAAGCATTCATTATGAATAATGAAGATTGTCTCATATAGGGAAACATTGCCTACCAATCCAGATTGCCTGCCTCTTATCAGAAAAGGGCTTGATTGGGCACGTAACATAGGCTTGGGCTTTTTTGTTATGAAGAAAAATGATATTTATAGGCTTAAAAGGTGTTTAAGAGATTTCAAGACTAAGGATCACTAGTGCTTGTTCCCAAACCTTTTTGTCTTTTGAATTGATTTGCAAAATGGTCAATCGTGCCCCTTAGTGTTGGGCTTGGACTTTTTCTCTTTGTTTTATTCATTTGGTTTTTAGCATCATCATATTAGTTATTTTTGTGGAATGTTCAAACCCTTTGGACCTTTCATTCCCCCAGCTTTGTTTGGACACCTTTAATCATTGAGGATCTTTCTGCATATTTCTCACACTTGCCCCCCAATGTAGGGTGTGATTAAGCCCCACACCATCAACCAAGAGGCCATAAGCCCTATTTTACGACCATTAAATGATTCATTCCCCTCAGCATTTTAGAAATTTTCTAAGTACAAGGCTCACCCTCCTCGAGTTCTCGTCAACCTATTAGGAAATTTTCTAAGTATAGGTTGACCTTTCTTGGGTTTTCCTCTGCTCTTTCGAAATTTTTCTAAGTATGAATGTTGACATTGATCCATCCCCTTCATCCCTTAGAAATTTTGCTAATTATAGGCGTCAACATGGGTTCCCTTCAACCTTTTAGAATATTTTCTAAGTATAAAGCTCATAAAGCTCACATTTCTTGGGTTCCCCCTAACCACTTAAAAATTTTCAAAGTATAAAGGCTCACCCTCCTCAAGTTTCCCTCAACCTCTTAGAAATTTTTTTGAGTATAGGATGACCCTTCTTGCATCCCCCCCCCCCGCCCCTTATAATTGTTTTTAAGTATAGATGTCGTTATGGGTTCTCCCTAGCCACTTAAAAATTTTCCAAGTATAAGGCTCACCCTCCTCGAGTTTCATTTAGCCTTTTAGAAAATTGTATAAGTATAGGCCGACCCTCCTTGAGTTTCCCTCCGCCTCTTAGAAATTTTTCTAAGTATAGGCGTAGACATGGGTCCGTCCTCTTTACCCTTAAGAGAATTTTCTAAGTATGTGCATATGCATGGGATCTCCTTAGCCACTTAGAAGTTTTCTAAGTATAATGCTCACCCTCTTTGAGTTTTCCCCCAATCACTTAGAAAATTTTCAAGTATAAGGCTCACCTTCCTCAGGTTCCTCTTAGCCTCTTAGAAAATTTTCTAAGTATAGGTTGACTCTTCTTGGGTTGCCTTCCGCCCCTTAGAAAATTTTCTAATTATAGGTGTTACTATGGGTTCATCCCCTCTACCTCTTAGAAATTTCTTTAAGTATGGGTATCGTTATGGGTTCCCCAGCCACTCTTCAGGTGATGGGCTAGATATCTCCCTAGTGTAATAGCACAACCCTTTATGAGTTCCCCTCTGCCTTTTAGAAATTATTTTAAGTATAGGCTTAGAAATGGATCTGTCCTCTCTACCTCTTAGAAATTTTTTGAAGTATGGGCGTCAACATGAGTTCTCCTCAGCCTCTTAGAATATTTTCTAAGTATAAGGCTCACCTTCATCGGGTTCTCTTTAGCTTGTTAGAAATTTTTCTAAGTGCAGACTGACCCTCATTGGGTTGCCCTCTACCTCTTAGAGACATCGATAGGGATCCATCCCCTTCACCCCTTAAAAAGTTTTCTAAGTACAATCTCCTCCTCAATAAGTTTCTCCACTTGTTATAAAAGTTTTTTTAGTATGGGTTCCTCTATGGTTCCCCTTTATATGCTTATATATTCTTTTTAACCATGGTGTATTCCTTTGCACACGGGCTCTCTAGTATATTACTTAGGGTTTACATCCCTCTTATCATATGAAGAAAATTCAGGAAACTCGTCATATCAGGCATTAAAAAAAAACCTTTGCATATAAATATCACAAAGACATGGAGGACTACTGATAAACCTATATCCCACTACCCCTCCGAAGGCCTAGAAATCCATGATCTTAGGCAACGTGTCCAGGCCTGGCCTTAGGAAAGAGCTCAACCCTCATGAATTTAGCCTTAGGGAAAAACCCAATGTCATGGGCTTAGCTTAGGAGAAGAGCTCAACCATCGTGAGCTTAACTACATTTTGGATCATTTTCTCTCTATATCTTTAGATGTATAAAAGTCCTCTATAGACCTACCATATTTCCATTGACATTAATGTTGTGCAAGGGATAATGTATAAAAGTCATCTAAGAGCCTATGATTTTTCCATCAACATTAATGTTGTGTAAGGAATAATGTATAAAAATCTCTTAAGGGACTACCATATTTCCATTTCATTATTACATATGTCAAGGATATTTTCTTTCGTTAAAACTATAAGGTCAAAGTTACACTTTAGCCTTATTTCTCCATAAAAAAACAAAACTCATGGGTTATAGATAAACCATGAATCCTTCAAGCTTTAGGTTCATAATCTTTTCATTCTCAATATTTTTAGCATGCATATTTTCAAAGTTTATCTCTCTAAAATATCATTACACTTTCTCTCTTTAAAAAGATACATAATTAATTATTTGAGAATCTTCAAATCTATCAAAGAGGACCTTTTACAGGTACCATCCATCTTGGCTTACCAAACACCAAGCATTAGTCATATTGGCTAGGGAAAATAGATCATATTACTAGAATCAAGAGAATAATCGATTATCCAACACATAAACCTTGCTCCTGAGCTAGTTGGATTTTTTAGGACCTCATCCATTAGGAAGACGTCTGGAAGTAACGTCGATTTATAAGAAGATTCCTTAACAACGGCAGTGGCCTGTTTCTTTTAGGAGTTGAACTGTGGGAAGTATCAATAACAATAGTCGTTTAGCATCTACTGGAAGTAAAGGAAGAACGTTAACAACGATCCCTGCAACCTCACACCAGCTGGGACTTGTCAGGATGGTGGTGGCTTACACAAACTGTAGCACTCATTCTAGACCTCAAGATTTAAAGGCAAAGTAGCTCCAGTTTTGTGTTAAGACAAAAACATCCCTCTTGCATTTAAAGGTATGAAAGTTATTACCTCTTTCCTTTTTAAAAAAATGTTTTTATTCTTTCTTTTCATGCCCTAATGTTCTTTTTGGTTTGTGCTCGCTATGATGTTCTTTCATGGGAGCTCATTCTTATCTTGATAGGTCAGGCTTTATTCGGTAATAGCATGGTTTCCTTCTCATGAAACATGGGCTGATTCTCTAAGGCTCATACTTTTTGCAAACAAGATGGGTAATGTTGGTTGGACTTTATGTTTGGTTTGGGTCATTAACAAAAAAAACTAAAAGGCCGTAGTGAATCATTGTAGCATATGAGGAGATTCACTGTAGATTCAAGCAGTGTAATTATTGTTTTGCCCTTCATTGCTCTTAACAATTGCCTTGGCACTAAGGGTAAAATTGTATTTTTCATTGGATCCAAATGTCATTTGAGAATTGATCAGGGGCAAAACAGTTGTTCAAATTTATAATGCACAATAAAAATATTCTTTTGCCCTTGAAATCTAATAAAAAATGGTTTTCTGCTAAAGGTTTTTTCATTTTTTTCTTTTAATTTGCATAGTAAAATAACACTTATACCCTTGGGTACTTAGAAAAAATGGCCTTACAGGGAGGGGGTTTATTTATCATTACATTATTTTTTTACAGTAAAATTACGTTGTTGACCTTTGACTTTCTAGATTTAAAGAATAGCTTTTGAGGATGTTTTGATCTTTGCACCATGGTTTTTTTTTTTTAATAATGATATGCCCTTGGGCCCTTTTTTGTAATTTACCTTATTAAAATATTAATAAATTGGTAAAATATGATGACGCGTGCATGCGCATTAGAGTCCTCTATGCTATTCTAGAGGCGTGTGTGGCTAAGTATGGTGGCAAAAAAAACCCGATCGTCGTCTCATTTGATGTGCAAGGATATGGCGCAGCTGTTGGAGTGACGCGTGCTCCAAGGAAGGTGGCAGTTCGGTGGCAATGAGGTTTTTTCTCCTGCCATTTGTTTCTCTCACATAGGTCTTGGTTTTCATGCTTGGCCTTGAAAAATTTAGTTTTGACCTCTATTTTGTATTTGTTTTGGGTTTGGTCCTCATTCTTTTGATTTCTATTTGCTTTGATTTTAATGCTTCTTGAGGTTTTTTTTTTCAATTTCATCCTTCTACGAATTTAATTTAATTTATTTTTTTACAATCTGGTCTTCATTCTTTTAATTGTTTTTTTTTCATCCTTTGCATTTATTTTATTTTTTTGATTTTGTCCTTTAGAATTTTAATTCATCTTTTTTCAAATTTTGGTCCTTATTCATTACTCTTTTTCTATCCTTTTCTTCATTTATTTTGTTTTCAATTTAATCCCTAATTAGTTTTTTTCAATTATTTTTAGTGCAAGATTTGGTCCTCATTGTTTTTTTTATTTTTTATAATTGAAAATTTTTCTTTGTGATTATTTCTGCCTTTTACAGGGTTGTCCCATTTTCATGATCCGTCTCACCAATTTCAATGATTTACCGGGTTTGAGTTTAGTATTTTTTTTAAATCCTTTTAGAATTTGTTTTTTTTTTCATTTTTATAATTTGACATTGAATTATTGGGCTATGAGCTTTATGATTTGTTCAACTTTCTTTTTTGTGGGGTTATCTCATCTTATATCTTGGGTCGCGGGTTGGTTAGGTTAAGTTTCTTAGTTTAGTTCAGGTGTAGAATTTAGCGGTTTACAGGTTTAAGAGATTAACTCCGATTAACAAAGTTAATAAAGACACGGGTTTTCGTGGTTTTTTTGCTTTTTTTAAGCTTTTTTTTCATCCTTTACCATTTTTTTTATTCGCTTTCTATGAGATTTTTGTGGTCAATTTTAAAATAATATAAGTCGTCTTACTTTTTGTTTTTTTAGCTTTGTTAAATTTAGATTTTCTAAAGGAATCTTGTTTTCTGGATTGAATTGAATTAATTGATTTTATCATCCAATATTTAAGTTTTTAGGTGTTAAGCTCCTGGGTTGAGTCCAAGTCAAGAATTTAATGGATTGTGAGTTTAAGAGTTTAACCCAGATTTACAATGTTTGCATCATTTTGATATTTTTTTTCTCCTACCAAAAATATGGTACGCCCTATTTTGGTTTTTTATTAAATTTATTGATTGCATCCCTGACATTTAATTTGAGGCAATACTTGAAGGAATTTTGTTTTTTGAAATTAGTATTCTTTGTTTATTTACTTTTTTTTTCTATTTAGTTATCTGGTATCATGTCTCGAGTCATGGGTTCAAAAGGTTCACTAAGTTTGGATCGATCATTTTTTTCATTGCTTTTCAATATTTTTGGATCTTGAGTCAATGATCATAATCTTGGATTTTGTTTTTTTAATAAAAAAATATGCATCATCTTGATATCTTTTCTACGATAAAAAAAATAATAGGTCCGCAGCGCTGCGGGAGCCAACAATCAAATAATGATCGTCCGTTTAGTTCTGCTCATGAGTTTTGACAACCTTACTTGGTTTTACTAGTGCTTTGTTTTTTAATATTTTTTTCATTGATTTTTTTTATTTCATCCTTCTACATTTTTATTCTAGGGGATTGACGATCATTATTTGTTTAACTCTCTTTCTATGGTGTCGAGTCGTGGATTTTTTTTTTCGTTCTTTAAAATCCAATAATAGCGCTTAAGCATTGTTTTTTTTACGCTGCAAAAAAAAACAGCCCAGCCCGTAGCGAAGCGTGAACCATTTATCTAATATATCTTTATATGTAAATGTTATGGTCGTATGTTCAATTTCTATATCTATATCTCATTAGTTGTATTGATCAATACTAGGCTTCATTTTCTATTTAGTTGCAAAAAATCATGATATTTCCAAAATACAAGATTAATTAAGGTTTCATCAAATGCTTTTCTAAACCATTATATATGAAAAATTTCTTCAAAAAAATCATGTTTGCATTTCTAACAAAAAAGATACATATAAAAAAAGAACAAAGAGAAAAAAAAATACATTGCATGAATTAACATTTCTTAAAAATACAAAAAAAATAATTTTTATATTCTGCATGTATCATGAGTTTAATAACAAGTTTATTAAAGCCGTGAGGAGTTGGTCTAAATTTTAAAAATACAAAAAAAACCAATTTGCTTATTTAATATCAAAGATTATAAACTTAGGCATAACACGTATACCTGATATTAAAAGAAACAAATATGAAAAAAAATATATGTTTTTAGCTTTATAATGACTAGGATTGACTCGTAAAGTCATAGTTCACTTTACTAGGATGGACCTGCTTTAACCAATAGACAAACCAATGATTAGAAAAAACACAATAGTGCCTTAGTAATAATCAGACAAATAAGCAATGCATCTTATTTTAGGTAGGATATACTAGAGGTGATATTATCATTTTTATACATAATCATTCTTTTTATCCAGACTTTAAAAACTAGTTATGGTTCCTAATGACCAAAATATTAGGTGGAGACTCTTAACCTTTTAAACCATAAAGGGAAAGAATTTGTTATTCTTTTCACACCACTTAAACATCTTGATCTTGGAGAATGATCGTTGTGACGCCTTACACGTGTGAAACCACACATAATAAGGAATTCATAAAACATATGGAAACCAATAAGCCTATCGTTGTGACGCCCTTCTTGTACATAGATTAAATTGACTAAGGTATGATAATTATTTGTTTTTGATGTAGCCTCCTTAAAATTCACGTTGACCTAAATACTTTAAATAAGTCCGTTTAATGTATTTTTGTGCTTCTTTATCCTAATTGACCCATTAGAAACTTCTAATGGATTATTTGATGTAATTTGGATCGCATTAGGAACATTATAACACCATATTTAATAATTGTTTTTCAAGCAAATTCGACTAACCCATCTCTTTCTCTCTCTTCCACTATTTTTCAATAACTTCATTTTCTCTCTCAAGCTCAAGAACTAAAGTGTAGATAAAATGAAGTGTTGGACTACATAATATAATTTTCCAACTAAAAAGAAATTTGAAAACATCGCAAGGCAAAGTTTTTCAAATAAAAAAAAAACCTAACACCACAATTCTTTTTTAAAAAAAGTTGCCATTTTTTTTGCTTTCAATATTGGTCTCCTTATTTTTAATCTTTAGCAAACAATAAAATTGAATTTTTTATAAAATTGTGCATTAACACAATATCAAGGTCTTTTTTAAAACAATGATGTTAAAAGCAAATTAAAATCAATTATAAAATTTAATTTCTAATTAACCCAATGTTGAAAAATAAATTAGAAAAAAAATCAATGTTAAAAAACAAATTAAAGGACCATAAAAATATAAAACACTATTCTAGTAAACAATATTTTATGGAGTAGTAAATAGTAAATTCATCGGCTTTTTTAGGCTAGAACCATGATAATTTTATAGAAAGAAATTAAAATAAATTATAAAAGATAATTTCTAATTAACACAATGATAAATAATAAAATTAAAAAAAAAATTCAATATTAAAAAAGTTAAAAGACTAAAAAAATACAAAATACTCTTATATAGTAAATAGTGTTTAAGAGTTGGTAAAGAATGAATTCATAATTTTTTTAATTTTTAATTTTTTAAATTTAATTTTAATATATAAATATATATAGTTGAGTCCATAAACCTATAAAGTTCTCAATTAAGTCCACAATGTTTCAAAAAAACTATCAATCAAGTCTTTTTGTTAATGTTCATTAATTTTAGTGTATAAATATGCCCATTAGACTGAAAGTATTAATTCTCATGAACTTTTTTTTTTTTTGAAATTAGCGCTATTTGAGTGTATAAAATACGTAAATTAGACTTGAATTACAATTATTTTTGTTTTTGAGAAAATGACTGAATTGAGAAATACAGGAAATATTTGGGACTTAATTGGTAGAATTTAGATTTGGGATGTAATTGAGAATGAATATATATGATTTGGGACTAAACAGAGGTTTCTTCTCCGATGGAAAGCAAATAAGTCATCAAGACATCAACCATACACTAAACACAACACCACCAGACTCACACTTAAAAATGGCTGCCAATTTCTGGACCTCCTCTCACTAGTAAGCCATTAACGGGCCAATCTTTTTTTATGTATCTTTTGAGGCATTTCTCTTGTGTTTGTTTATATAATGTGTTCTTGGATTATGTGCAGCAAGCAGCTTTTTGACCAAGAAGAAGTGGATGTGGTGCACCCACTAGACAAAGAAAAGGGCATAACTCTTGAAGATTTCAAGATCATTAAGACGCAGATGGCAATTTGTACGCTTTTATTTTATTTATTTGTTTCTTTGGTGGGGGGATGCTATTGAGTTTCTTATTTTGTTAGCTTTCACCTCGGAAATCTGCGTGGTTTTTCTGGGTTATCAGATTGCAAATGAAATTCTACCATATGGGTTCTTATTGTTTGTATATGTGGTGGTGATGCTTGTATCTATTATTGTCTAATTTCTACTAGAAAGCAGTTTTGCATTTGAATTTCTTGTGTCTGATAAACTTGGACTCTTGAAATTAATTTGTTGCTGTCAAGTTTTTTCTCCCATGAAATTTGCGTTTTCTGTTTGTCCTTAACAATCCAATCCTTACAACTACTTTTCTTGAAATTCGCATATACATATCATTTATTTATTTTTTCTGTATTTCCCACCCTCAGATATAGGCATTTTGGCTCAACAAGTTAAAGTGAGGCAAAGGTTCGACCTTTTTCTTCTAAAGTTCACATGTTCTTATCTTGTCTAGTATCCCATGTTCTTCCGTGATGAGTTTCATTTGTCATATACCAATTGATTTTTTTTATAACTTGAGATTGTATAAAAAAAAACAATAAATGATTTTGCTTTTCCATTTTGTCACCCTCGCTGAATTGATGGGGGAAACCAATTGATTTTTTTATTACCAAGTGCTCATGGGATCTTTTCGATTTCTCTGGTTTCCTTTTATAAGGTTTCACCAATTGAATGTTTTTTTTGAAATTATTATTCGATGTTTCAGGGTTGTCGCTACTGCAGTTGCATATATGAGGCGTGTCTATACCAGGTATGAAATAATTTCTGATGGTAAGAAAAAGAGTATGGTCACCATCCAGAATCTTTACTTTAACCTCCCTTTTGAGATCTGAATGCCGAATTGTCATTTCTAATCATCTAAAATACTCTTCAATTTCAATCATATGCATTCATGAGCACTTGGTATGCGATGCATACAAATTGATAATCATAAAATTATTATTCAATGTTTCAGGGGTTTTTTTTTATCTCAAAATGTATATTCGGTCATCCTACATATTTAGCTGGAAGCTTCTGTCACTGGTACAATCTCCTGGGCTGCAATGCCTCGTAGGCTTTCTTCCTGCTGTTTTTCTCACCCACTTCTTCAGTTCTCTAATCATATACTTTACTCTTTTTTCTTCATTAGGTCCCTTTAAATCAGCAGCCCTCTTATTTGTAGGTGTAATAGTAAAGCTGATGCATTGCCTAGGAAACAGCCAGTAGATTTTAGACCAAATGGTATAGCTCACTAGTCTTAATTTCTCTTTGTGCTTCCAGAAAGAGCATGTCAGAATACGATCCACGTCTTGCAGCCCCAACTTGCTTGTATTTGGCATCAAAAGCAGAAGAGAGCACAGTTCAAGCCAGAGTTCTTTCATTTTACATAAAAAAATTATGTAATCACTTGTTAGCAACTTGATTGGTTGATTCATTGAGTTCTTAAATTGTAGTTATATTTAGTGCTAAAACTATTATAATTTGACCTTGTTGCCTCACAGATTCTGATGACAAGTATAGATATGAGATCAAAGAGATACTTGAGATGGAAATGAAGATTTTGGAAGCTCTTAACTTTTATCTAGTTGTATTTCATCCTTATCGTTCATTGCCTCAGTAAGTATTTTATCTTCTTTGCCATGTTTCTTGTACATTATAACCATTTTAAATTGAACTAACAGGCTGCTTTGGTAAGGTTTTTCCTACTACATGTGCAATTCTGAAAGACTGAACATTGTCATCAAGTTCAGGATTGAAACATGATTTATGATTCTTATTGTGCAAATGCCATCTTGATTGATGTCTATTGTGCTATCAAGCTCCAACTCAAAGCTTACCTTTTTTTCTTCTGTGTATTCTCTCATTTGTTTTATTATTAACATCTTATGAATCTCTCAGTTAATTATGTGACTTTAGATTACTATTTATTAGTTATATCTTATATAATTAGATCATACTAGATTACTATTCATTGGTTTCCATTTTCTATCTGTTTCTTGTATAAACAAATGTAAAAGAAATGTTAAATTACTTCAATCTGTTCCAAAACTCTGAGATGGAGGCATGTTTATGTTAAGTAGACTACTAGAACTGGAAGCATACCTAAAAATGATTGATTGCTGAATTGGACGTGACTAATCATCTAAGATATACTAATTACAGAAACATAATTGCATAAGTTAAGATTAATCACAGTACTGCTAAGTTTCAACAATTCTAATATGATTGGATGCTGAATTGGATGTGATCAGTCATCTCTTATGTTACTAACTAGGAAACCTAATTGCACGGCTTTACATTCATTAATACACTAAATATCAACAATTCTGCTTTACTGGTTGCAAACTGTTATCTTGTGATATTTATGTTGCAATTTGAGCACAAGAACATTTTCTCTCTTATGTTTCTTCAAATCTTGGCAGATTTTTGCAGGATGCTGGCATAAATGATATAAACATGACTCAATTGACATGGTAAGACTCCAATCTCTAAGACTGAGGGGGTGTTTGATACGTTTCTAATTCTGCTTTTAAGTGTTTTTTTAAAAGTGCTTTTGGCTTTGAAAAATCATTAAATTGATGTTTTTTAGTGCTTTCTGATGGTTTTGATGTGTTGATTTCAAAAATAAAAAAATCTAAAAAAACTCATTTTGATATATTTTCAAATGAAAAGTTATTTTGAAAAGCACACGGCATCACAATCTTTAACACCCTCCAAGTAAAAACACATCTCCTAGCTTGGGAAAGACGCACTCTTTTCATTTGAGTCCTTGAAATATGGGGCAGGTCTTAATAAGCTTCGGCGTGCAAACTACAATCATGTTATCATGTTTTAAGCTTTGGCATGCAAACTATAATTTGGGAGAGTTGCCTAAAGATGATCGACATTTTGTGTATAAAAAGTGTGTAGAACTAGTTTGTCACTATTTATACATGTTCTAATTATGTGGGCCATCATTACGTTCACTATACATGTGTCCTGGTATTTAAAATTGGTTCATAGAGGCAGCTTCCTCTCTGTGGCCACAGATTCTAATTGTAACTGATAGTTGCAATTGCTGTCATTTGGAAATGGCTGATAAGTTAAATGTGAGAAGCCCTGGTGTTGAAGAAAGCCATCCCATAGTACAGTTTTCTTGATGAACACAGGGATTTTTGTTCTAGCACTGGGCCTGAATGGCAAAAACAAGCACCCCCGGGGATTTTTAACAGGAAGAAACACTAAGGATAACTGCTCTTAAGTTGTGAAGAAGTTCTGGAAACGTTCTTTCCCTTTTTTCATTAAAACTCTGCGCAGTCTCTTTTTTCATCTCTATCTCGAAGCTGCTGCCTTAAATCGACGAGTAACTCTGTTATGTTAATTTTTTAAAGCCTTTTTTCCCTCTATACCTTTCGTGCTTGTGGATGTATCCTTCCAATACGCCAGTGCTTGCACTCACATCATAAAAAATTATTGTCTGCATCGTGATTTCTTGATCTTTGATTCAAAATGAATAACAATGCTGGGACTTATACAGGGGACTTGTCAACGACACGTACAAGATGGATTTGATTCTTGTACATCCCCCACATATTATTGCTTTAGCCTGCATATACATTGCTAGCTTGTATAGAGAAAAAGATTCGACAGCATGGTTTGAAGAGCTCCGTGTAGATTTGAATGTGGTGAGTTCTAAGCTCAAATTATTATGAAACTCGCAAGGGGAGGTTAACAAACTGCTGCAAAGTCCACCGAATTTATGTTGGAGCTATATTGCTGTAAATAATGTGCCTTTGTATCTGATTTGGCAGGTGAAAAATATTTCAATGGAGATGTTATATTTTTATGAAAGCCATAGATTGATTACAGAGGAGAGAATTACTGCTGCTTTCAACAAACTGAAACCGTAAATGGTTTGGCCATCCCTAATCCTCAACTCAAAAGGAGAACTCCTGTCAAATGCCATGGAATCTATGTAAAGAAATTGTTTAGCCCTCGTCAAGAGCCCGGTTCCTTTGGATTGTGTAGTTAGGATAATTAGCCTTTGTATTCACTCGAGATTCTCTTTGGTGTGTATAATCTGAAAATTCCATGCGCCTGCCCGCATGATACCTGTATGTGTTTCAAATTAATGAGCTAAAAGCTTCAAAACTGATACCGAGTGTGTAATTTCGTTTTGTGGTCAGCATAAGGTACAAACCACAACGAGCCAATGCTAGGTGAATCTCTTTATGAAATTGAATGCATGAATCTGATATTGCGACCTGAAAGGGAGGAGGTGCTGCATTAGCCATTAATGGTAAGCAACTCCTGCTCCTCGCATTTCTCATGCCCTGCATTACATTGTTCAAGATCATTTCCAATAATTCCATCCATCGTGTTGCCCTTTGTTCTTGGCTTGCAGCTTCTCTACACAGCAGCATAGTATTTGAAAAGGAACAGCGGAAGAAGAAGATTGCTTCAACTTGCTGGGTATTTTTGCAATGCTTCAGAAGGAATAGGTTTCGGGTTTTGTGCAGGTTGAGGAGCAAACCAAGAAATCATCTGTTCTCCTACTTTATAAAGATAACATGATTGGTACTTCAACAAAGTTAGAGCACAAAATAAATCGATGCAAGAGCACAACCATATAAACACTATTTCTTCGTGACCCAATTCGTAACCCGAGCATAAGAACCCATTTCATCACGAGTCTCGTACAATTAAATGAGTAGAAGTATAATTCATGAAAACACTCTAAATCCATTGATACGATGCTAAAAATTAAAAACAAAATAAGAATTAAAATTAAATCAAATCCAAACATGTTCTCAAAACCCATTTTTGAACTTCTATTTTTCAATGAAATTCAATTGTTTCCCATCATTTCATAATTTGTGGCACTTTCGTTTATTTAATAATAATAATAATAATAATAATAATTAGAAAGCAAAACAAAAGGTAAAAAGAAAAAGGGACCAAAGTGTTGGAAAAATAAATAAATAGGAGAATCAAGTAAAATTAAAAAATTATAAAAAAATCCTAGTTCAAGAAGGAAATAATATAAAAATCTAATATTATTTTCCCAGTTCAGGTTTTTCATGTTTTAAGCGAAACATATATGAACAATATAAATAGACCCCACCTCCCCCATCCAAAAAAAAAAAAAACTACACCAACAAAAAGAAAAAAAAAACAAAAAGAAATAAAGTAAAAAAGAAGAATAAGAAAAAAAATCAAAATCTCTCCTCATCTTCACCTTCTTCCTCGTATCTTATCAAGCCCTAGGTGCCATTATTCATATTTCCTTCTCCATACATTATCTTCTCTCTCCATATAGCCACCACATTAGTAGCAACAACCACCATTTTCATGAACCTTCCTCGTCAAACCCAAAGACCTAACACTATATAACAACCCACTATACCAAAATCAATCTCTCCATGCACAACCATAGACCTCACAAACCTTTCGTAGTGACATGCAAGGGGTTGCTTGGTGGAGCTGCCTCCTGGAATTGAAGAAGTTTTTGGTTTAATCATAAAGTCATGATTATAGAGTTCAAGAATCGCCACCTAATATTATGATCACTAGAAAATCTAATGGTCAGTGAGAGTCTGGGTAAAGGAACTACAATGAAAAGACGCATTACCCCTAGTAAACCCTATCTAAGGTAAACTATATTGTTGATTGATTGTTTTTCCAGGTCATGTTTCTATTTATTTATCTCATGGGTTAAATGCTGACCGTTCTTAGATCCAGATTTATCATCGCATTTATTTTTTATCTTGTATCTTTAATAATTGAGGATATACTTTATAGTGTAATTTTATACTCCATAAATATTAAAGCCTTACAACTAAATCTTAATGCTCCGAATAACAAACTAAATATTTAGTCAAACCCTAATGGATAATCATAAATTGGTTAGGATATCCATTTTACATTTTTAAAACATGATAAAAATGTGATTTTATCATTTTTTGAAAATATGCATAAAAAACCTTTAGAATTTGGCTGTATGCATGAAAACAAAACATTTTATTTTGAAATGAAAGCTTTTTTAAAAGCTTTTTGGATTTTTTTGAAATTTCAATGAAAAATTAGATATTTTTAATACCGAGTTTGTATCTTACAATGTAAGTTTACGACCCAATATTAAGCAAAATTATTGGAAAAACACACGACAGACCCATAAATGATTATAAAATGGTCCTTGAAAATTTTTAGTTTTTTTTAATGGGCTGCTTGGCCTCTGACCCAATTGGGTTGGGCCGACTACAAGGCCAACAATATTTTCTTTTTATTTTTTTAAATAGGTTGGACCCAGTTTAGCCCGCCCACGTTAGATGGTCACTAGCCCAACCCAGTGACCATGTTAATTATCTTCTGCTCACATTTTGCATATAGATGATAATAGTAGGAAAAGATTTACAGGAAAAAAAGGAAGAGAGAAAAAGGTTACCTGGTGTGGAGGTGGTGTGGCTGCCATTGCTGTGAGGTCTGGCGTGAGGATGGTGGAGGCTGGCGTGGATGAGAAGAAGAGAAGAAGCTGGCATCAGCTAGGTTGTTAGTGCTTCTATTGCTAATATGGAGAAGAAGAAGTTGCATCACTGGATCTATTGATGTGATTGTTGTTGGTGCAGAAGGAGGAAGTACACGGTGAAGGAGTTAGTCAAGGCTACGATAAAGAGGGAAAAAAGGAAGGGTGGTTGGTTGGGCAACTAAAAGGCTGGTTTTTTGGCCTATTTTCTCTTCAGATTTCTTCTTCTTTAATACCTGAAATTCAACCCTTTTTATAGGAGATGAAAGGGACATCTTGTCTTTATTGAGAACAAATCGTGGCCCTTGATTCAAACGTGAAAGATCCTAACCGTTGGCCTAAATTCATCATCATAAGCTACGAAATTTGGTTGTAAAAGGCTGATTGGGTCAGCCTTTTTAGGGCAATGCCGCAGTAATTACAGAGGCAACCAGCCGACATGAATTACACTAGGGTGTAGTATGGTGTCAGACCATCAGAGTGGTGTCTTGTTTGTCTTGTTTGGTGGAGATATGAGACATTAAATGTCCTTAAAAAGTAGTCATCCAAGTAGTCTTTTGGGCACAAAAGGTTGAAGATGATGAATAGTGGTCAGCCGACAAGTCATTTGACATCCCTTGTTTTTGTTTCTTTATTGGCCAGAACGACGTCATTTTGTACCAAAACAAATTGTTTTGGTCGAAACGTACCATTGCTTTTAAATAAAATGACGCCATTTTGACATCCTTGAGGTTTTAATTAGGGATTTGACTAAAGTTCAATTTAGTCCTTTGTCTTTTGATTTCTTTTAATTGCATTCCTAATTGACTTCAAACTTTTAATTTCATGCGATTTTACCCTTGCAAAACTCAAATATAAACCTTGAAGTTCAACACATTTTCATTTTGGTCCTTGGTTTTGGATTTATGCAAATTGATCCTCAATTGACCATTCAACTTTCAATTTTCTTTAATTTCACCTCTGTTTTTAACCAAATTAAGTCCTCGAAGTTTAGTGCCCTTTTCAAAAAAGTTCTTGGTTGTAAATTTCTTCAATTTAATCCTTGATTGACCTTAAACTTTGATTTTCTTGTAATTTTATCCCTGATTTCAATCAATTGATTTTGTAAAAATTAAGTTTGGTCCTCTAAAACTTCAATCTCGATTAAGTCTAAATTGGGTCCCAACCTTAATGTTTCACCAATTAAGTCCTTAATAGAATTAATTTGACCTATTAAAAATATAATTAAGTTCTTGCACTTAATTAAATCTTTTAATTTGACCCATATTAATTTTCAAACGTAATTAAACTTTTAACTTGGCCTATGATTAAATGAAATTGGTCTATTAAAAATCTAATTAAGTCCATGGACTTAATTGTTTTATGCAGATTCATCCAATAATCATATAATTTGACCTTGAATCTACATTGTCTCTTCAGTCTTGGGTATAATAGGGTATGGTTAGCCTCCTAATTTCATCCGAAACTCCAGCTTGATTCTTTTACATATTTGAAACCCTCTTCCGCCTGTTTTTGCCAAGTTTTCATTCTTCTTGTTATTGTTATTTTTATTTTTTTTGAAAGGAATAAAGGTAAATTTGGGGGAAGAACCCAAAAATAGGTTATGTCAGTTGCCCTCTTTTAGATAAAAAGTCTCGTAAGGAATTTTAGATAATAAGCTTGTAAAGAAGAAAAAAGAATGAGAGATTGTGGATTTATCAGATCGAGAAATGGTTAATCCTTTCAAAAGTGTTAGAACTAAGGGCTCAAATGCACGATCGGAAAGAGATAGGGCTAAAAAGCGCACTATTTAGAAGACGAGGGCTCAAAGGTGCACTAAAAAAGAAATAGAGATAAGGCTAGAAAGTGCACTCTTTGAGTGATGAGTGATTAGTACTTAAAAGTACATTCTCATTAAGGTTTTATATCATCATATTACACTTAAAGTATCATCAAATTCCCTAACTTAAGCATGTTTTATAATAACAAGTCTAATAATATAAGATAGCTTTAATTTATGGTAAATGTTCATTTTAAATACAGACATATCTCACAATTCAAAGGATTGATTGATGTGAGTAACTATTGAAAATGAAAGGACAAAGAAAAGGCTAAGTTTAGAAAATAGATGCTGGTTCAATTCAAACTGGAACACCATTCAGTCATTGAGTCATATCTGGAGATGTAGATCTTGGATTTCAGTCTGGTTTATATAGATAGAAAGCTAAGCCATAAGCCTAAAACATTCATGAAGAGTCCAAGACTCAATTCTGCTGTTTTGGAGTCCACATCTTAGCATCAAAAGAGAAGTCTGAATCCCCGCAGCCTAGACACTGTTCAGTGTTCAATCCATATCTCGGGTTCTAGAAGTCTAGATGAGCTCATTCTTCTTTTGGTGGAAAGCTGATACATATTCCTATAACTTTTATGTGGACCACTGTGCCAAATTCTGATTGTGGAAATGTCATTTCGTCCAGAACACAAATTCATACCTAAACCACTAAGTCCACTAAGTCATTAGTTGCCACTAATTCAATAGTTAATTACCAAATGAATAGTTCTTTTTGGCCTATAAAATGAGGCATTTGCCATACATTTAAGCATCTTGGTTTTCAGATCAAGATCATTTTCTTGCTTTCTCTCCTTGTAATGTTCAAGTTTTCTTTCATGTTATATTAATCTCTTGTTTATGCTTTTCATTTCCTTTACTACTCTTAGTTAACTTATATCATAATTATGTTCTTATCTTGTTTATTTATGTTCTTCTTCTTCATAATGTTTAGCTAAGTTTAATTTGTCAAGGTGAAAAGGTTTCACTAATGGTGTTAGAATATGTATAATATAAACTCAACATAGACTTCAATGTTTATATCTAAAAAAGTTTGTTATTAATATGTCTTATCTTTTTATCTTACTAATTCTTAATACCTTGCTTGTTAAATAATTAATCTAGATTTGTGTTGTATAACACTTGATATAATAAATGTTTGATCCTTCATAGTCTTCGGCTGACATCGTTGTTATGAGAGGAACTTGATTTGTTGTTAACGTAAGTTAGCATCATGAATTCCTGACAATATTTAAAAGTATGGTGTTACTAAAATAAAATAATTAATATGATCATGTTAAAAATTTATAATGAACTATTAAGGATAATCATCCGATTGGAACTTCATTTGTGTGTGGTTTTCAGTTGAATAATAAAAAGAATTTATATTATACTTATTTCTAATACCATTAGTGGATCCTCTACCCTTGAAAACTGTTTTTATCATTATTTAATCCTCATATTAATCTCACATCTCAAAGATCTTTTTAACTCTTTGTTAATTTAAATATATTATTTATAATTTATATAGTTGACCTCCCTGTGGATTGACTCCAGTCTTGCCGGGTTATTTATTACCTTGACACTACTGCACTTGGGATAAGACATCAACTCTTTGATCGTGTCAATAAGGGCTCGAAGGTGCACTTACAAGAAATAGAGATAAGGATAGAAAGAGCATTATTTGAGTGATGAGGGCTTAAAAGCACACTCAAAGGAAATAGAGATAAGGATAGAAAACACATTATCTAAGTGATGAGGGCTCGAAGATGCACTCAAAAGAAATAGAGATAAAGCTAGAAGTGCATTATTTAAGTGATGAGGGCTCAAAGGTGCACTCAAAGAAAATAAAGATAGGGCTAGAAAGCACACTATCTAAGTGATGAGGGCTCAAAGACGCATTCAAAAGAAATAGAGATAGGGCTATAAAGGGCACTATATGAGATATGAGGGCTCAAATGTGCACTCAAGTGAAATAGAGATAGCGCTAGAAAGCACACAATCTGAAATATGAGGGCTCAAAGGCACACTCAAGGAAAATAGAGATAGGGTTAGAAAGGGTACTATCTGAGATATGAGGGCTTAAATACGCACTAAGTGAAATAGAGATAAGGCTAGAAAGCATACTATCTGAAAATATGATGGCTCAAAGGCGCACTCAAGAAAAATAAAGATAGGGCTTGAAAGCGCACTATTTGATATATGAGGGCTTAAAGGCGCACTTAAGGGAAAAAGATTTGTTGATAAAATATGAGTTCATCAAGGATTCTTTCCTTAGGCTCCCTATAAAGATCTAAGTGTAATGCATTATGATTAATATGCATGTATACTTACCTGAGAAATATAGGTCTCTTTCTTCATTAACTTCCCTTTTTAAAGTTTTGATTTTCGCAGCAACTTCCATGGCTTTTTTTCGCTTTTGCTTACTCGAGTCATAACATATGATCTTGACCTCTAGAAAGTGCAGGTCTCAGATGATATCAACATACCGCATTGCCTTAAAATCTTTATCTCAAAGATCATTAGTTTTGCATTACATCTTTTGTTTTCTTAGAAAGGGAATCACAAAGGCAGCCTTATTATATTTCTTGGATTACCCCCGGATCGATCATGCCCCCAATTGTTTACTTTGAATTTTCTTTAGGGATGGTACCTTGCAGAAAAGGGTTTGGTTATTTACAAGAGGTTGTTTTCATGGGATTTGTTTTTTGTAATTTCAAAGCCATTTCCAAATGCAAAAACCATTTTGAGTCGGTTTAAAGCAAACTTATTCCAAAAAGAATTCAAGCGATTCCTATGAACCGATTTCTATAAGAGTTGAAAATTTTTGTGTTTTTGTTTTTTTGGTGAAAATATGAAGTGACCTTTCATTTCATGTTTTGTTGGCGATAAAGGTTCAAGTTTTAATGTGAGGGTTTCAGAGAACAAGTCTTTAAAGTGTTCATTTTACTTGTATGGATAATAAAGCTTGTTTCACATGGGAAAACATTACCTACCGATCCTGATTGCATGTTTTTTATTAGAAAGGGCTTGATTGAGCATATAACATAGGTTTTGGCTGTTGGCTATGAAGAAAAATGATATTTTTAGGTTCAAAAGGTGTTTAAGGGATTTCAAAACTAAGAATCACTAGTGCTTGTTCCTAGACCTCCTTTTGGTCCATGGATTTCTAAACCTTAGGATTGACTTGCAAGATGGTATGTCACACCCCTTAATGTCAGGCTTGGGTTTCTCATCTTTGTTTTCTTCATTTGGTTTTGAGCACCATCATCATATTTGCTGTTTTATATGGTATGCTCAAACCTTTTGATCTCTTTTAATTTTTTCATGTCCGCAACTTTGTTTGGACACCTTTAGTCATTGAGGATCATTTCATATATTTAGATTACTTTTCTAATTCTTGCACTTGCCTTCAGTGTGGGGTATGATCTTAGTCAGGGTTAATTCTAAAGAAAAACTTACTAGGCTCAATAGGGACCGTAAAAAATATTTTTTCGGTGTTGTGAAAGGATTATCAAAGATGACATTTTCTCATTTCAAACGCGTGCGTTTGGGATTAGTAATAAATTTTTTTCTTTATTTGAACATGCTAAATGGTTTCTCATTATTTATTTAACTAAAATTTAGCTTGTGGTGCTTGGTTTGTTTTTCAGGTTCTTAAGTATTTAACCACCTTCCTAGGAGATCGCTTGAATTCCTAGAACTTGTTCGTTAAAACAAACACCAATTTAACTTTTGCTTTTGCACTAAAATTTTAATTTTCCCAAAAAACTTTGTGAAAACATGAGATCACACCAAAACATTCTTGGCCAAACTTTAATTTTTATTGATAGATAGAAAATTACATCAAACATATTATTTCTTTACAATATCAAAGTTTACAGGTCTAGGTAGATCCTCTCCATCCATATTGGTTACATTTAAAGCTTCTCTAGAAAAAGCCTTTTTCACCACGTATGGTCATTTATAGTTTGGTGTTCATTTACTCTAATCTTCTCCCAATACTAAAGAGATCTTTTTCAATATCAGCAGAACTTGTTCGTTAAAACAAACACCAATTTAACCTTTGCGTTTGCACTAAAATTTTGATTTTCCCAAAAACCTTTGTGAAAACATGAGATCACACCAAAAAATTATTGGCCAAACTTTAATTTTTATTGATGGATAGAAAAGTACATTAGACATAGTATTTCTTTACAATATCAAAGTTTATAGGTCTAGATAGATTCTTCCCATCTATAATGGTTAAAATTAAAGCTCCTCCAGAAAAAAAAAGCATTTTTCACCATGTATGGTTGCTTGTAGTTTGGTGCCCATTTACTCTGATCTTTTCCCATACGAACGAGATCTTTTTCAATACCAGTTCTCCTTTTTTTAAACACTATTGACCTGACCTTTTTATTGTATGCCATATCCATTCTGCTTTGGTATAACTAGTGGTGACAAATGACCTACAATCTCTTTTCATCGATAAAATTTAACTACTCAAATCTTAGCTTTGCCCATTTTGATTCATCTAGTCCTGCATCCTTTAAGACCCTTAATGATGGAATCTTTATTTCTAAAGGCATAACCGCTTTCATCTCGTATACCAAAGAATAAGGGATTGTACTTGTAGAAGTTCTAACCGTGGTGTGGTATGCGTAAAGTGCATATAGAAGCATCTTATTCCAATCCTTGTAAGTGACCACCATCTTCTGAATGATCTTTTTAAGATTCTTGTTAGCTTCCTTGACAACTCCATTAATTTTTGGTCTGTAAGAAGAAGAATTGAGGTGTTTAATCCTCCATTTAGTGCAGAGCTCAACAATGAGTTTCCTATTGAAATTTTGAGCGTTATTAGTTATCAATCTTTCTGGTAAGCCATAAAAGTTGAACCTTTTGACTACTTTCTATATCACATAAAAGTTGAACTCTACCCATTTAGTGAAGTGGTTGATGGGCACCAAAATAAACCTGTGCCCGTTGCTAGCTTTTGGATTGATTGGTCCTATGACATCCAAACCCCAAATATCAAAAGTCCAAGGCAATGCGATATTGGATAGCAGTGCTGGAGGTGCGTTTATCTTATCACCATATATCTGACACTTGTGGATTTTTTTAACATAGTCTACACAATCCCTTTCCATGGTCAACCAAAAGTATCTATATCTTTGTATTTGCCTTGCCATTGTATGTCTGTTGGCATGAGTGACACAAATTCCCTCGTGGATTTCTATTAATGCATGCTCAATTTCATTTTCATTCAGACATCTGACCAAAGTCCTGTCAAACGATATAGCCTATTCAACGATATAGGTGCATTTTTATTAGATGTAAGTCATTCTTGGATAGCCCTTATATTTTTCTCATCCATCTCAATACTTTTTGCACTAATAACATAACCAATAAAGATAATTTTCTCTATAAAAAAGTTAACACTTTTTCAGATTAGCATATAAACATTCTTCCTTTAAAACATCCAATACATTCCTTAAATATTCAACATGCTCATCTAAATTCTTGCTATAAATCAAAATAACACAATAAATCTACCTATAAAATTGTATAAAATATGGTTATTTAATCTCATGAAAATATTAGGTGCATTAGTAAGTCCAAAAGGTATAACTAACCACTCATACAAATCATATTTAGTTTTAAAAGTAGTTTTTCATTCATCTCCATCTTTCATTTTAATTTTATGATATCTACTTTTCAAATTAATTTTAGGAAACACATAGGATCTGTATAATTTATCTGATATGTCATCAATTCTAGGAATTGAATGTCTATACTTTACCATAATATTATTGATTGCATGATAATTAACAAACATTCTTCAAGTCCTATCTCTTTTTCAGAACCAACAACACTGAAACTGCACATGGACTCATGTTTTCTCTTATATACCCCTTTGACATTAGCTCTTACACTTTCCTTTAAAGTTCATTTGTCTCTTTGAAATTACTTTATAAGCTGGTTGATTAGGTATTGCTACTCTAGGTATATGATTAATTTGATGTTTAATTCCTCTAATAGGTAGCAACCCACTTGGAATTTCTTCAGAAAAAATATCCTTATAATCCCGCAATAAAGAAACACAAACACTAGAAATATAAGGATCACGTTCATTAGTGTTAAAATATGCCTCCTTATACACAAGTAAAATCATAGGCATGTTAAAAAATAAGCATTATTGATTTCATTCCCTTTTGCATAACAACTTACATGTTTCTTTATTTTTTTCACGCTCTCTTCTTTTCTCACCTTTTTTTCTTCTTTCCTCTCTCGGCTAAAACCCTATTTTTCTCTACCTTGCCTAAACTTGTTCTCTCAATGCTCCCATGGGTTTCACTCTTCCTCACATCCTCATATGGTTGTTCTAAACTTTCAACTTTACCTTTCTTTTTCAGTTTTATTTGATCTTTATAAATTTGTCTAGGTGATAATGGTACAAATATGAAAGTCTTTCCACTATTTTGAAGAAAATATGTATTCTTAAACCTATCATACTGGCTTTCCTATCAAATCACCAAGGATGCCCCAACAATAAATGAGTAGCATGCATATAAATCAGTTCACACAAAACCTCATCCTTATACTTTCCAACAAAAAAAAACTCAAAACTTGTTTAGTAACTCTTACTTCATCATATTCATTCAACTACTGAAGTCTATAAAGTATTTCATGCTTAATAGTGTTTAGATTTAATTTTCTAACAAGTGTAACAATAGCAACATTAGCACAACTCTCACTATTAATAATCATACTATATACCTTGTTACTTATATGACATCTAGTATGAAAGATGTTCTCCTTTTGTTGCTTCATATCATCATCATTAATCTTAACACTAAATGATCTCCTAATCACTAAAATCTCTTTATCAACTTGATACTCGACATCACTACAATCCTTAAGTGGTGGCACATCATCTTCCATGGATTTATCACTTTCATATTCAATCTTACCATGTTCTCTCAAAACCATAACCTTTTTGTTTGGACATTGTGAAGTTACATGTTTATTACTCAAACACTTGAAACACTTAATATCACATTTATAGTTAGTTTGAGTTTTGGTTTTATATTTCTTTTTAGTGGCTAAATCCCTCCTTAATACTTTAGGTGGTTTGTCTTTGCTTCCCAGTATATTTGATTTTTATGGGGCAACCCCCTTCTCCAATAATTTAGTCTCCAAGCTGAAAAAGCAATTCAAGGGATATTACCATGTTATAGTGATTTCATAAATCGCCTTTGGAATGTTTGATTAGTTGATGATTAGCTTCAGCTAATGGCATTTGAATTGATGACCAAGATGAATGATTGATTAGCTTCTGCTAAAGGCATCCAAATGAATGATCGAGATAAATGATTGATTGGCTTTGACTAATGACATCCAAATGGATGACCGAAATAAATGATTGATTAGCTTCGGCTAATGACATCCTAAGTGGATGACCAGGAAAAATGATGATTAGTTTCGGCTAATGGCATCCGAGATGGATGACCGGATTATGATTGTTGATTAGCTTCGGTTAATGGCATCCAAGATGGATGATTAGGTTGTGATTATTGATTAGCTTTGGTTAATGGCATCCGAATGGAGGATCGGACAAATGATTGATTAACTTCAACTAGTGGCATTCGAATGGATGACCAGGGCAAATGCTTGATTAGCTTCGGCTAATGGTATCTTAAGTGAATGACCAGGATAAATGATGATTAGCTTCAGCTAATGGCATCCGAGATGGATGACTGGGTTGTGATTGTTGATTAGCTTTGGTTAATAGCATCTGAGATGGATGATCGAGTTGTGATTGTTGATTACTTCGGCTAATGGAATCTGAATAGATGACCAGGACAAATTATTGATTAGCTTTGACTAATGGCATCCAAATGGATGACCAAGGCAAATGATTGATTAGTTTTGGCTAATGGCATCCTAAATGGATGACCGGGATAAATGATGATTAGCTTCGGTTAATGGCATCCGATATGGATGACTGGGTTGTGATTGTTGATTAGCTTCAGCTAATGGCATCCGAATGGATGACCGGGAAAAATGATTGATTAGTTTCGGCTAATGGCATCCTAAATGGATGATTGGGAAAAATGATGATTAGCTTCGGCTAATGGCATCCGAGATGGATGGTCGGGTTGTGATTGTTGATTAGTTTCGGCTAATGGCATCTAAAACGGATGACCGGGTTGTGATTGATAATCAGCTTTGGCTAATGGCATCCATGATGGATGACTGGGTTGCATTTGATGATTACTTTTGGCTAATGGCATCCATGGTGGATGATTGAATTGAATATGAAAATTGGCTTTAGTTAATGGTATCCATAGAAATGACAGAGGTTGATTTTGTTAATGGCATCTGAGACGAATGACCGAGTTTAAATGTTACAATTAGCTACAGCTAAAAGTATCCAAGGTGGGTGACGAGGTTAAGGCAAAGTATTTAACCCCGATCGATGTTAAACTTCAGCCCCACAACTCCGTGGAGAGGTTTGGGTGTGTGAGTGAGAAAAGTACAGTTAATGAAATAATAAGAGATGTACAATGTATATAAGAAGTATAAGAAGGAATCTTCCCATTCTAAGTTAATAACGAAAAGCAACGACAATGTACTTCTAGATGTTTATTATTATGTTAGATTATTTACAATTCTTGTATCCATGTTATTTTGTAATAGGGACATCATAGAATCAAGGTGCGTAGGAAAGCCCGTTCCACAGGTTCACTTATTTTGAAAGGTACTATGTAATAGTATGATTTAGTTGTTATGTTGATTATTTGCCATTCAACACTTTTGTAAGGACTTGTAATGGAAATTGTTGTGGAGCACAGATGGGGATGTGCAAACATGTAGACACGATGTTATGAATACATTTATGTGGTATTTTCTTTTATGAGGATGTTATATTGTGAAATCACATGAGGATCATATGAAAAAAAATACTAGTTGTGTAAGATTGTCGATTATAAACTCGTGTTGATAACAAGATTAGAACAGGAATTCAAACACATGGGTATGCCAATATGACGTAATGTAAATGTATGAATATGAAAATATAATATTATAGACATGTGTATTGAGTATCTGTCATATGGGAATGTTGTTTTACGAGAACTATATCCCTATGATTCCATGATAAGGAAGGAACATAATTACTACTTTACAAAATGTCATTGCGAGAAGTATCGAGAGAAAAACAAATCCATTGGTTTTGGCCTTGAAAAAGCTGGGTCATTACATTAGTGATTTCATAAACCGCCTTTGGAACGCTTGATTGTTAATGATTAGCTTCGGCTAATGGCATCCTAAATGGATGACTGCGATGAGTAAATGACTAGCTTCGGTTAATGACATCCTAAGTGGATGACCGGAATGAGTTAATGACTAGCTTCGGCTAATGGCATCCTAAGTGGATGAACGGAATGAGTAAATGACTAGCTTAAGCTAATGGCATCCTAAGTGGATGACTGGAATTAGTAAATGATTAGCTTCGTTAATAGCATCGTAAGTGGATGATCGAGATAAACAAATCATTAGTTTCGGCTAATGACATCCAAGTGGATGACCAGAACGAATAAACGATTGGCTTTGGCTTATGGAATCCTAAGAGGATAACCGGATTTGAGAGTTATGAGTTAGTTTGGAGAATTGATGCGTTCATGTATACTATGTTTTGTATATATCAAGTATATCAAAGAACTACAATTGTTATGTTTTAAACAGAAAATAACGTTAATTCGGCTAATGGTATTTGAGATGGATGACCGTGTTTGAGTATTATAATTAACCTCGGTAATTGATGAATTATTAATGGTGGTATTTACATAAGTAAGGAGAAATGAACGTATTATGTTCTTTTGGTCCATGAATGAAATGTAACTTTAATATTGCTTTATTATGTCTTCTTAAATTGCCTATAATGTTTGAAATTACCTTGTGTTGTAACAGAGACATTATACCAACATAATGCATAAGGAGATCTATTTCGCAGCTCTCATATTTTGAAAAGAATATATATTCACATGTTACGAGTGCTATGAGTTATGTATGAACAGACATGTTAATCACTCAATTAGTTGTCTGACACCTTTTATAAACACTAGTAATGAAAATTAAAATGGAACACGGATGTGAATATGCAAACATGCTGATATGATGTGTATGAATATACATATGAGCTGTTCATCTTCTAAGAATGTCATGTTGTGAAATTACATGAGGTCAAGATAACAAAAGTAATAGTTGTGTAATTGGTTGTTCGACACTCTTGTATGAACTCGTGATATTGACAAGACTAGAACAAGAATGTGATTTTATGAGTATGTCAATATGATGTAACGTAAACCTATGAGTATGAAAATATAATATTATAGGCACATGTATTGAGAATCCGTTTTATGAGAATGTTGATTTACATTATTATTCTATGTGGATTATGTCTTGTTAATGAATGAAATGTAATTATAAATCTGCAGAATGATATGGTGAAAAACATCTAGAACCTAACGATAAAAAAAAATCATCGATTTTGGCCTTGAAAAAGTCGTGTCGTTATAGTTGGTATTAGAGTACCTGGTTAGGATCCTGAGGGTCAATGATAATAAAGTTTTGTGATCTATCTCAAGATGGTGCACACTTGACAAGGGGCATAAATCGAGCCACCCTCCATAGAATAAGGAGTAGAGGCCAAAATGCCCAAGATTTGTTAGACGAAGACCTCTTGGATGACACGATTTCTCATACCCCGACAAGAATCCACCTTATGGGAATGTGGATTTACGGAACTATATCTGTTGATGCCATAATAAAGAGAGAATTCCCTAATAGAAACGTTGGGCAATCATAGAGGATGTGGTAGCCAAGTTCAAAGTTACCAATAGTCCGTCATAGTGAATAAGCCGGTGAGGTTTTTCCAATCAGGAGTAAACTCCAGCCGTGGGAGGCCAGGGGCACAAAATGATTGGACTCCAGAAAGAGTCTTCCACCTGACATAGGAAGAAGTTAGGGCTGCATCCGATGTGGTAACATGTACACTATCGATGAATAACTTTAATGTGCTTGTGTTGTTTGAACTAGGTGCTCCCCACTTATTTAGTACCAGGAGAATTTATCAACAAAATGGAAATGAAGTTCGTAATTGGAACTTTGAAAAGAGGGTATGAAACAGAAGTAAACATGATGCAACATGGGTGTGATTGATGTAACATGGAGAAGTGTTCGCTTATGTGTCAAGACAGTTAAAGACTCAAGTAGAGAATTACCCAAAACACGACCTGGGGTCGGTTCCTGTGGTATTTACTTTGAGAATCTGGAGGCACTATCAATATGAGTCCCTATAATTTCGAGGATGAAATTTATATTATAAGAGGAGAATGTAAACACTAAAAAAAAAGAGAGAAGTAAAGCTAAAATGACTCCACCGTCGCTGAATCGGCAACGACACTGTAAAACCTAATAAAAATATATGTTGGACCGGTCTATCCTAGGGGAGAATAGGAATAGAAGTTAGCCCAAGATAACCTAAAAGGGGAATAAGAACAACCTTGGTCCAGCGCCCAAACACCCCAGCACACTTATTGAGGCTATAAATAAAGGAGAGAGAAAGGGTCACTCTTCCCAAAATGAGTTGCATGCTCTTGCCCTCTTTCTCTTCCTAAAGTTGTTTGCAGCAGCTGCATGTTTCTCTTTTCTTCCTCCTTTCCAACGGAAACTTAAACCAAACCAACAAAGAGTGCCCCTTTAAACGCGCGTGTATGTGTGAGCGAGAGAGTTGAGACTTTGAGTGAAGGCTAAACAGCTGCTTAGAGGAAGGGGAAAGAGGCTAGAATGGGTGGGAAGAAATTGACAGAAGAAAGAGAACCGAGAGAGTAAGAAGAAGGGGGAGAAGGAGAGAAGGAATACTACCAAACTATCCAAATCCACTTAGATTCGAAAGGTATGGGTCATGTAGTCTCCCCCCTTGTTCTTGAGACCTAGAATCGAAAATAATGTAGGAGTCCCTAAGAAAATTGACCTATGACCCCTAGGCTAGCTGTGAAGGAAACTAAAATCAACTAAAAGGATAAGGAAACAGAGATGAAATGAGGCCACTTATCAGAACATCTAATAAAGAAAATAAATAAAATGAAAAGAACAAAACATGGTAGAGGGCCAGCCATAGCTATGGGGTTGGCCTAGATGCATTGTGTAAGAGAATGCATGTGTGTGTTCATGTTAAGATCATGTAACTCTGCTGGGATTTGATGACAAATTATGTGCTTGAATTGAAAATGCATATATGTGTTCATGTTAAGATCATGTAATTTTGCTAGGATTTGATGACAAATTATGTGATTGAATTAAAAATGCATGTATGTGTTCATGTTAAGATCATGTAACTCTGCTGGATTTGATGACAAATATATGCTGGAATTGAAAATGCATGTGTGTGTTCATGTTAAGATCATGTAATTCTGTTGGGGTTTGATGACAGATTATGTGTTGGAATTGAAAATGTATGTGTGTGTTCATACTAAAATCATGTGACTTTGCTGGAACCTAATGACAGATTGTGTGTTTGTAGCGAATTAGCATTCGCTGTCGAAAGTGTGTGTTCTGCAGCGAAATTGTGATTCGCTACTGAAATTGAGTTGCATGCAGTGAATTAGCATTCGCTGCCGAAAGTATGTATTCTGCAGAGAATTAGCATTCGCTGTCGAAATTGAGTTGTCTGCAGCGAATTACTATTCGCTGCTGAAAGTGTGTGTTCTGCAGCGAATTTGTGATTCACTATCGAAATTGAGTTGTATGCAGCGAATTAGTATTCGCTGCTGAAAGTGTGTGTTCTGCAACGAAATTATGATTTACTGCCGAAATTGAGTAGAATATAGTGAATTAGTATTCATGAGAAAGAGAAAAGTTTTTGTTGAAGAAAAAAGAAATAGGGTAATTTTAAAATAGTATTTTCAGTGTTAATTTTAATAGAAATTGATTTATAAATTACAAGGTACCCCTCTTAATTTTTTTTCTATTTTTTATAATTTGAATTCCATTTGAAATTTAAATTCATATCTTTAAAAAAATTCCAAACATATAAATTGATTTAACTATTAAGATTTTTAAAACCAAAACTTGAATCTATTTTTTTTTAGTTTTCTAATTAGTTTTTTTTTTTTGTTTTTTCAATTTTTTTTTGTTTTAATTGGTTTTTGGTTTTTTTCCTCATCTGATCGGGACCCATATTTCGATGAGGAGAAGAAAGCCGAATCCACAGATTCGTATGGTCAACGGCTACCCTACGTTTCTCTCCACCCCCCTTAGCCTTTGCTTTGCCTCATTGCCTCCCCCTACCTCTCTCTAAGCCCATATATACTCTCTCTTTTATTGCTTCTATTATTATCTTTTCATATATCTACTTTTAGCACTTGCCCAAACCATCATTGTTTTGCTCTTCTTCTGCTGGGTTTTATCTCTCTCGAATATTGCAATTTGTTTTGGCAACTAGGTGACTCAGAGTTTTCAATTTAACATTATCTCGCATGAAAGTTTGTTTTTTTGTGAGGTGAAAGGATTTGATTTGGTGCTTTATTGACCACTTCTGGACTTGCTATATATCTGAACATTCTTTCTGATTTGTTATTGAATTTCTTCAGCTCATCGGTAACTGTTTGATTCGATAAGCTTTTTTGTTTTTTGCTTCTTTGAATCTTTTAGGATTGGGAGTTGGTGGCTTTTGTAGTTTGTCAATGAGCGCTTTGGATGAGGGACATTTCAATGCAGAACTTGAGAATGGAGTGAAACTTAATTGCCTTGGTCTGGGAATTCAGGACCAACCAGAGACTGTAGCTATCGCCGATGCTGTGAAAGTTCTGTTGCAAGGTCTTGGTGAGGATATTAATAGAGAAGGCCTCAAAAAGACCCCACTTCGCGTTGCCAAAGCGCTTCGAGAAGGAACCAAAGGTTGTTTTCCCTTACAAATTCCAATTTTGTTTTCATTTGTTGTTTGTTTAATAATCACTCCTCTCTGAATCAGGGACGCAAGTGCCCAACTGTTTGCTCTTCGTATATGAACTTGGATAGGAAACTTCCATACTTGCATTCCAGCCCTAAACAATATTTGTCATTACATGGTTGTGTTTTGCTTTTGGCCTATAGTGTCTTTGCTTGGTTCTTTGCCTCTCTTTTTTTAACCTCCTGGCCTGTGCAATGACCGAATTATCTTTTCTCAATGAGTTTGAGGCTTCCCTTTGAGGCATTCTTTCATGTGGTTCAGTGTAAGTTACCAAAGCTGCCTTGTAGGCTCTAAACGGCTCGGAGTATAGTGTAAAAAATCTTTTGAAATTGTGTAATGTTTCTGATACAGAATGAAGAGAAAGAAATGAGTTTATGGTTCAAATATCATTTGATATATAAAGGGAAGTTTGACTCTGCTAAGTACTCACTGTGGCAAATCATTTATCAATTTTTCAGGTTATAAACAAAGAGTCAAGGAAATTGTTCAAGGTGCTTTGTTTCCGGAAGTTGGTTTGGATGATGCAGTTGGTCAGGCAGGAGGAGCAGGCGGGCTTGTGATTGTTCGGGATCTTGACCTGTTTTCATACTGCGAATCTTGCTTGCTTCCTTTCCAGGTTAAGTGTCAAATAGGTTATGTCCCATCTGGTCAGAGGGTTGTAGGATTAAGCAAACTCTCTAGAGTTGCTGATGTGTTTGCCAAACGACTCCAAGACCCACAGCGTTTGGCAGATGAAATCTGCTCAGCTCTGCATCACGGCATCATGCCAGCCGGTGTTGCCGTCGTACTCCAATGTTTACATATCCAGTTCCCAAATATAGAGTCACTTTTTCTTGACTCCAATCACCAAGGATGGGTTAAGGCAGTGGTCCATTCAGGTTCAGGTGTTTTTGAAAATGAATTAGCTGATGTTTGGGGTGATTTCTTAAGTCTCCTGAAGTTCAGAGGTATAAACTTGGATAAAACTCAGATGAAAGACTCTGTGCAGCAGTGTTGGTGTCCATCCCGATATTCCTCAAGTGCTAAAGTTATTGGGCCACCCAACCGAGGAATGGTTACAGCAGTTACTTCAATTCTCAGCTCTTTGGGTGAAGACCCATTACGGAAAGAGCTTGTTGGAACTCCCAGTCGTTTTGTCAAGTGGTTGATGAACTTCCAAAGCCCAAATCTGGAGATGAAGCTGAATGGCGTTGCTTGTGGCAGGATGGATCCTCTTAAACAAAACGGGCAAGTCAGCCATAATAAACAACAGATATATACTGAGCTGTGTCTATCATTCTGGTCCCAGTGCGAGCATCATTTACTTCCCTTTTATGGTGTTGTGCATATTGGGTACTACTGTGCTGAAGAAACCACCCCTCTCAGTAAATCTCTTTTACAGTCGATAGTACATTTTTATGGTTTCAAGCTCCAAGTACAGGAAAGACTTACCAGGCAGATTGCCGAGACTGTTTCTTCATTGTTAGGTGGAGATGTGATGGTTGTTGTAGAGGCTAAGCATACATGTATGATTTCCAGAGGTATTGAGAAATATGGAAGCAGTACAGCTACAATTGCTGTGCTTGGTCGTTTTTCGACCGACCCAGCAGCAAGGGCCATGTTTTTGAAGAACATCCCAAACCCTGCTTCTGGAGGATCATGATTCTAATTCAAACCTTGCTATTCTGGTCTTTGCAAGTGGTTTGAGTTAATCTCTACGCCTTTCCTGGTTGCATATTTCTTTTGCAGTTAGTGCTGGCATGAGAGATATAGGTTGCCGCAGATCCTTCCATGGATGACTGAGCGCGTCCTGAAGAGCTTGCCCGAGTTCTCTTTCCCCTCCCCTCTTTCACCATCTTCAGTAGCATAAAACCCCTAGAAAGAAATTATAATGGTCTGTCATGTTTCATGATTACTTTTTTTGGCATAATTTTCCTGTCAAACTTGTGGCTGAAATTTAGCAAATTCAAAAACAGCATACCAGTTCATCACAAGAAAAAGAAATAGAAATTTGAATGCTTATTTACATTCAATACTTGGTTCTTGTTATACCGCTCTAGACTTGACAAGTTTAGGAAAGCTGAGTGTTTGGATATTGTGATAGCAAAAAAAAATAAGATTGTTTTCTTATGCACGATGATATGTTCATGATTCTGATGATACAAGCTTACCGACAAGTTAATTTATTATATAATATGCTTACTGAAAGGGTGAAAAAAAGGCCACTGAATAGCCTTTTTTTGGTTGCACATGCCAACGAGCGCAAGTGCGACCTCCGCTAGCACTTGAGCGGTGCTAGTTTGGAGGGAAAAAAACCCCCCTGTGCTGTTGTTGAGAAAAATAAAAGAAAAGAAAAGAAACACTAAAGAACATAGTAAACAACATTATTACAGCTTCCTAGGGTTCTGTACGTGATATGAAACAGACATCCTTGCTCTGATAACTAATTTACGGCAGGAGGGTTATCAATGAAAATATAAACTGAGCACTATAGTCTATCTATATACTCAAGGAAGTAAAGCCTAGTACGAATTTGATTGGCCAGGAGTTCTGTCAAACCAAAATCAAAACCAGCCAAATCTACAAGCTCTATTTTTGTAGGCTCGTTAACTTGCTGATCGTTATTGAGTCCAATGGCTCGGCCAGGTAAGCTTGAGTTCGTGCTGATAATTCTTGTGCCACGAAACGCATGGTGGGTCGTGCCTCTGGGTTGTTTCGTGTGCATGCTAAGGCCACTGTAACTACGAAAACAACTTCCTCTGCTGCTTGGCCAGTAGGAGCTTCAAGCCGGGGGTCTAGCACATCCTTCAGAAACAACTCTGGATCGTTTGACAGTGATGGTTTTATTGATGATAAGAGCTCTCCCGGGTGCTTTCCCATCATAACTTCCAAAGCCACCACCCCAAAGCTGTACACATCACATTTGTCTGTGAGCCGCATTGTTTGCGCCAGCTCTGCGAACACCAGGCAATCAAAATGAACATTGGAAATATTTAGTCAAGAAGGCAGGCAATTAACAATGACAAAATGCTAGACCGGTTGTGAGGGTTTTGTTTGGCTAGAGAGGGGGCAAGATTTGCAAATGTGAGACCTTTCTAAAAGGAAACCTTTCCCAGCAACATGAATGAACAAAGAAAACATTTCAACATTATGCCATGTTGCCCATTTCCTTGTTATAGCCTGTTAAAGCTTTCATGACTTCGGGAGAAAAGCTATCAAAACTCAATTTCCGAATACTTGGAGTGACAAGAATAATCTGTTAAGAATGCACCCTTCAGGATTGTGAGCTTACCTGGAGCCATGTAGCCATAAGACCCAGCAACTGCAGTCCAGTTGGAGGAGTCTGTATTCAAGAGTCTTGCTGTGCCAAAATCTGAAAGACGGGGCTCAAAATCTGTCTCCAGCAAAATGTTGTTCAATGATATGTCCCGGTGTACAATGGGTGGAGAACAGTCATGGTGCAAGTAGGCAACTGCATGAGCTACTCCTCGCACTATATTCACTCTCCTGCCCCAACCAAGCTCCACTTCCCCTTCTATCCCATACAATACTTTTCCCAAGCTTCCTCTTTCAACATACTCGTAAACCAGGTACAAGCAGCCCCTCCTGGAGCAAAATCCAAAAAGCTTTATGATGTTACGGTGCCTAACTTCTGTCAGCAGTTTAATCTCATTCTCAAAACTCTGGCGATTGAGTGCTGGGATGTCACTGGAGTCTGACATGTTGAGTTTCTTGACTGCAATCACTTGACCTGTAGACAATACTGCTTTGTAAACACTGCCAAATCCTCCTCTTCCAATGCAGTACTTCTCATTGAAGTCATCAGTGGCATTGACAATATCCCCAAATGTTAACTTGCTGTCTCTTTCCCATACCATTGACTCAGAACTCTCACCATTATTGATGCGTTTGATCTCTTCATCAAGCAGTTTGGTTTTTCGGCAACATAGCAGAACAGCGAAAATAGCTGCTACTATTAATAAGCAACAAACTGGAACGATAACACCAATAAGAACCTTTTTGTTATGCTTTGAGGACTTGCGATTGTCTGTTGTTGGACATTGTGATAATCCTTCTACATTACCGCACAATCCTGAATTTCCAATAAAAGATCTTGCAGATGCATTTTGGAAAACGCTTCCAGTTGGTATAGGACCTGTCAAGTCATTGTATGAGAAATCATAAGAATGCAGGCTAATCATGGTGGACAGTGAATCTGGGATTCTTCCTGAGAGATGGTTATGTGAGACATTGAGATTCTCCAACATTGAAAGCTTTCCCAAATTTGAAGGTATGGTTCCTGAGAGTGAATTGCTGCTGAGATCCAACAAGTACCGCAAGTTTAAGTTGCCCAGCTCGAAAGGTATTTCACCAGAAAGATTGTTGTGGCTCAAGTCCAAGCTTGATAGCTTCTCATAACCCCCAAGCTCTTTCGATATGTTTCCAGTCAGCTTGTTATCAGATAAGTCAAGAGATTCAAGCCTTGTCAAGCTGCCTAGACCCTGAGGTATCTCCCCTTTCAAATGATTGTTGCTCAAATTGAGCATGAATAACATGCTTAGATTTCCCAACTCACCAGGAATCCTCCCAGTCAGGTCATTGGAGTCCAGACTTAGAAGTCCCAGCCGGGGCAACTTCCCAAGCTCGGCGGGGATTTCACCAGAAATTCTGTTTCTTCCCATCTGTAAATTGGTGAGGTTTTCACATTCTCCCCAATCTGGTGAGATTTCACCAATAAATTGATTGTCATTAAGAGCAACAAAAACAAGATTTGGAAGAACACCAAATGCATGAGTGATGTTTCCAGTGAATTGGTTATCCTCAAGCCGAACTCGAGTTAGTCCTAAACAATTCCTCAAGCAGGTAGGCAATGCCCCTGTAAAGTTGTTGCTATTGACAGTAAGTTGTTGAAGACGCAGACCACTACACAATTCAGGCGGCAGTTCTCCAGAGAAACTATTGTTTGAAAAGCTAGCATACACCAGCGAAGGAATGTTCTTCCCAAAGTTACTCGGAATGCTACCAGAGAAGTTATTGCCGAACAGATTGATAGAAGTTAAAGAAATAAGATTTGAAATGGTCTCTGGCAACTCCCCATGGAATTGGTTGGTGTTGAGATCAAGAATGTTCAGTGCTGTCATATTTCCAACTTCTGGTGGAATTGTACCGTTGATGTTATTGAAAAAAAGATTCAGGGTTTCAAGATTTGTGAGATTCCACAAGGTTGGAGGAATGGGGCCAGAAAGCTGGTTTCCTGAAAGGTCTAGACTAGTCAACTCTTCCAAGTTTCCTATCTCGTGGGGAATGGAACCAGAGAATGAGTTATTATACAAAAAAAGATACTGGAGCATTGTCAATTGCCCGATTTCTGGAGGAATATTTCCAGAAAAATTATTGTTCTGAACTTGAAACGAGGTCAACTCGGTCCAGTTGGATATAAGGGCAGGTGAGATCTCACCTGAGAAGAAATTCTCAGATAAACCCAAGTCGGCTATTTTAGAAAGATTGGACAAAGAAAAAGGCAATTCCCCACTTAGCTGATTATCAGCCAGGGCCAAGTAGGTGAGGTTAGTACAAAGGCCAAGCTCAGGAGGAATGGTTGAGTTTAAGGCATTCATTCTGAGATCAAGTTTTTCCAGATGCTTAAGTTTGCCTAGAGAAGATGGAATAGTCCCCTGAAAAGAATTACTGAACAGTTCAACAGTTCGAAGACCAGATATCGAACCAATGCTTTCAGGAATTTGACCACCCAATAGATTAGTTTGTAGACTAAGGCTTTTGAGATTGGAAAGCATCGAGATTTTGGGTGACAATGGTCCTTGGAATGAATTGTTATAGAGATTCAAGGTCTCCAGCTTTCCCAGATTGGTGTACGCCAACTCTGGTATCTGGCCAGTGAAGTTATTGAGTGACAAATCCAGAAACGTCAAGTTCCGGCAACTGGTTATGAAATCAGGGAATTCCGAAGTAAGTTCATTGAGAAAAAGGCTAAGATATTCCAATGAAGGCATGGAAAATTTAGACCAGTCAGGGGTTTCCAGGTAGTTTGCTCCAAGGTCTAAGTGCCTTACCTTCAGAAGATTGGAAAGTTGAGAAGGGATGGTACCGTTGAGATTGTTGTTGAAAAGACTAAGATACTGAAGCTCTGTCAACTCTGAAATCTCCACAGGTATGCTGCCCTCGAAAAAGTTGACGCTGAGGTCCAAGTAAATGAGCTTGGAGAGGCCGCCAATGGCTGATGGGATCGCCCCACTCACAGTGTTATTCTGGATGTCAAACCTGGTGAGATCAGTAAATGGGGTGAAGTTGAAGTGGGCAAGTGTTCCATTTATTTCTAGGCCGGGGAGGTTTATTTGAGAAACTGTTCGAGAGGTGGAGTTGCAGGAAATGGCAGTCCAGTTGCAGAGGTTGTTGAGGTTGGAAGGGGACCATGAACGGAGAGAAGGAGGTGGAGAGGTTAAGGTGTTTTTCCATTGGATGAGAGCTTCAGCTTGTGTTCTTGCAGATGATGTTGCCTTCAAAGGAAGAATGGAGAGAAAGAGAGAGTGGAAGAGAAGAGCAGCATAAAGCTTTTGAGAGGCTGCCATGATTAGGATATGGAGGTTGGGTATGATCTTGACTGTGAGCTTATTGTCGCCTTAGAAGGAGGATTGCTTTGAAGCTCCCTAGTTAGTGGTCTGAAAACGTTGACTCTGGCATTTCAAGTCCTGAAAATGATCAAAAGGGTAAGTATGAATAATATGCAGTAGGGCCATTAAAACAAAATGTTGAAGAAAGAACTTAAACGTGAAAATACAAGAAGATTTATTAATGAATCACATCTATCCTTTTCTTTTACTCTTTGACTTCTTCCAAATTAATTCATCTAGATCTGAGAATTTTTTTTATTTTAAAAAATAATAAAATTGTGTTTTTTTCCTTTCAATCAAATAACATTTAACATGGCTAATGGGAATGTAATAGTCTTTTTATTTTTTTTATGAACAATAAAACTATTAAAATACCCTTGATATATATATATATATATATATAGAGAGAGAGAGAGAGAGAGAGAGAGAGAGAGAGACTAGGTTTCAGATTTCTACTCTTGAATGCACAGTTAAAATACTTATTTAATTAAAATAAATTTTAACTTACCAAACATGATTGGGAATATAACCGGTAGTTGATTTTTTTTTTTTTTTATTCTCTTGAAACGCGTTTACAGCATATAGAAAGCATTTTATACAGGAATAAAAAAATATAGATACGCAGCGTCACACCTGCCATCTACTAGTCATTCTCAAGGCATGTATATAAAATAAATAAATAAATAAATAAACAATGGCCCTCGGTTTCTGAGAAGGACTCGCACTTTGCATTTGGGTTTCTGTTCTTTACGCGAATGAAAAGTGTTGACTATTCAAAAGTCCATGTTATATGGCTGGCTATGTGGGCCCTCGTGTTGCCGCTCATACCTCGATGGTGGAGAATTTACAATACTATCCTTTGCAAGGGCGAAGACAAAAAGGATGTTCTCATGCCCAAATAATATATTATACTTGCAATCTTTTCTAAAATACAGTGGCCCTAAAGTATAATGATTAACTGAGTTCACCGTCTGACTTAAAAAAAAAAAAAAAAAAGGAGGCCAGCCCACATAGTCAAAGTCAACTTTTGAACTAGGGCAAAAGAAAGACTTCAGAGTTCTCTATCCACACACGGCCCCATTGAAATTTAGGGTATCAATTGACCGAGATTACCAACTCTTTTTATTTTTATTTTTTAATTTAATGTTAAGGCTTACGGGTTCATTTATCAAAACCTAAATATGCAGAAATTTCAAAGATGTCAGGCGTGTGTACCTTAGCAACTAACCAACTGCTGGACTGAAAACATATGAACAATGCTCGCATAAAGTGGCGCGCTACTATTCAACCCTTTTTTTTTTTTTCCTTGCAAAAACAGAACACCGTTATAAAATGAGATAATAATAGATTCCAACTAGGGCAAAGTCACTCAGGCATTTCCAAGACGGTGACTGAATATGTAAGATATTTTTTACAACTTTTAGAGAATTTACGCATGCTTAAGTATAACAACTTGAAATCAAACTCCATTAAAGGACGTATTGGAACCTTTACATCTCCACGCAGGTAAAACATTTCTATGTTAGGTCACATGTATATAACAGAAATCGTAAAAAATACCTGCTTGTGTTACTTGCGCGACCTATAGGGTCCCAAGGGGATAGAAAAACCATTGCTTCTCCTTAATGCATGGTAATTGGGTGCATACTTTGCGTTATGATTCCTGGTCACATCTCAGGGATTTTCACAACTAGGTGCTTATTTCAGGGAATCCTGAACTTCTGCTTTCCTCTTTTTGCAGTTCCGTCCAAGCAAATCCTTCAAAACACTGAGGAAGGTTAGAGAGCCAGCCTAAAATAAAAATACACTGTTTTTTAACCAAGTTACTTCATTTTGATTTCACTCAAATCACTGAGTATTCCCAAGATATAGATTTCAACAACCCAATATAAGTGCATGGAAATTCAATGGTCAAAACTGCTTTAATAATATTTCCCTCTCATCAACAATATTTTGACTGCATTTATATAAAGAAAATAGACTAGGGTTCACACACATGCACACCTTGTAACCACTTCCTCTATGGTTTCATACTCCATGCGTCTATATGTGTCTGCCTATGCATTTATGACCATGTCTAAACATTTTTATACATTAGAAAATGCTTAATTTAATCAATCACTATCCGGTTGAATTTCAGAGAACCCAGAAAGAGAAGTCCTATGAAGATGCACAAGAGCAAGAAATAAATACGCAAAACTATAAGTCTCCATAATGATCAAGAAATTATATTATTTAGTAATTTAAATTAAACTTTTTGACTTGGTATATTGCAACTTTTCAAAGCTCGCCAAAGGAGGATAACCTCTTAAGAGATAGAAGATCAAAAGGAAGACATAGAACGTCAAAAATATAGCGACGCAACAAACTGTAACTCCCACCTTGCAAATAATATTCTCCTTGACAGCTTCTTTGAACAATTCAGGGAAAATAAAGGATCAGAGATTTTGATGAAGCTGATGAAACTGCAACCATGACAAGAACACTGCAGAGGATATTTCACTTTCTCATTCTCTCTTCTGCTTTTGTGCTAATCACTGCACAGAGAGAAGCGGAAACATTGCTAAACTGGAAAAATAGTTTGAACTTTCCAACTTTACCTTCATGGACGCTCAACAGCAGCAGTAGCCCATGCAACTGGACAGGAATTCGGTGCAATGGAGAGGGAAGCATTATTGAGATAAATCTCGAGAACTCAGGCCTGGATGGAACTCTTGACAGGTTTGATTCCTCATCGTTTCCTAACCTTAGTTCACTCAATCTCAATTTGAACAATCTCGTAGGAGATATCCCATCTGGAATTGGGAATGCCACAAAACTCATTTCACTTGATCTCAGTAGCAATAATTTCACCAATCAAATCCCCCCAGAAATTGGTAACCTTAAAGAACTTCAAGTTCTTCGTCTCTACAACAACTCACTCACAGGCCCAATTCCACATCAGCTAAGCAACCTACAAAAGTTGTGGCTTCTCGATCTTACTGCAAACTACCTAAGAGATCCTGACCCTGTTCAATTCAAGGGTATGGCATCTTTAACAGAGCTGCGGCTTTACTATATCCTTTTGGAGGCAGTTCCTGCATTCATTGCTGAGTGCCCAAACCTGATCTTTCTTGATCTTTCAGATAATCTAATCACAGGTCAGATTCCTATGCCATTACTATCTCGTTTGAAAAGACTTGAGTTCCTGAACTTGACAAAGAATTCAGTTGAAGGACCTCTTTCCACAAATATAGGAAATTTTAGAAATCTTCGACACCTGAGGCTTGGAATGAACAAACTGAATGGTACAATACCATATGAAATTGGGCTGCTCTCAAACCTTGAAGTTCTTGAGTTGCATGAAAATGGGTTTGATGGTCCAATGCCCTCTTCAGTTGGGAATCTCAGGATGCTTCGAAATTTAAATCTCAAATTGTCAGGCCTGAATTCCAGCATTCCAGAAGAACTTGGTTTGTGCTCCAACCTCACTTACCTTGAGCTATCATCCAACAGCCTTATAGGTGCATTGCCTCTTTCCATGGCCTCATTAACACAAATCAGAGAGTTCGGAATATCTGACAATAAACTATCAGGAAACATCCATCCATCTCTCTTATCCAATTGGTCAGAGCTTGTTTCTTTGCAACTCCAAATAAATAATTTTTCTGGAAAAGTTCCACCTCAAATTGGAACTCTCCATAAGCTCAAGCTTCTGTATCTTTTTCAGAATCGATTATCAGGTCCCATACCACCAGAAATAGGAAATTTGTCGAATTTGATAGAGCTTCAATTGGCCGACAACTTTTTCACCGGTTCCATCCCTCCAACTATTGGAAATTTGTCAAGTCTCACCAAATTGATTCTTCCTTATAACCAGCTCAACGGAAAACTTCCTCCTGAATTAGGTAATATCAAAAGTTTAGAAGAGCTTGACCTGAGTGAAAATGACTTGCAAGGAACCTTGCCTTTGTCAATAACTGGCTTGAGAAACCTCAATTTATTTTATGTTGCTTCCAACAATTTCTCAGGAAGCATTCCCGAAGACTTTGGCCCTGATTTCTTGAGAAATGCAACCTTCTCCTACAACAATTTTTCAGGAAAGCTTCCTCCAGGAATTTGTAATGGAGGGAAGCTTATCTACTTGGCAGCCAATAGAAATAATCTTGTGGGACCAATCCCTTCAAGTCTTAGGAACTGCACAGGACTAACCAGAGTCCGCCTTGAACAGAATCTTCTGGATGGAGACATTTCAAATGCATTCGGCATGTACCCAAACCTGGAGTATATTGACTTGGGAGACAACCGGCTCTCTGGCATGTTATCATCAAACTGGGGACAGTGCACAATCCTCTCAAACTTTCGCATAGCAGGCAACATGATGTCAGGCAACATTCCACCGGAGCTTGGAAACTTAACAGAGCTACAGAATCTTGACCTCTCTGGCAACCAACTGATTGGGAAGATTCCAATTGAGCTTTTCAGCTCTTCAAAGCTCAACAGATTTAATTTGAGCAACAATCAACTCTCAGGTCACATACCAGAAGAAGTTGGAATGCTTTCACGGCTGCAGTATTTGGATTTTTCACAAAATAATCTAAGTGGGCGGATACCAGAAGAACTTGGAGACTGCCAGGCACTTATCTTCTTAGACCTGAGCAATAACAGACTGAATGGGACAATGCCATACCAGATTGGGAATCTAGTTGCCTTGCAGATTGTGTTAGACCTCAGCCAAAACTTGATCACTGGAGAGATATCCTCACAGCTTCGAAAATTGACAAGACTGGAAATACTGAATATTTCTCACAATCATCTTTCTGGCCCAATACCATCTTCCTTACAAGACCTATTGAGCCTTCAACAAGTTGATATATCACATAATAATCTCGAGGGGCCTCTCCCAGACAATAAGGCTTTTCGGCGAGCTCCTGCTGCATCATTGGTTGGCAATACTGGTTTATGTGGGGAAAAGGCACAAGGTTTGAACCCTTGCCGCAGGGAAACTTCATCTGAAAAGCATAATAAAGGAGACAGAAGGAAGCTGATCGTTGCCATTGTCATTCCACTATCAATCTCAGCAATCCTATTAATTTTGTTTGGGATTCTCATCCTCCGGCGTCATTCCAGAGCTGATCAAGACAAGATGAAGAAGGATTCAGAAGGCGGAAGCTCATTTTCTGTGTGGAATTACAACAAGAGAACAGAGTTTAACGATATAATTACAGCAACAGAGAATTTTGATGATAAGTATTGCATAGGAAATGGCGGTCAGGGAAATGTGTACAAAGCAATGCTTCCATCAGGAGATGTTTTTGCTGTAAAACGTCTTCACCCTTCTGAAGACAATGAGTTCAGTAAGGAATATCAGCTTAAGAATTTTAAGGCTGAAATGTATTCGCTAGCTGAAATTCGGCATCGGAACGTTGTAAAGATGTACGGGTTCAGTTCCTGTAGCGGATCATTGTTTTTTGTATATGAGTTTGTTGAGAGGGGAAGTGTGGGTAAGTTGTTGAATGAAGAGAAAGAGGCAAAGCTCTGGAACTGGGATTTGAGATTACAGGCCATCAAAGGAGTGGCACATGGGCTGTCTTACTTGCACCATGATTGCACACCAGCTATTGTGCATCGAGACATATCAGCAAACAATATTCTGTTGGATGCAGCGTTTGAGCCTAAGATTTCTGACTTCGGGACAGCAAGGCTGCTAAGAGAAGGTGAATCTAACTGGACACTCCCAGTTGGTTCATATGGCTATATTGCACCAGGTACCTTTATAACCCACACCATACCATAAAACTAGCAGCATCTTCTAGTGTTTCTTCTTCTAAAACATGAAACCATTTGTACAATATTTCCATGTCTTGAAACCACGATTCCTCTATGTTTTGCAGAGCTAGCCTCTACAGGTCAAGTGACAGAGAAACTAGACGTGTATAGTTTCGGAGTTGTTGCGCTAGAAGTAGTAATGGGGAAGCACCCAGGAGAAATGCTTTTACATTTGCAATCTGGAGGGCATGATATCCCCTTTTCAAACCTTTTAGACGAAAGGCTTACACCTCCAGTTGGTCCTATCGTCCAAGAACTGGTTTTAGCAACGGCCCTCGCATTGTTATGTGTACAGGAAAATCCCATATCCCGGCCAACGATGCATCAAGTTTGCAGCGAACTTTCGGCAAGAAGAAGCCTACATGTCCCTGCACCTATCCGCCTCCTCACGCTGCGAAATCTGATGAACATGCTTAAGGATCAAGCATCATCCTCCGTCACTTCTTATGTGTAATTTGTGTGTTTCTTATTCTACACTCTTTCAAATAAGTTCAAATAAGAAAATCAGTGCGCTGCGCTGGTGTGTTTGCTACAACTTAAAATGAAGGGGAGATGCTTGATAAAATGTCCAGCCAGAACCACGTGCAGGAATTTCATTTATAATTTTATTTTAAGAGCGACAAGAAAAAAAGGAAGTGCCGGCCAATTACCTGAACTCGGATATGGTTGATCGGAGAACTGTATGCTGCAGAATAGGGCGACAGGAAAGACCGAATTGCCATCGTCAATTTTGAGAGCGAGAGAGAGTGGCCCTCATCTAGCGAACGAGGAAGAATACATCCTCTCGGGTCTCGTTTTTAGTATCTTCCCCGCCCTTTCGGTGATGAAAACGGCGTCGCTTCCCTTGTTTTAAGTTGTTTGAACTTTAAACAGGCCCCTTTTTTATTATTATATTGGACTCCACGTCTATAAAACTCACTACCCAAATACAAGGAATTTACTTTTGGCTATTGATTAAAATCTCATTAGTCTCCGAATTAAATCACTTGCATGCCTCTAGTTTTTTTAATAAATTGTTTTTTTTTATTAATTCAGTTCAACCATAAATTCTTATTAGTTTTCATCCATGAAAAAATAGATTTTGAGAGTGAAAATATCACATCCTCCTCTCCAAGAACAACACGTCAATTATGAAAAAGAAAAATACATGGTGATTTTTTTTTTAACTGAATTCATATAAAGTTTATTGAAATTTCTACTGAAATTTTAACAGAATCTCAGCCATAACGAGAAATTCCAAGTTATCGACAAGTCACCTATGCACATCTATTATTCATTATTTATACACATTCTAAACATTCCAAATCTCAAATATTCAAGGGTACAAACGCTATATTCCAAATGTTCATCCTTTAAAGTGAGACATAAATTAATTCTTAGATAAATAAAATAAACATACATTAAGTTTACAAATACATAATAATACACTTTACGTTCAGATATTTGATTTAAAGGATGCTACTACAGCTCATGTCATATAATTTCTTGAAAAACATAATATATCAACGTACATTTAGTTTTTAAATAACACAAAAACTATAAAATCTAAAATATTATTTTCTATCGTGAATATAATGGACCTACAACAACATAATATTTTAAAATAATTATATTAAAAGCAATAATGTTATGGAGAAGAGAAAACGGTGATATATAAATACATATATTTAATGCTATGTACTATCATAATTTCTTACAATTCCCGTCTAATGCTTCTAAATTCATTGTTTCGGGAGTCACTAAATAATTCTCTCTTCCTTTTTCATTCCATAAATTTTAATAAACATTTGTATTTTTAGGGTCGAAGGGATAATTCCTTCAAGATGTCGATCCTCATTTTATTAACACTTGATTCTGAATCTTAGCTATAAAAAAAAATTAAAAATAATGACTGGCCCTAACTAACATAATAATAATAATAATAATAATAATAATAATAATAATAATAATAATAATGACTAATGAACCTACGAAAATATCATATTATCCCAAATAATGAGGCCATTGATTCTTTTTAGAAAATAACAAAATAATTATTTTACTGTTTCTTTCCGTAATGCAATGTATCTTATACTGTTTGTTATTTTTTTTAAATTAAAATAATTCATTATCAAATAATCTATTTTTGCAACAACGTGGCGCCACAGTATATATATATATATATATATATATATATATAGGGTGAGAGGCTCGAATTTTATATCTCAAAAACTACGAGACATAAAGGATTGTTTGAATCATGTTTTTTAAAAATTTGAAAAATTTATTTTAGTATTAAATTAATTTATTTTATATTTTTAAATAATTTTAACTTCTGCCGGCCAACTGTTCCGTCACCCTGTCGATACATCCTTATGTTATTCTAACAGAATTACCAATTCGTTTTCGTTGGAGGCACGCAGTCGCTCAACTGCTTTGATTGGTTAGCCTAGCAACCAAAAAAGCCCAGTATGCAATGGAGAAACAAACCCTAACCCAAAGGGTCCTCTCTTCCTTCCTCCTCTCCCCTTTCCCTGTCTCTCTCTATCAGAGAGAGTTATATTTCCAATAACCTCAAAAAACTATTAATTGATTGGTTGATTGACTTGATAGATATTAGAGTGATATATATATATAAAACAGAAAATGGATCCAGACGAAGGAAAGCTGTTCACAGGAGGAATAGCATAGGACACAACGGAAGAGACACTAAGAGACCACTTCAACCTGTACGGCGAGGTCTCTCAGGTTGTAATAATGCGTGACAAAATGACTGGTTGTCCTCGTGGCTTTGGTTTCGTTGTTTTCTCCGATCCTTCCCTTCTAGATCCTGTTCTCCATGATAAACACACCATCGATGGCTGTTCTGTAATGACTCTCTCTCCATTTTCTTCAAATTCATCCAATTTTCTTTTTTGTGGAACTAAGCTACACTAGGTCCCTTAATTTCTGTGTTTTTTTTTCTTTCTTTCTATTTATGGATAATTTGTGTTTTTTAAACGTTGATTTCTGCAAAAAAATATGGGGCAGCTCACCAATAGTAGACTAATTTTTTACATACATACATTGGTTGATTTATAGTATTGTTTATTATCGTGATTTGATCTATTTCTGAAATGTAAATGTTTTTGGAATTATTTTTTTCAGCAGTTTTAATTTTCTTCTTTGGCGTCATAGGTGGAGGCGAAAAGGGCTTTATCCAGAGAAGAACAGCACGCCTCATCTAGATCTGGAAATTTTAACTCTGGTAGAGGCTCTGGTGGTGTAGGTGATTTTAGGACTAAAAAAATCTTTGTTGGTGGCTTGCCTCCCACCTTGATGGAAGATGTGTTCCGTCAATATTTTCAAAGTTATGGTCACGTATGTGATGTGGTACTAATGTATGACCAGCAGACTCAAAGGCCTCGTGGCTTTGGATTTATTACCTTTGATACTGAAGATGCAGTTGATAATGTACTCCAGAAGACCTTTCATGAGTTGAATGGTAAACTTGTAGAGGTAAAACGAGCACTCCCGAAAGATGCAAATCCAGGTGATGAGGGGCGTGATGGTGGCTATCGAGGTTATGGCTCCTCTAAAGCCAATGTAAGTGCAGCTGATGGTCGAATGGACGGAAACAGAAATATGCAGGCCCAAACTTCTGCAGGTGGTTACCCACCGTATTCTGGTTTTGTTGCACATAGTTATGGTTATGGAGCAGCAAACAGTGGAGTTGGTTATTAAGGAAATTATGGTGTTGGTGGTTATGGTGGTGGAAATACTGGATATGGTACAGGAGTGTATGGCATGTCTAGCTCCGTAAAAAATAGCTGGAACAACCAAGCTCCTTCCAATTATGGTGCTTCTGGCTATGGTGCAAATGCAGGCTATGGGGCTGCAGCCCACTGGATTGCTTCTGGTGGTGGCGGTCCTGCTTCTGCTCCTAGGGGTCAGTATCCAGCAGGAGCTTCTGTGTATGGGAACCAAGGCTATGGTTATGGTGATTTATGGTGGAAGTGATGGTCCTTATTCTGGTGGCTATGGGGCTGCTGGTGGGCATGCTGGAAATGCTCCAAATGGCAGTGCCGGCAGCAAAGCTTGTGGGGGAGAGCAACAAGGGAGTGGCAGTGGCTATGAAGACAGTAATGGGAATTCAGGATATGCAAATGGAGCCTGGAGGTCCAATCCTTCACAAGCCTCTGGTGGTTATGGTGGTGCTTATTTAAGATAGGCACCCCTACATCAATGATTGATTATGCCTTCAGGTTTTTGTGAGAATTCATAATCAGGCATCTATTTTTCTTTTACTAGTGGAAGGATGAAATTATGATCATGGCAAGTTATGGGAATGGCTGGATTGCTTTTAACCCAGTTGTAGTTTGTAGTAGCTTTCTGCTAGTATATAATGGCTAGTAGTTCCAACCAGTTGCTACACCATTTCATTAATAGCATTTGCTTTTCAAGTCACAACTGTTAACTTCATTTCATATTTTGTTTAACTGTTTACCTCTTAATCTTTTTAAGCTTGGAGTGCTGTTCTAAGCCATTTCTATTATTATATTGATGTCATTTTATGCAGGCATCTGATTAATGGCTCTTTATTAGTTAGCATCTATTGATCTGCTTGAATTTACTGGCATTTTGAGTATATTTTATTGGATGTCTGATTTTCATAGCAGTAATGCTTAGCTTTTATATGTGATATGTCATGATTGAGATTGAGTAGAGATATTCAAATGTAGTGAAGTTTGAAGATACTGTGCTGGAGCTCTTAGCCTAGATTCATACCTTGTGAATAGAAGCAGTAACCAGTTTGGTAGTAAAATTTTGTGAGAAAAGATAATTTCCTCCTGTATTTGCAATTTTTGTACAGGAGAGAGCATTCAACTTCGGTTTGGAACTTGTGGAACTCTAAGGGTGGGAATTAGGTTTGTGGCGAGGACTGGAATTTAAAGTGGGCTCGCTAACGATGCTTTGTTCACCGCAAAATATAGAGTGGGGCTGAAGTCTTCCCATTATGAACATGGTATCATAAGTTAAAGGATGTTATAACTTTCCCGCTCAATTTTAATTTTTTTTCTATTTCTTTAGAGTTAGCAACATAGAATTATTCAGCCTTTTGGGAGAGAGAAAAGTGAATGAATTATGTATTGTCAGTGAAAGCCTGTGTAGTTTTGGTGAGAAAAGAACATAGCTTCATTTTAGCTCTCTAGTCGGTCTACCTCATCTATTATTGGTTCTTTGTTCTTGTGCAATAACTAATTATCATCTGCATCTTAACATTTTATTTTTTTGCACTTCAGTGTTGGCTATGTGCAAGCAGATCAATCTCTAGAATCAGTGGTGCCCGCCAACTGCATTGCCTTGAAGAAACGGTGTATCTTGTCATCTTTTATTCCTCTTCCTCTTCTTAGTGGTTCCGTGCTGCCTATTATTTTTTCCTCTTGATCTGGTTGTTATCATCTGCAATTCCTTGTTTCCTCTTGTGTTTTTCATGTTGATCCCATTTGAGTTCTCATTTTTAGTTTAAGTACTTATGATTAAGCATGTTGAAGCCCTTTTCATGAAACTAGGATATGGCTGGAGGTGTCCAAGAAGCCACCAAGCTCATGGAGAACATGTCGGTGACCAGTCCAAATGCTTGCTAGAAAATGGAGAGACAATTTTCAGATGTAACACTTCCAGCTTAGTTGTTCTATGAATTGGTTGTAGAATAAGCTGAGTAGCCTACAATACCTCATAGACACAAGGTATCTTGTGCATAAAACACACTATTGGTTTGTGTGTTTCCTTCGTTAGAGCTTAATAAATATTGGGAAGAGTTGTTGAAAATTGTTGCGCATTTGCATCCTTGCTTGGATGTTTGTTTTGGTATCAGATCTCTAGGTTTTATCTTTATTGTGAAGTTTGCAAAATTTTGTAACCCAAGTATGTATGAATCATCTATAGAAATGATTCAGGAGAGATTAACATGTCTCGAAGGCTTGATTGCTTAATAAATGATAAGCCAACGACAGCCATGGAAAACGCTAAAGGTACATTGATCTTGTGCAAACACAAGCCGACAGTTGCAAGTTGTGGAGGAGGAGATTTCTGTCTTAAGGAGCGTAGCGGTAAACACTGCAATAATCTTAGCATTATAAAAAGCAATTAAAGAAAAAACAACTATTTAAAAAAAATGTGAATTAAACAATTTAAAAAAGAAATAGGTTTTAATTAAAATTTAAATAAAAAATAATAATGCAGAGAAAATAAATAAACAAATAAGAGGGAGGGTATTAATTATTAAAAAAAAACAATCAAAAGTAAAAAATAATGGGATCAAGAAGTCCAAGCATGCTTTGATGTTTTTGTTTTTTTAAGGAATAGAAGACATGTTCACTCTATTTTTATTTTTTTGTATATAGATGACAAGTCATCTATTATGTCAGATGGCCTTTATTCCTTGACAGCATTTTTCGAACACTTTTGATGATGAAAAAAAAATCAGGGTTTGAGTTTGGGATTCTAAGAATTCATTATCAATTTGTTTTCATCTAAAAACACTGAAAAATACTTTTTAAAATCTTAACAAACTCATTTTCAACCCGAAATAGTCTTTAATGTCTCCGAAAAAGAATGCAAATTAAACAAATACAAATAGTTTTACAAAAAAACAAGTCAGGAGATTGTTTTTTTTATTAGGCAAATAACATGTGGTCGTCAATTCTTTTTTTAAAAAATATAAGATGAAGTATTATTTTCTGATTCACACTGTGGCCACTAGAGGTGGCTGAAAAATCAGGTTCGAGTTTTAGAATTTCAAAAATTTATTTTCAACCATTTTCACCTAGAAATACTTAAAAAACACTCAAACGACCTCAATAAGGTTGTTTTTATTCTCAAAACACCCTTAAATCTATCTAAAAACTCAAAATCAATTCGAACCAAACAAAATTTCTCAAGTGATAATCTTCTTTTTTTGGTGAAATGAATGGTAAAAAAACACCTTAATCTATTTTCTCTTTTCAAAAGAAACTTATTGAGATCAAGATCGACTTTTTTATGGTGGAAATGGGTTGATCGACCAATCTCTCTCTCCTCTTTCTTTTTTAAATGACTCTTATTTTTTCAAATTCTTGGGATTGAAATATGAAACAATTAGTACAGAAATGTGAAACCCTAAAAAAACAGGGACAAGAATGAAAAGGTAACAACTATAGGGACCAAATGTAATTTTCCACAACCATAAACATTAAAAAAGGAAAAGAAAAAAAAAGGTTGTAGTTTTCTTCCCTATATTAAATTTGGTCTCTCTTGTTTCAAGTTTTTTTTAAAAAAAAATTATAAAATCAAATCCTATTTTTCAAAATTAAGAATCAATTTAATACTAAGGCATTTTTTATATGAATATGATGCAGCATGTGAACCAAAGCAAATTATCATGTTTAAAATCATGTGAATATAATATGGGAGGATGAAATTAAAAAAAAATTAAAATAAATAGTTTTTCAAGGATCGAAAAAAAAGGACTAGAATCAGGCGTGCTATAACAATCCATGATGTGTTTGAGTTTGATGCCATAGTGAAAAAATAGTATTTTTTCATTCTTTGTTTAGTTTATTTGTAGTTTGATTCCATAGTGAAAATAAAGTTATTAGTGGTCAAAATTTAGTTACTGAAGAACTTTCTTTCTCCTTAACTTTTTAGCAAATTTATCTCTTATCTCTCAACCATTAAGGACTGAAACGTTATAAAAAATAAAGTTTAGGACCAAAACATAATGATATAAAAGAACAAAGATGATATAGAAAAAATTGAATCTCGAGAGATTAAATGGAACTTTTGTGTGCGTTTTATGGAAAAAGGGTTATGTTTATTTCTTTATGTCAATTTTGACCGAATAAGAATCAATGAGTATCACCAAATGATCCATTATATGTACCGATTAGGCCTATTACAAAGTTTAAAACTAAGAAGATCAAAAAGAAATCAATTGAGTTGATTCAAAATGTTTGGGCTAAATAGTTGCAAATTTACCACATTAGACCTTCAAGTACTATTTATGACATATTTGAAGCTACAGGTGAAATATTACTGTAATTTTAGTTGGGATAAAAACCAAATATCTCAAGATTTTCATCCATATATGGTAGGTTTAGTAACTCGTCCATATAAAAAAGAACAAAGTGTTTAAAGTTAGGATTGAAATATGCCAGAAAACAAGGAAAGTTGAACTATTTTCCATATGATTTATGGATTCTTATAAGGCACCGATTGAATTACATGTGAAATCCTTCTTCTGCAAGGATTCCTTGCTTCCAAGAAGATCAATTAGGTTACAATTCTTATTTTGCAAAGATTTCTTATGTAATAACAATCCTTATTATTCGAGGATATTAGAGGTAGTTTGGGGTTTATTTTTTTGATCTACAGTTTTACGCTAACAAATATAATTCTCAATTTGACCATTGGATTGTGTTGATATTTTACCAGAAGATCCTAAAGGCCTTTTTTATATAGGTTTAAAATGTCATCGTGATCAACATAAAAAAGGCCTTGCAATAAAGCCTATAAGGTATTATGCAGGATTTACATTAATTTGTTAGTTGGTTTAGAATTTTTTTCCTATTTTATTTAGAACTTTTTGGATATTTTTTCAGCATTATTTAAGATATTTTTACATATTATAAATAAGATTGTTTATCTTGTAATTAAGTTTTTTTAGATTGATTTTTATTTCAAAATAATATTGTGTGTTTTTGCGAGGTTTCTTATACTCTTAGGTCTTCTTTAAACTTTTCTTGGACTTATCAAAGTTCAACTATCTTTGTGGTTTTCTTCTTTTATACCTTTAGTTCGTGATCCTTATAATCTAGGATTAAAGTCTTTTTCATCCAATAACTTTGATGCCTGAGTTCAGGTAATCATTGTTCATATCTCTATATTTAACAACATATAAAATAAGCGAGAGAAAACAAATCAAAATAGATTGTAACATATAAAATTATACAACCATACTAAAAAGGATGAAATTGAAAAGAAACAAAGTTAAATGATTGAATTGTAAATTGTGCAAACTATAGGGACCAAGAAATTAATAGGATTGTAGCTTGCATGATTTCTAAATTCTGGAATGCACTTATTTTATAATAAAGAGAGAACGGAGTTGCTGGAACCATAACTCCACCAACCATAATTAGATTTTGCTCTTATTCAATTATGTTTCTCATCTCACCCAACTTTACAATATTAGATGGATCATGACTATCTAAAACCTTTTAAGATATATTAACATTGCAAATTATCTGGAAATCTTATACTTAGGTCAGTTAAAGTCGTCAGCCTATTTCACTTACATCCACCATTGGATAGGTTTCAAATTTGATAGGGAGGTTCAGCCAGATACCCTCTTCACTTTGAATGGTGAAGATAGGATTTGGACTCACTTTGTATAATTTGGAAACCTTTGGTCCAAAATCCAATAGTTTTCATGTTAGTTTGGTTCTAAGTTAATCGCGACTGATTATACTGTTGGATTTGCCTAGTGCTTAGATATGTCACTCTTGACGTGGTTTTATAGAACTTTAATGTTGGGTTTTAGTTGGTTCTCTCTCAATTGTGAGTTCCACTTACGTAAAGTTTTTGCTTAAAATTATTTATTGTAACTAATTGTCCGATTAGCAGGAAGCTGTTTAACGACTGCAAGGTAGTAAATTGCACTACTTTATAACATGGCTCCCAACACCACCAACCAACCCTCTACATCCATAAAAAAAAACACCACCAACATCACTACAACAAACATTTTACCTATAAAAAAACCTACCCACCTAAAAAACCATGTCCACCAAAAACACCACCACCACAAAAAACAACCCCTTTCATAGCATAACCCAACCTAGAGGCTCTTGGGTTGATAAGGAGAGCATGTCAAACTCCACAACTCGAGCTAAGATTGCTTTCTTCCCAAGACAAACCATTGGCACAGTTTTAAAAATCCCAGACCATATAGTTAATGAGAGCTCATAATTATAGAGCAGATGTTTTATGGGATTCTTCCTGGGCTATAAGATGTCTTACCATGCAGTTAGCTTTATTACTTTCTAGGTTTGGAAAAACCTTGGTCTTGAGAGTGTCATGACCATTTGGCAATCTTTTGAGGTGTCTAGTGAGTGATCATAATAGGAATTGGGATATGATTCTTTCTAAGGCCCAGTTTGCCTATAATACTTTATCAATAGGTCAATAAGCATAAGGCCACATGGATTTATGATCTTCCAGTTTAAGAGCAAGGATGAGGCTCACTCGATTATGGATAAGGGCCCGTGGATGTTTGGGGGAATTACATTATCCTTTAACTATGATGCCCTCATTTTGTTCTCGATAAGAACAAAATATCCAAAGTTTTGGTTTGGATTTGACTTTAAGGTTTATCGTTCCCTTTGTGAAATGAAATGGGATTTGGAATGGCCATCATACAATGAGCAAACCCTAAGCGACACACGACTTGACTATGCTCAGGTTTGCATTGAGCTAAATGTTTTGTCCTTTATAGTTTATAATTTTCAACTTAAATGTAAGTAATCCTCGAAACCTGTCATGATCTCGGTTAACTATGAGTGGAAACCAAAAGTTTATGAAATTTGCAAAGTTTTTGGACACTTATGCAAGGTTTTAATTGAGACTACAAAATTACTAGTTGATGATATGCTTAAGGTCATGAATGAGAGGGGGTGCTTTAATGTCATGTATTTCAGAAATTTATGTAATAGTTGTCACTTCAACTTTGCCAAGGATTATTGTTGTTCCTAAGACAATAGCATCAGATGCCAAAACCCCAGAAATTGGTCAACCAGATGGAAATATTCAAGAAACGGTCGACCAGTTAAACATGGCAGTTGGGCCCAATACCACTGCCCAAAATACCGGTTAATGAAATGGTCTATTGGCCCTCCTAACCCTGCTTCAGATAATGTTGTAACATTTTCTATTGGGGAGGCCAAGATGGATAATGAAGGTGAGTCAGATCATGACTTGGATAAAGACATCTCATATGTTGGAAAAGACTAACTATCTTTGAGTGCAAATTATAATGAGAGTAGCGAGACTAGTACCTCATTGTCAATCAAAGATGTTTCGCCTGATAAAAAAAAAAGTCTCAAGATACTTCTCATTCTCCTCCAACCACTAGCCGTAGAAAGAAAAATAAAGGGAAAGTGTTAAAGGGCCTTTGACTTTGTCCTTTTATAATATTTATTTCTTATTTTATGATAGGTTGCTGGAATATATGGGGTCTTAATGGCTGAATAAAATATAAAGCAATAAAGGATTGGATAAAAAAAATACAGACATGGCTTAGTTGGTCTTCTTGAAACTAAGATTGCTTGTAACCAGATGAGGGAAGTTGAGACAGTTATTAATCCTTTATCATGACAGTTTATCTCTAATGTCTTGAATTTTGTTAATTTTTATATTCTGGTTAGTTGGGATCTGACGATGTATAATGCCTTTTGTTTGTTTACTTCTCCTTAGTAGATAGCTTGTGAGATGTCTAGGTTGGTTGATGAGTGCTCTTTTATTGTCACCCTTATATATGGTCTTAATACACCTACTTGGCATCAGAACCTCTAGGATTATTTGAGACGAAACTCTATTACTTTCCAATCTAGACCATGGATTATTTTAGGGGACTTTAATGCTATTTTGAGCTCTTCTGATAAATTTATAGGTGATCCAACTTGGCACAAATATATGAATGATTTTGGCAGTTGTGTACAACTAGCAAAACTAGTAAGAGTTTCTTATTTAGGGCTGAGGTTCACTTGACATAATAGTTAGCATGGTAGGAATATTCTTGAGAAGTTTGATTGGATTTTCAAGAATTCAGCTTGGTTTTCTGTTTGGTTGACTACATGCTCTAAGTTCTTGGCTAGAGAAGCCTCTAACCATAGTGCCATGATGGTTCATTTTTGTTCTTTTTTTTTCCAAGGTAAACACTTTTTTTGAAATTCTTGAACCTATTGGCTAACAAACAAGATTTTTTAGGTTTAGTTGAGGATGTTTAGGGGGTTTATGTTGATGGTAATGTTATGTACAAGTTTACTAAGAGATTGAGATTTTTAAAGTCTACATTGAAATCTATGCATCGCCACAACACTAGTCATATTTCTAGTCGTGTGGTAGAGGCAAATATTAATTCAGCTATAACACAAATCCTACTTGATGGTTCACCCCAATCTAAGGAGCACATGAGGGTAGAGAGGGAGCTTGCTATGGAATTCTTTCAATTGAGCAAGGATGAGGAGCAATGTTGTTGAAATCATGAGTTGACTTGTAAAATCGTACGATTTTACGAGTCACCATAGGTTTACCCTGTAAAATCATTTGGAAAAATTGAAAACCGGTAAAATCAAATTAAAATCAGTTTGAATTTTTAAAATAAGATAAAATCGGTGAAAATCACGATTTTGAAACCGTGTTTACGAGTTTCATAAAAATATATATACTGATCTTTGCCTAACCTTCTCTCATTTTCTCCTTTACAATCTCATTTTTTTCCCATCACTAATAACATCCTTTTAACTACCACCATAAGATCCAAACAACTTCAACCATCTGCTGTAGATATGGGTGTTAATTAATTATTGTGGATAGAAGCCATGAGGATTTCCCCCTCTGTTTTGGGGTCAATCTGAGCACCTACACTTGGCCCTCCTCTAGATCCATAAGCAATTGCTGAGGCTGGTTCTTGTTAGGTAGAAATCAACTGGAAGTATGTACACAATTACTCATCTTTTTATTATAAAACATTGAAAATGGCAGTGTTGTTGAGTAAAGTTTTTATGAATATTGTCTTTGTATGCACCCTTTAACCCTTTAACTTGAAAGGTACCTTTATTAATTAATAGGTTCATGCTTCTAACATATCTTAATTTTAAATAAATAACTTGTCTATAGTAGAGGGATTGTGTTCCTGCAATATATTTTGTTTTTACCAACTCCTCTTCGATTATGGTTTTGTAATGCTATCTATTTAGATATATTATATATCTTAATGAGAATCACACTAGTACTTCATAATTGACATTCATTTTAGTTTCTAATCTCAATTGAAATTGTGGAGATTGAGTTGGACAAAAGGCTACTTAATAGAATTCTCTATGACTTTGTAGCAGAGGCTTTATGTCATTGGTTATCATTGGCCTTCATTGGAGAATTTTCTAAGTATCATCAACTGTCAATCTCTTTATTTTTGTTGTATTAAAGCCTTTAGTAAATTTCATTCTTTTTTTTTAACTTCATATCGTTTTTTAAAAACTGACTCACTGCTAAATTTGTTTTAAGACATTAGAATGAACTTTTATAGTTTTTTTTACGGGTTTTGTATGAGCAACTTTGATTATTAACTTTGATTCTCTCCTCACTTTATAGTTTTTTACAACAAAATGATTGCTTGTGATCCATCATCAAGTTTGCCTAAATATCTCCCAGCAAAGAGAACGATGCAAAACTACGGGATGAAGAAGCTCGAAGGTATTTTTTTTTTGTTAGTTTTCATTAATGTGAGAAACATGATTGTTCTGTCATTTTTTGTGGAGAGTTAGCAACTTACTCTATAAATGGTACCACCTACCTTTAGAAGCAAGAACGTTGTCTTTTGTTGCATGATAGGACATTGAGAGTAGAGATTGTCAATTTATGCTATATTATTTATGTTCAATTTATGTATGCTGTTGCAAAGGAATTGTTCTTAAAATATGCTTTAGATAGCAGGGAGTCTTCAAGCTTCAAGATGCTAAAAAGAAAAAAAATTGTTTTTCACTTTGCTTTTAAAAATTTGTTTCTTAAGCACTTAGTTGTATGTTTTTCACTTTGATCATGTTACATATTATGTAGTAACTCAAGTCTTAAATGAGAATAACTTTTGTCCTTGCATTAAAATTGTCAGTTGGATTGCAATTTTATTGCCCTTGATGACAAATCATATGGTATTTTTTTGTTCATTTTGATATATAAAATTTCAACTTGAAATATGTATGAATTTTTATTTAAACCATGCATTTTAAGATTCTTGAAGCCTTGAACTATATATATGAAAAACAAATTGTATGATTTTGCGATCTGAGTTTATAGTATATTTTTCGTGTCGTGTCAAAAATGTGTTTTTAACAACCTTGATGAGAAGGCTTCTTACAAGAAAAGTCTTGAGTTTAGTGGTTAAACTTTGGGGACATAAACACCAAATTCTTTCACAGGTTATTACTTCATAGACAGATCAGGAATAAGATTCATGGATTGACTGATGAGACAAGGAATCGTGTCCATAAGGGTTGGGGTCAGCTGATAGTCCACTACTTCTAAGGTATGCACTTTACTCATTTGACCACCCCTCCCGATGATGCTTTCAGATACTTCTTTGATTACATTGCTTCTGATATGGTGCCTAATTTAGAGTTTGATATCATAGATGATGAAATTAAAGAGGCTTTATTCCCCATACCAGATGATAAGGCTCCTGGTCTAGTTAGTTATATACTTGTTCTTAAGAGAAATTAGGACATTATTAGTAAGGACTTGTTGCAGTGAGGTACTTCTTTGATTTCTTTACTCTCCCTAGATGTGTTTATGCTACCAGGATTACTCTAGTTTCTAAGATTGAGAACCCTATCATTATTAATGACTTTAGGCCTATTCATGTTGTAATGTGATGTACAAATGCATTTCTAAAGTCTTTGTGAATAGGATGAAGAGGATTCTTGCTGATGTTATTAGTCCTGCTCAATTTGCTTTTATTCCTGGTAGGCAAATATCAAATCCTATTTTGTTGACTTAGGAGCTCATGCATAACTATCATTTAATTGGTACTATGTCTAGATGTGCTTTAAAAATAGACATAAAAAAGCTTCTGATACAATTAGTTGGGAGTTTATTATCATCACGGGTTTGAAGGCTATTTTAGTATATAGCTTCATGGTTAGATGGATTGAGGTTTGCATATCTACAACACATTTCTTAGTGGCTATGAATGGGGAGCTTCACAGATTCTTTCCAAGTTTTAGAGGTCTTCAGCAGGGTGATCATTTGTCTTCCTATTTATTTGTCTTAGTTGTGTAAGGTTTGGGAGACATACTTACCAAGATTTAAATATCACTGACAATGTCAGGAGAATGCCATTACTCATTTATATTTTACTGATGACCTTATGATATTTTATCGAGTAGATATAGATTCCATTGGGATTGTGAGAAAGGCCTTGGATGATTTTGCTAGGTTGTCTAGGCTAGTAATAAATCTAGCAAAGAGCCATGTTTTCTTGTCAAGGTTAATGATGAACTAGGAGCTTCTTTGCATACCCTTTTGGGTTTCAGGTTGGGTTCTATAAGGCTCGGCCCACTCCCCCTTACAGAATATTGTCTGATATGGCTTAGCCCAACTCGGCTTCCATGCCTCATGGTTTTGTTCCGGGCAGCCCACAGGCCCCAAAACACGTCCTACATGGTTAGATATCAACTGCCTTAATATGCCCTAACTCTGAACACTCTTCTATCGATGTGAGATACTATAGGTTCTCTGTCGATGAGATATTTATGAGTCCCTATAATCTAAACTAGACTAAAATATAGTGATTACATGCCTTTGGTTGAGCAGATTCTCTCCAGGATTAAGTTGTGGACTTCAGCTTCTCTTTCTTATATTAAGCGTCTCTAACTGATCAAATTTGTTCTCTTTTCCATCCAGGTATACTGGTCTTCTATGTTTATTCTTTCTTGTTCTGTTATCAAGAGGATTGAGGGAATTTTAGTTGCTTTCCTCTAGAAGGGTTGTCCTCTTTCCTATTCTAGGGCTAAGGTAGCTTGAACTTCTATTTGTTATCCTTTTAAGGAGGGTGGTATAGGGATCAAGAGGATTAAGACTTGGAATAGAGTAATTATTCTCAAGCATGTTACTTTCAAACATATCATTAGTTTGGTCCAATTAGGTATTTGCTCAGGGGACGTTCTTTCAGGCATGTCAGACCTCCTTCAATATCTTTTTGGTCTTGGAGAAAGATTCTTCTTATCAGAGATTGGTGTAGAAGAGTGTTTATTTCATGCATTGGTGATGGGGCTACTACACCTTTGTGGTTAGACTATTGGTTGCTAGATGAGAAACAATTTTGTGACCTATTGTCTTTCAGGGTGCTACACTCTTCAAGGCTGCCTTGGGATGCAAAGGTGTTAGACATTATTAAGGAGGGTTCTTAGGCTTTTTCTTCTGGTAGTCCACACCTCCAAACTATATGGGATCCCATTCACTTCCATCCTCGAATTTGCTCTCAAGATCATTATGTTTGGAAATGTCACTCTTCCGGAAAATTCATGATTGATTTGGCTTGAGAGACTCTTTAGGATATTAGACCTGAGGACATTGTGTACCATTTACTCTAGTTCTCAGGCCATATCTGTAATATCCCACATTGGCGGGTGAGGACTTGAGGGAGGGCTTTATATGAGCATGCTCACCTTGACTAGTACGATGCGTTTTGAGGTCATGCGTGGTTGCCAAGAACAAATCTGTGAGGCCCGTGGGCCAAAGCGGACAATATCTTGCTAGTGGGGGTGGGTGTTACATTTGGTATTAGAGCTCGGCTCACTGGCTGTTCGATGGTGCCGACAGGGTTGTCGGGCTCCTTAAGGGGGTGGATTATAATATCCCACATCGATAGATGAGGACTTGGGGGAGGGCCTTATATGAGTATGCTCACCTTGACTAGTAAGATGCGTTCTGGGGTCATGCGTGGCTGCTAAGAACAAATCCGTGAGGCCCATTAGCCAAAGCGGACAATATCTTGCTAGTGAGGTGGAGTGTTACAATATCCCACGACACTCCTTCATCTTATATCTTGCTTCTCTGATTCAACTTCAACTATGGACATGCCACATGCGCTTTAGATCATTTCGACTTCAATCTATATCCTGTGTGATATGCAAATAGAGACCCATGACCATTTTTTTTTTTTTTTAATGCACCTACCCTGCCTTGGTTTAGGGAGATATAAGAAGCAAGACACTCATTTCATGGCAACCTCTACTTCATTGGGCATATTTACATCTCTTAAAAAGGAAATAGTTCACTCATATTCTAGCTCGATTAGTCCTCCCACCCATAATCTACTTCGTGTGGAATGAAATGAATAATGGAGTATTTTCTCAGATATTTCAAACTCATCAGGATGCTTGTTCAAATATTGCCTAAGAGCTTCTAATCCAAGTAATAGATCTATGTATTTTTTGGGGTATGTCCATCGTATTTTTTACAATTTTTTTTCTTTTATTAAATTTACACTTATAAAAAAAAAAGATTTAGCAATAGTGTACATTGAATAAGTAGTAAAATGTGAGTGTGTGCATGATGAATTTTGAACAATAAAAAACTATGTTGTTTTAGTTTTTAATATAATATATGATTTTCAACAAAACAAATATTCTTAGCATATTCCTAATCTTATATAAATACTACTATAAAAAAAAATTGAAGAATCATAACTTATAATGAAATGAAAAAAAAAATTATAACCCATTTCAAATGAAATTTCTATTTATATAAATAATAAAATATTTTAAAAAAGTAATGGGGTGAGGACAATTAAAGTAATGGGGTAAGGATAATTATCTAAATTTATATTAATAATGCCTAAATAATTAATTATATAGTCAACAAATTTTAATGTATCCTATAAACAACTAGTGATGATTGTAATTTATAAAAGGAGAAAACATTTGAACAATGAAAGGAAATGCTATATGCTATTACGGATGTGAGTTATTATAATTTTTATTTATTTAATTTATGAATTATTTAAAAAAAATCATCTAAAGTCTTAGACAAAACAAAAGACAATCTAGGTTCATCACATGTGACCATATATGGTCATGCAAAAACATCACCACCTGAATAAAACCAATATACCTCTTTTTTATATTAATTATTTGAATAAAAAAAATTTAATATCAATTCAGATATTATTTAGTTTAGTTTAATTATTAGAGGAATGCATGAAAAATAATAACTTTGAATTTTTAATTAAGTTACTTAATTAAGCATAGAACTAAACAATTTAAAGATTATTAACTATATTGGTGAATTTTTATGAATCATATTATAAAATGTATTCTAAATATAAACATAATTTTGCAAAAAACTTCTATAGTCATAAGATCAAACTAAAATTTTAAAAAATGAGCATGCTTGAACAAATTGCATAAACAATATTTAAACTAGATTTTAATAATACTTATTTGTTGAAGCCCTTAAAATTTAAATTAGATGAAAGTTTGTTATTTTCAATAATCAATTATTTATAAGGTTTTATTTCTTTTCTTTTAATGCAAATAAAATAATTGAAATCAGCCACCAGAATTCAATAACAACACTTTAATTAGTTGTAATGGTAAATAATATCCTTAAATTAGGAGAACAAACTTAAAAAATCTCCCCATAAAAAACTTTAACTCAAGCTCTAAAATAACAAAAGAAAAAAACAAATAAAAAATATTAGGAAATGTAAGTGAGAAAAGGTTGAAGAGCATTTGCTTTATGTATTTAAAATATCTCTCCTTCAACTCTTTTTTGTATTAATTTTTTGAACCAAAATGAAGATGGGTTATTTATTGTTTCTTTTAATGTATCCACGTACTCAATTACATTATGTATAACTAAGTCTAGCCCCTCATTTTTTATTTAGCCATAGAACAATTATTTAAGTAATTGAGTTTTGTTTTTCAATTTTATCATTTGATATTATGCTTATATGGTTTTAAGCCTAATAATTTATTTCAATTTGTGTCCTACATTGTATTTGCGATGTTAGAAATGTCCCAAATTTTAATTAATTCTCAATTTTATGAAATATGATCTAATTTTATTAATTAAAAAATTGAAACTACATGGATCGAATTTAACAAATAAACAAAGCAATTACCTTTTTTATTTTTTATTGTTCATGGGGTATAAAAACTACAATTTGGTCCTTAAAGTTTATATTTTTTCCATCTTTGATCCTTGTTTTTTAAGGGTTTATGATCTCAGTCCTAAACTTATTTGTTTTGTGTTTTAGTTCATAGAATTTGAAAGGAGAGAGAGGGTTGCTGAAAAATGAGAAAAGAGAGAGAAAATGGTCGGTTGACTAAATTTCAACTATAGAAAATGTTGATCTTGATGTCAATGAGTTTATCTTGACAAGAAAAGTTTCATTAAGGTGTTTTTAACTATTCGTGTTTCCAAAAGAGTAGGTAAGAACTCGAAAATTTTTATTTGATTTGATTTAATTTTGGGTTTTTAGATAAATTTAGGATATCCTGAGGTTGGAAATGAGTATCTTATTATGTTTAAGGTGTTTCTTTAATGTTTTTAGATAAAACAAAATGGTTGAAAATAGTTTTTTTTATTCCAAAACTTATACCTTGACTTTTAGACCACCTTTAGTGATCAAAGAAACTATCAATAAATAATGCATCATGTACTTGCTTTGAAGAAAATGTCATTTGCTTATTTATTTCCTGTTTTAAAAAGAAAGCTAGGTGCCTTCCATGCCACCAAACACCTAACTTTCTTTCAATTGTACTAGGTGTGCAAGCTAACCTTTTAGGTAGGTCTAGGTGCCTAACATCTTCCTAGATTATTTATTTTCTAAAAATACAAACTCGAACTTGCCAGCCATCTTTAATGGCTAGAATATATGTTATATACTTTAATTTTTTAAAAAAATAAGATAAATGATTTTTTTATTAAAATAATAAAGGAAGAAAGCCAAGCACGTGAGCATGGCTTTCCACACGTGTTTGTGTTTGTACTTTTGCTTTTTTGAGCCAATCATTTTTGGCTCATCCTTCAAGGCCTATAAGTTTGATATTTTTTTTATATTGCTCTTTAATTTTTTTTAATTTATTTTTTCTTGGATTTTAAATTTTAAATTTAATTTTTTATTATAAACTTTTTGCATAATTCTCTTAGATTAATTATTCTTTAATTCCTCTTCAATTTCATATAAAATAATAATTTTTAATTTTTAATTGAAACTTGCTTTCATGTTTTTAATAAATTTTTACATAAAAACCAATGATTCCCATGGAAAAATACATGTTCTTTTGTAAAAGAAAAAAATGTTCATGAATTAAAAAATTAGGTTTTTGATTAAAAAATTATATTTTCTCCTCAAATCATAATAGTTTTTGTGAATTGTTTTTATGATTGCTATTACTTTTAGAATCACAATTCACAGAACTGACTTGTTTGCTGGGAAAAAAAAGAAAAAAAGAAGAAAGAAAAACTTCAATTAGTTCCATCGAAATTTCCTCATTAAATTCCAAAGAACAGTATGATCTTTGGCAAGAAAATAGAACTGTTTGCGCATCATCAATCTTATTCATGCCACGAAATAATATGCAAAGGAAAAGGAGATCATAATAGCGCACCCCTCCAAACTCTTCCATGTCATTCCTGTAAATCCTTCATAATTGACGCCTTGCTCTTGCATCTTTTTTTACTTATTTTTCACACTGTCTGTCCTCGAGTTCAGAAAAAAGCTGCTGGGATTGAATCATGACCTTGTAGGCTGGCTGGATCTTCTCCAGAAACAACTTCACTCCCTGGCAACATCATCTCCTTGCTCAAAAACGAAAACCTCGGCCTCATTATGTTGACTCATAGGCACCTCCTCAGTTGGTAACCCTACTTCAGAAGCTTCATCGACAGTCTCTGAAAACAGAAGGTGTGGTAAGATGGTTTCCTGATCGAAATGAAATCTATCATAAGCTGCATTTCCAGATTCAACATCTTCCATGTTTCCAAAAACATCGGTCAGGCATGCTGTACCGTTATTAATAGGACAACCCTTGTCTTTCGAGAGATCCGTGGACTGTCCTGCATGGTTCAACTCTGCATTCAAATTCGCGTTTCCCTTGCCAGTGGAGATTTCTGATGCGCCTGTGGTCGCTGCATTCTCCTCCAACATTAGAGAATCCTCTGAAAAATGTGTGCCATCATCATTTAAAATTTCACTTGCATGCTCAGAATGGTTTTCAGGTGGTTCCTCTACAGGGATCCCTACAAGCTCATCATCTGAAGGTGATTCTGTTTCCTCAATCTTCACCAGCCTTTCAATCGCTTCAATTGCCGCTTTCATAATCCATCCATCATCAGCATCTCTGCAGAACAGTTGTTTAATTTTATACTCAGGGAAGCTGACAAATTTCAAGTTGCAGAGATATATGTGGGCCTACTGGTAGTTGCCATTAACGAGAAGTATGGTTACAAATTACTCCTCCACACGGTAAAGCCTCTTCCCATCATACTAAACAAGTAATATGAAATTTGAAGATTTTTGAAAAAACTTGTAGCCAAGCATGTCCTTGTTTTAGGGTCTTTCAAACTGCTAGGACACATTTGTAAACACACATATGGTAGGATGCCTAATTGAATCATGATGTGACGTCTAGAATTGCATGAGAGATACAAACCTTTTCATTTTATTTTTATGAATGAACTAACCTTCCTTTATGAACCAAAATCTAATAATTCTGCAATATTAAAAAAATAGCAGGCCTGTTTTCTTCTTTCTTTCTTTTTTTCAAATCATTTGATAAAATGGGCCAGGAGATTTCTTGCTTCTATGAAACAGCAGACAGAAAAATTATCACTCCTTCAGATGCAGCCATTAGATTTTCTCCAGTATTTTTTCAATGCATCCTACACGGCAGCTTACTGTTTTGTTTTGTTTTTTTACACTTCTACCATTACTGTTATCACTTATTTTTCCGTGCAAGTGATGTGAAATGGCAGATCAGAACATCCATTCTTATAACATGGAATCTGGAAGAGGTAAATTCTTAAATTACTAGATGCAAGACCTGAGAGGCTTAGCTCATACATATCCAAAGCACAATATCATCAGACTTTATTTTTTTTTGATAAACAGTATTATAATGATTCTAGAACAAAACAAGGAGAAACATCGAAGCTAAAAATTGTTTTAGTGCGCGCGCGCCCGTATTGTAAACACAGTAATGATGGTTTTCCAGGATCGATCACCGGAATTTCAACTCAAAGAATTACCTTGTAGGATCCAGTCCTGCTGAATCGAATAGTGATTTCATGAGAGTTGCAGGAACCGAGGGATTAGTGGAGAAGTAGTCTCCAAACCTTATGATTTCCGCCAGAAAATGCATGTCCAGAACGAACTGTTTCAGAGACATTGGATATAAATGGAAAACATTGAGTTAATGCTTAAGAATCACAATAACAAATGACAGAATAACAAAGCTGTGTGTGCATGTAGAAAACCCATTAAAAGACCAACAAGATTTATGGTTTGACGCCTTTTAATGTGTGAACCAAATACATATTCATTACCAAAATTGAGAAGTTCAGTCAAAATCCGCCAACACAAAGTATAATAATCTTAGAAGCATGAAAAGAAGAATTGGCATCAAGTTTTTATCTGCTGACTATAATTTTTAGAACTCTCAGGAAATTGAGCAAAATGCAGAAACAGTTCACGTGTTTAAGAGATATTTATGGCCAGTAAATGTTGAAATTTCTTTGCAGAAGCCGGAAATATTTAAATATGCCATTTCAATATTATTTAGTGATCACCATATGCACCGATAATACCAGAATTTGAGAAATAAGTTTCTGGTTTTGCAGGAGTAAAGTGACAAGACAACTAAGTTAATAGGTGGCAGGAAAACCATAGAGGCAAAGGATACATTTAGAGACAAGATGATCAGCTGCAGCAAGGATTTATAGCTTTAATAGGGTTAAATGACCATAGAGGATTGTTTTGTTATGACAGACAATTGGGAACCATATCACAGGCACAAATTAGTGAGTAGCATGAGATTTATCCGAGTAGATATGCAAAACAGACAGCAATAAAGCAAGTTGATGAAGCTGGTCAGCAGTATACAGAGAAAAGAAAGTCAGGTGGTCAACTCACAGCAAAACTCGATAATAAACAACAAAATTTGAGCAGATACAAGAACAAACTAGCAATAAGCAGTTCTCCAAGCATAAAACAATAGCACATACCTGATTCCGAATGTCAGGATGTTCCAAATTCAAATTTTCTTCAATATTCCCCCATATCTCTTTGTCGTTTGAAATCCAAACAAATATGGCCTCAATCAATTCCCTCATTAACTCCATCAACCAATCCATTTCAAAAACTTCCTCGTCTGTAAGTTTACCTAGTTTTCTCAGTTCAAGAAACAGCACCTGGTTGGTGCACACCAAAATGAGAACAGTATGAGTAGAATTTTGTCAACAGACAACTTAAAGAAATTGACTAATGAATATAAACCTTTAGAACTTTTTATTTCTTACCCTGTCCTACCTAATGCATAACAAAAAAATAGGGCCACCTATAACACAAGTTTCCCTCTTCTTTTTTTTTTCCCCTTCTTCCTCCCTTTCCCTTTCCCCTTTTCTCTTTTAACTGGGACTACAATAGCACTTAGTGAATGCTTTATAAATGCAAGGTCATCAATTTCCTCTCTAAAGGAAGAAAATATACCTGAAAGGCAACAGAGGGCATCAAATCATGAACCAGGCCAGGATCAACCTCACTGTCCATGCACTTTTGGGGGGTCTTACAGCCAATTTCAGGAGACATCATTCTGCATACAAATTGCTGGAAGAAATGAGCTTTTAGCCTAGCAGATGCATCTTGAACGAATAGTACACGACTTTCAAGTTCCTGCTGATGAAAACCAACTGACTGGTTTTTCATTAGCCTAGAATCAATTGGATTGTTGCTTCCAAAAACACTTAAAATAGAGCTAGAGAATAGATTTTCAAGTGTTGATAGATTTGCCAGAATAGAAACTTGTTGAGGCACTGTCTCTGCTAAAATTATGCCTGAATCATTTGTTTTAGAGGTGATGGCTCTTTCAAGGATAGCTATGTACTCTGAGAAGAGGTTCATGAGTCCTCTGAGGATAGAATCTTCCAATTGAAGTGCAATCAAAGGGGTAACATCTCCAGTGATAGCCTGAACCAAAAGAAAAAAAAAAGATATTAGCAGAATTGCATACACTATGAGCATGTTTCGTAATCTTTGTCAGTTCAAAAGAATAAAATTGTGTCATGACACCAAAAGGAGATAAATAAAGGGTATTTGAGTTCTTAAATTTACTAAATCTGCCCCCAGAAATCCAACAGGTTCCCTGCTAATATTGGCAACTGTGCCTTGTGAGTTTTTCCAAAATAAAGACAGCAAAAAAATGGATTTAACATTAGGAGCTCTCATTGTAGCCCGCGGTATACTGGTTTAATCAACACTGTATAAATATGTATGTATGCTGTAAAACCCATGGCAGTCTCTGAGAGTTCCAAGAAGTTAGCTTAGATGAGATTTAAAGCTGCTGAATTGAAAAAAAAAAAAAAGGGTTCCGTATATCCAGTTGATTAGTAAATATAGCGCAGAAAACAATTCAATAGGCAGCCGACCTCTCACTTATGATACTTTTTTACTGTAAATAAGCAAGCAAACCTGCAACACAGTTACGAACTTCCTGCCGCTACTGGTGAGAAGGCAATATTCTGGTCGTTCCCCAATAACATTAGAAGAGCAGCTTTCATTTAAAATTCCAGACAGAAGATATCTACCTAAAACCCAAGCATCAGTTGCAGTGAAGATGCCGATGACTTTCTTAAAATGGTCTACATGTATCAGAAGAACATCTTCCATACAAGGGCGAACATGCTCAATCAAACATGGCCTCAACACCAATCTCTGAGATTCTAACAAAGAGCAATATGATAACGCAAATTGCACAGATTCTACAGCTGTGGACAGTCTGCTGCTTACCTCTGAGACAGATATAACATATCTAGCAAAAGAAACAGCAAAGACTTCAATTTCTTCATAGACCCACAGAATAAATTCTGAAGAAAAGGGAGAAGTTTCTCCATACAGCTTCATAAAGCTCCTCGCAGCTTGAGAAATCATAGAAAAAACAAACCTCGAAAGTTCCCTGATGTACACCCCATGTAAAAACACCTTTGAATTCTGCAAATCATGTATTCCACGAGCAATACGCGAATGATAAAACCTCAGCAATAACTGAGTTGCAAGATGACTTTCACCTAGTCTGCAGATTCCAACCAGCGCCTTTTGAAGTTCAGGGGCACTTATTCTTGGATTTTCAGCCACCAGAGTTGATTCCAACGTAAGCATTGCTTTCCTCTCAGAAATCACAGACTTGTATAGCATCAAAACATCCGATGGCACATCGCCTAATTCAACCTCCACTCTTTTAAAATTCTCTTCCTCCGTTTCTAAAATGGCTATTGCTTCATCTATCCTGTTTTCTGACAGCAGAGTGTCCAGAATTTCTAAAATGTCATCGATGTGAACCTCCAACTGATTTGAGGGAGGTGGCTCGTCCATTTCAGATTCTTCAATGATTGATTCCATTGTTTCCTCTGATAACAACTTCAAGTACACGCCGTCAATCAATTCTTTTACTAGCCCTTTCTGTGTAGAAACTTGCGTTTTAAGTTTCATCAGCTCCTTTTCCATGTCCTTTACTTCCTCAAATACTCTACAAATTCAGAAAATATATAGATAGATAAAGGATAGATCATTTTACACTAAAATGAGGAACAAGAAGATGAATTTTTACCCGAGAAACGCAGAATAATTAGAGAAGATGTTTCGATGAAAATCATCATCCGATAATGCCTGTATCTCCAATAATTCCGCACAAAGGCGCTTTATTCCCTACAAAATCAAAGAAGATAAAAACAAAAGAAAATCAAATTCTTGTGTGTGTGTGTGTGTATCTGTCCCAAACCTGTATACATGTACTCAATTGCATCCTTTTGTCAGTTTCTTTTAATAGTTTAAGTTATATATTCCTTATGTGCTAAGAATAAAATTTGAAAAAACAAAATATATACTTCAAACTTTATAATTACCTTTCCGGCCATGGAATGGAGATTGGAGTCGTGGTCGCCGCTGTCAGAGTAAATGGAAGAGCTGCTGGAGTCGGAGTCGTTTGAATTCTCGGATTCTCTGAATCGGAATCTAGTAGCCGTTGAAGATGATTCCATTGGAATCGATTTTCCATCAAGTAGCGAACAAAGGTAAAAATGGATTTTGATTCACGAATTCATAAGAAGAAGAAGAAGAAGGTATGCTTGGACTTTGGAGGTCTCTGGTGTCCTTTTCTGCGGCTTTGGTTCCTTCGTTTAAACAGGGCACCCTTTTGTCTTTCTCCATTCGTGAACTTCGAGCCTTCAGTACTCCAATCTCGATTCTCTCCTCTTTTCATTGGTTAAAAATTAAAATACTAATTAATTGGCGCCAAGTAAGACGAGGATGACCAAAACCGGTGCGTTTTATCTTCATGTCAAGCTGTTGGTTGCAAAAAAAAAAACCAAAAACAAATTAAGAATATTGATTTATAAAGTATTTGACATGAAGATGTATTTATTTTATTATTATAATTAATCTCTTAAACTTATGAGGGTTTTGAGATTATGATAATTCTTTTAAAAAAGATCAAAATCAATTAGAAACCAAAACAAAATATATAAGAAATCAAAATGAAATATGTAATAAAAACTAATTCAAAATATATTTCAAAAAATATTGAAACGATGATATATTGAATTGATTTTTATTTTATGATTTGACCCGCTAAACTCATGACTTGAATCATAAATTCTATTGGGTTACAAAATTTTATTGGGTTACAAAATTTTATTTTTTAAATTTATTCTTTACCTAAATATATGATGAAAAATAGATATTTCTTTTAAAGTTAAAAAATAAAAATGAAAGCCAAAAAAAAGGGAAAAAAAAGAGAAACAACAACATATTAAATTAACTCAGGTTTCTTGGCTTAATGCGTCAAACACGGGTCATGGACCTCATTGGATTTAATAATTTTATTTTAAAAAATTAATTTTTTAATTAAATATATGATAACAAAAATAGAAGAGTTTTTTTAAAAAAAAATGTTAAAGAATGTAATTGAAAAGAAAAAAAATTAAAAGAAAAAATAAAATAGAAAAAGACTATAATGGCTCAATGTGGCTAGGCTTCTAAAAAAGTTAAATGAAAAGAATAAAACAAATAAAAAACTAAAAAGTGAAATTATATGGAAACATTTTGAATTCTTGAACTAATATTCAAAACATAAAAAGAGATAAGGTTGCATTTGAAATGTTAAAAATGTTGTATGTGTTAAAAAAAATTATTAAAACATGTGAGGAAAGTATTCTCCCTAATTGTTTTTTGTTTTTTTTCTTTTTTTCTTCCTCAAGATTGTTTTCTTCTTTTTTTTCTTTTTTAATTTTTCCCCACATTTTTTTTTCCTTTTTTTGTTTTTACATGTTTTTTTTCAAGATTGTCTTCTTTTTTTTTAATTCTTTTTTGTTTTTTTTCAAAATTATCTTTGTTGATTTTTTGTTTAATTATTAAATTGGATGAGAATTTAGTTCTGTAGTTTTTTCTTTAAAATATTATTGATTGTTATAATGTTTCCCTAAATGTTTTTTTCTTTTTATGAATTTTTTTTCCAAAACAGTCTTTGTTGATTTTATTTTTTTCATATTGAGTTGATTAAAAATTTTGCTTTGTAGTTTTTTTCTTTAAAACACTGTGGATTGCTATAATGTTTCCGCACATGGTTTTTGTTTTGCTACAGTGTTTCCCCACTTGTTTTTTTTCAAAATTATCTTTGTCGATTTTTTTTAAAATATTGAGCTGGTTGAGAATTAGCTTTAACTTTCCTCACATGTTTTTTTTCATGTTTGTTTTTGCTTTTTTTTTCCAAAATTATCTTCTTCTTTTTTTTGTGTTTTTTTTCAGAATTATTTTTGTCAATTTTATTTTTTTAATATTGAGCTGGTTGAGAATTTATATTTGTAGTTTTTTTTTTAAAACATTGTGGATTGCTACTGTGTTTTTCCACATGGTTTTTTTATGGTTTTTTTTTGTTTTCTTTTTCAAAATTGTCTTTGTCGATTTTATTTTTTTCATTTTGAGCTGGTTGAAAATTTAGCTTCGTAGTTTTTTTCTTTAAAACACTGTGGATTGCTACAGTGTTTCCCTACATGATATTTTTTTATGATTTTTTTAAAATATCTTTATCGATTTTATTATTTTTAATATTGAGCTGGTTGAGAATTATAACTGTAGATTTCCTCATGAAACATTATAGATTGCTATAGTGTTTCTCTGCATGTTTTTTTTCCTTTCATTTTTTTTGTTACGATTTTTTCCAAAATTATCTGTCAATTTTATTTTTTTTAATATTAACCTGATTGAGAATTTAGATTTGTAGTTTTTTCCTTGAAAACATTGTGGATTGCAACAGTTTTTCTCCATATGATTTGTTTTTATTTTTTTATGATTTTTTTTCACAAACTTACAATAACACACAAGTATGCCACAAGCCCACGACATCGCGCGAGCATGGCTTCTAGTATTAAAAGAAAAGGTGTGAATTTTTTTTTTAAAAAAAAACCATCATTTAGGATTTGAATTGTGCAATCTTAGCATAATAATTTTTAAGGTTGTCTCTTTTACCACTTAGACATAGCGCGCTTTTACATCACTTATGCCCCATGTTTATTTTAAACATACTTTTGTGTTTTAAAAAATAAAGAATCAAACGATGCGTTGTCTTCCTATCTAGATTTTGGTCCTCACTCAGATAGTTTTAAAATTTGGGATCGGCTTTTATGGTTTTGAAAAATCCAATTTTTCATCTATATTGGCCTAAAAACACCTCATAAATATCTTTATAATCTTACAAAAAAAACATTTTATCATGATAAACAACCTTAAAAAATGGCTTAAAAATACAAAATCAAACCAAGAAAATTTTTCTCTCTCAACCTAATTTCTTTTTCTAGGAAAGATTAAGGTTTAAAGCCACCTCTATACAACTCTTTTTGTTGAATGGAATCCTTCGATATAAATTTTAGTCATTTTTATTGTCGGAATTGTGACAACCAAATGCTTTCTCTCTTCAATATCATTTTTCAACGGATCTTTATTTCTATCTCATACAAGGACTAGAATTGAAAAAATAAACTTTAGGACTAAATAAAATTTGGCAAGCACGTATAAATAGCCATCAATTTTATCCATCCTTTACTTGTTGGTTCTCAGACCTTTAATTTGATTTTTTTTATTGTAATTTCCAGAATTATTCCATGTAATTAGGCTAGAAAAGGACATAATTGGCAAACAAAAATAACTTAACAAACCAAAAATAAAAAAATAAACTTTTAGACCAAAATGAACTTTGCCTCAGAATATTATATTGGTCATTATATTTCTTCATGTGTTTCACTTTGGTCCCCTATCATTAAATTTTTCTAGTTCTTAACAAAATTTGACAAATTAGTCATCAATTTGTACTTAGAATGATGTAATTAAAAAAAAATAGAGCACAAAAAAAAATGTTGTAGTGATTCTTTTTAGCATTTTAGTATATGTTATAACATCAAACCATACTATGCATATAGACGGAGCAAACTTCTGGTTATGCATGCAAATAGTTTTTTTCCCCACATTAGCATAGTGGCAAAAAGTGTCTCCCAAACTAGCATAGTCATGACAACACTATGCTTGTAATCCATAAATAACCTATCATATGTAGTGAATGCACGACTACTCAAATTAAAATTTCAAAACCATTTTCCCTTTTTTTCTCCTCTTCCCCAACATTGTTCATATTTTTAGCCTTTTGATCTCTCTTTTTCTGCAACAAAAAAAACTCTTTCTTTCTCCCTTCACTATACAAGCATTATCTTTCTCTCTCTTCATCATTGGTTCTTTCTATATCTCTACATCCACGATAGTAAGTCTCTCTCAGCACCAACACCACCTATAAGACCTCTATTTAATCAGTTTTAGGTATAATTCACCCCCCATTAATTTGATGTTTTGTTGGGTTAATTTGTGAATTTTATAAAGTTTAGGTTTTAGGATTTATCTTAGGGTTTGTGTTATTTTTGCTTAAATTAAAATAATTTTATGTTAATTAGATATAAAAATAGTCAATTAAGTTTACAAATTGCATTATTTAGTGAGAAAATCAATAAATTTAGGTTTATGTTTATTATGTTAGGGTTAAAGTTACATTAATTATAAATTATATTAATTAGCTTTAAATTACCTTAGTTGAGTTTATAAATTATGTTATTTTTTAATAAATGTTATGAATTATGGTTTTATTGATCGTGTTTAGGTTTAGGGTTTTGTTTATTAAAATTCCATTAAAATGATGTAACTCGATGAATTTGCTATATTGATAAATTAACATTGTGTTTTGTTATGTTTTTTTCTCACATAATATATATTCCACAGTGGGATTATTATGTTATTATAGTGGTACCATCATCAATATTGATAATGGTATCATTTACAATAAAACAAGTAACGAGTGATATTAGACAATTCATTTATCAAACTAAAAAATATAATGTATAGAGGGATTGGGTGGAATTTGTCTAAAATTAAAATTGACATGACTTGGAGGATGCTAGGTGGGGGCCACCCAAGTTGTTATATTGATGTGTCCATTGTTAGTGATGTGAGATTTAATGCAATGATTGGGTTGACTACCTCAAATAGATTACAAATGATAGAGCTCTACTTGAATAATATACCTAAAAGAGAAAACTCCTCGAGTTTGGATTTCACTTGAGTCTTGAATTACAGTCAAATAGCCAAACAAGCATCGTAGATAGCTAGTCCCATTAAAACATGTGGTGATGTAATGAACCTAATATGGGCTCAAAAAATTATGTATATAGAAACTTAGTTAGGCATGATAACTATTTTATATTGTTATGATGAATCTGAACCAGGTGATGCGTGACATAATCAAATAATTGATGTCTTTTCTTAAATGCAAGAGTGACAAAGTAATAAATAATTTGGCAAGATCGGGGTCGATCCATAGAGAGGTTAAGGATACATAACCATAAATAACAAAATAAATAAAGTTAAAGAAATCTAAAAGATGTGATATTAATGTAAATATTTAACATAGATAAAATAATTTTCAAGGTTAAATGATCCACTAATAATATTTTAAATAAGTATAGTTCAAATTCTTTCTATTACTTTACTGAAAACCACACACAAAAGAGGTTTTGATCGAATTATTTATCATTAATGACTCATTTTAAGTTTTAACATGATTGTATTAATTATTTTTAATTATCTTATTTGAGTAACACCAACACTTTTAAATGTTGTCAAGTATTCATAGTGTTAATTTATGTTAAGAACAAATCAAAATTCTTTCATAGCATAGGTGTCAGTTCTTCATGCAGTAGGCTATGAAAGAATAAAAAATTTGTTGTGCAAAGAATTATACACCATAAATCTAGACTCATCACTTAACAAATAGGGTTTTAACATTAATTAAGATAATACATGTTAATAGCAAACTTTCTTGAATTTAAACATTAAAATCTATTTTGAATTTGTACTATGCTTATTCTTACACCATTAGTGTAATATTTCACCCTAGCAACTATAAATCTAACTAAACATAATTAAAAACAAAAACATAAAAAAAACAAGATAAAAATATAGCTATAATATAAATTAACTAAGTATAATAAATAAAATGATTAGCATAAACAAGAGATTAATGATAATATAACTTGAAATAAAACTTGAATATTACAAAAAAAAAATGCAGAGAATAAGAACAAGAGCATGAATCTTGATATGAAAACCAAAATGTATAAATGAATGGCAAATACTTTTTATATGCTAAAATTTAAAATTATTGATGGTGACTAATTATTGATTTTAGTGGATGGACAAAACGTCATTGATACGATCATAATATAAACATGTTGTGTTTATGAAAGTTGTAGGTACTTGTCTCAACTTTCCAACAAAAAAAAATGAGCTTATTTGGACTTCTAGAACTTTATATATGGGCTAAACACCAAACAATGTCTGGGCTATGGGACATATTTAGACTTCTCTTTTATTACTAAGATTTGAACTAAAAAAATAAAAGTATTGAGTCTTGGGATCTGCATGAATATTTTAGACTTACATCTTATATTTCCATCAAGATAAACCACACCTAAATCTGATGTCAATAGCTTCGAGTATAAGCCAAAAACCGAATGGTATTCTAGCTTAAATAAAACTAGCCCAACTAGGATTTCTTCTCTAAGCCTGACCCTCTCCTTGTCTCTTCATATAAACCTCAATTTCAATAATTAAACACATTAATTAGTCCTGTATTAAAACCAAGAATTTATTATAAATTTATTATATCTTTTATTATCAGATTTGTTGTTATAAGACATGTTTAAGTTAGAGAATTTAATAATTCTTTTAAGTTCAATATAATGATATAAAACATTAATATAAATAAATTTTTAAGTACTTATCAATGAGGAAGATGATTTTCATGTTGATGAAGCGGTTGAGGAAGATGAGCAAGGTGAGCCAATAAACCAAATAATGAGACATCTCGTTCCTGAATTTGAGTATACTAGTGGTTCTACTTATATGAAAAGGCATTGATTGATTTAATTGGAGGTTAGACAAATATTTTGAACCAAGGTTGATTTAATTAATATAGGAAAACGATTACATATAAAAAAATTCATTACAATACAAATTGCAACACTAACCACTACTTATGCTAGTTACAGTGTAAGCATGAATCAACATGCCATGGTATTTACATTGGAGATATCACAAGAATTTTAATTCATTTGAGATTTTAAAATAGAAAAAGCCACCACATTTCATAACTCAATGGTTATGCAAGCCCACTATTAGATTGACTCAGTTTTTGTTGCTATTATGATGTTGAACACTATTAAAGTTTAAATAAGCATTAAAATCACAACCATTCAAGCTATTATCCATATAAATTTTTTGTATGGTATCTCATATAAAAAGGTTTGGGTAGTTAAACATAAAGTATTGAAGTAGTTGTGTGGTCTACTTAGGAGTCTTTTCAAATGCTTCCTAAGATGGTATTAATTCTCCAAGAATTAAATACAGATATAGTTATTGAGTGGGTTCACAAGATGGTTGATGATGATACAATAATATTTGAAAGAGTATTTTTGGCATTTAAAGCTTCAATTCAAGGGTTTTAATCTTGTTTTACGCTCATAATAATTATTGATGACACTCATTTGTATAGGAAGTACAAGGCAAGAATCTTAATTAGAGTATGACGTGAATAACAAGATTTTTCTATTGTGTTATGCTTTGGTTGAATAAGAAATGAACAATAACTGGACATGGTTCTTAGATTTGCTTCGCCGACTTGTCATAGATGGACATACTAGATTATATATAATTTTAGTTAGACATACAACAATTAAGAATTTAATGGGATGGATATGACCCAAGTCAAATAGGTATCATCGTTATTGTTTATGATACTTTGTAAATAATTTCAATAAAAAATTTGAAGATGTGCAAAGAACATGTGTGAAGGAATTTTGATAATATATATGATGATATGATTGACAGGGATAATCAAATCAAATAATGGCTTGAAGTTGAACCGAAAGAGAGATGGACACTCTTATATGATAATGGTGGTCATCATGGAAATATGACCACTAATTTGTCCAAGGTTTTCAACAATGTCTTGAAAGGTGTTTGCACTTGCTTGTAATGACTAAAATGTAAATGATCTTCTATAGGTCTAATAAATGTTTTATTAAGTAAAGAGTCAAAGTTAAGGATTCTATTTGATGTGGTGTGTTATGGCAGCTACAGGTATTGACTGAACTACTTGTTGATACGACAAAATCAAAAGCATATTTCATGGGTATATTTAATCTTATAGATGACGTGTTTCAAGTTAAGACCTCCTAGAACAGGTAGTTAAAGAGAAGTTTGACAGACAATTTGCTTTACCTTCTAATAAATAAAAACTTTACCATCAGTCATGCTCACACCTCATTATATGTTGTATATTGCAAAACATTAACTTTGAATAATGTCTTGACCCTTTATTTTCTAACACCAATTACAGAGATTCATATCGTTCTTATTTTGAACCCTTAATTGACCTATCATTATGGCTTGATTATACTAAGCCACTAGTTGAATATCCAACTAAATAGAGGGTTGAAAAGGGTCGATATAGATCCACTTGTTTGTATAACAAGATGGATTATAAAGAGAGGCATACACGAAATAAATATGGATTTTGCATTGAAAGAGTTCATAATAGGAAAACATGTTAAAGTGGACAACATAAGTAAAACTTTATAATTGATTTATCTATGATTATTGTGTACTTTTATCCTTTAATCAATATAAGTACACATCACAGTACAAACTAGAAGAGGTGGATCTTCTTTAGAACATCGCGGTTTACAAGAGAACGAGTTATCATTGTATCTAGGTCTTAATGATTTCTTGATATGGCAATTATAGTATAAACATCATTTCGAGGATATATATAGGCTCAACAAGTAAGTTAACTTGTATTTTTTATATAACATATTTACATACAACGACATAATCATTTTAATAATTATGTGTAAACTTGATTTAATAATTTTTAAAGTGGTCCAATTAAACCTCGACATCATGCATTGATGACTTAGATGAACATTTTCATCCTTATATAATTGAGGCTGGATTTTATAAAATCAGTTTACTTAAAGGCATAAATATCGATCAAGCTTTAATTGCAACATTAGTAGAGAGGTTAAGGCACGGTACCCATACGTTTTATTTTAATAATTATGTTTAAAATTGACTAGATAATTTTCAAGGTGGTCTGGTTAAACCTCGATATCATGCTTTAATAGACTTAATGAGCATTTTCATTCTTATATCATCAAGGCTAGATTTTATGGAACAATTTACTCAAAGGCATAAATATCGATCTCAGTTTGATTGCAGCATTAGTAGAGTGGTGAATGCATGATACCTACATGTTTCATTTTAATAATTATTTTTAGACTTGATTGAATAGTTTTCAGGGTGGTCCAGTTAAACCTTGGCATAGACTTAGATGGGTGTTCTTGAGGTTGAATTTTATAAAATTAGTTTACTCAAAGGCATAAAATCGATCACAGTTTGATTTCAATAATAATAGATAGGTAGAGGTGTGATACCCACACGTCCTTCAAAAATATTGAAAAAAAAATCATTTTGCATGTTTTTGCATTGTAAAATTTTTTTTTAATGTTTTTAGCATTTTTTACATAAATATATATATTGCATGCATTTTAGGGTTTTATAACACGTTTATAAAACCCATTGAGATTTAGCTCAAATTAAAAAGCCCATTAGGCTTACATACATGAAATTCTAAAAAAAGCCCAATTTGATTTTCAATTTATTTGCTATTCACTTTTAATGTGTAAGGTAAATGAACTCATAAATAGTCGTCACCTTGGATATTAAGATTATTAGTAATTTTTTTTTTCTGAATAGGCCTAGACACTACTCCTCTCTTCTTCATAAACCAGTTGAACTGTCCCTTACCATTTTTAGAAAGGGAAGGTCTACTTGAGGAAAAATTGATATCCTTTCTTTTACCCACCTCTACCTGACTTTGTTACCCTTCAATTATACATGTCTCAAGATCCTGTGCTGCCTCTATAAGTTCTCTGGTTGTCCCAAATCTAAGTGTTATTATGTCTTGTCTTAAATATCGGCATAATTCATCCTGTAGTTTGTCAGTCATGTACTATTTAATGAGAATAAACTATTTGATGGGAATAAACTGTGGAGCAAACATGGAGAGATCATGAAATCTCCTTTCATACTTAAGTACTGTCATACCCTCCTACCTCAAAGCTAGAAACTCCTGCTCCTTCATCTTTCAATGTTATGATGAGTAAAACTAGTTCTCAAATTGAACTCTAAATTCAGCCCATGTTTAAAACCCGCGGGCCTCCTAGACCGCGTTGTATCCCACCAAGATCATGCCCTATCTGATAGTAAATGAGTGGCATAATTTACTCATAAATCCTCTGTCACTTAAATTTGCTCCATAATGTCCTCTACTGTACGTAGTCATCTACTTGCTATCTTAGCATCAGGCTTTCCTGAAAATGACTCACATCCCAACTCTTACATACTCTTCATTATCCGAACCAATGTAACCACATTGTCCATCGGTGTATGGGTAACTTGTGGTACCTATGTTGCTGGTGCCCCTAGGGGTGCTGGTGAGACATCGTCTCTATTACATCTCCCACAATCAGAATATGGTGCAAGGTTTGTTGCTAGCACTACTGTTGTTAGAGGAGGCACCTCTCTTAGATGAGGTGTTGCAGGTATGTGAGAGACCGAATCCTCCAAAGAATCCTCTCTCTCTCTCTCTCTCTCTCTCTCTCTCTCTCTATGCTCTAATCTGGGATCTTGACCTCGTTCCCATGTTGGAGAGTGATCCACCATCTCACCTTGTCTTATGAGCACTACCTTGAACCAATTTGATACTTATCAGATTCCAATTCAATTCTTGAATCCAGACCAGGGCTCTAATACCAACTGTAACAACCCTAAAATTTATGTTAAAAAATAAAGAGCAAGGACATAATAATTCAGTTAAGATCAGAGTAATTTTTTTTCCTTGCAATCAATCAAAAATCTGGCAGAGCTTTCTTTGTATTTTTTGGTATCCAATTATCGACCTTCTTCTATAATTCCCAATTATCAAATTTCCTACTCGTCCTATCATCCAGGACTTCCTCCTCTCATTACTTTACAATTTCTCAATAATCAAATTCACACATGTTTAAACAAATCAATATCACACATTTATATAGATGCAATTCAATGAATTATTCTACAAATTATAAATGAAATACATTACATAATTCAAAGATTTACAAATAAGGACCATTAATAAAATTATAATTAAAATAAATACATAATTAAAGAATAAATTCATAATTAAAATTATACTAAAAAAAGCTTTTGATAAACTATTAACACATTAAATTCTAAAATTTATATTACATAACAAAATAGTAAATTCATTCATTACAAAATGATACCCAACAAAATATAAGGAAACTGATTTATTGTTTAGTCTAATAGAGGGATGTACTTGAAAGTTGATTTAATACAATAATTTGATTATACAGATAAAATAAATTATCAATAAATTCCTTATTACTTTCTTCCTTTCTTTTTGAAAATTTACTCATAAGATCATTAAATTAATTTGCTCATCTAGTACTATATATTTCAATTAAATTTCAGAATAATCTTTAATTTTGTTTTTTGAACATCAACCAAAAATATAATTATTCCTATCGTCCATTAACTCTGGCATTAATTCCACTAATAAGTGATTAATTTATCACTCGTCCATTCAACAAGCACTAATTCCATCAATTTAGAAAATTAGTTCAATCATTTACCCATTCATCAATATCTAATCTCATTAACAAGGGAATTAATTTCTCATCACATCCATTTGCCACCAGGCCACTAATCCTATTAACCAAGAAATTAATTCCTTATTATGTCCATTCACCAGGGCACTAATTTCATTAATCTAGGAATTAGTTCATCACATCGCATATCTTATTTCCTCAAGTAAACAATATAACAATTACTAATCCATCAACCATAATTAATCAGATAAAAATACATATTGATTAATAATAAATTCGGGCACCGTGTAATCACCTGACGACTGAGCTCGAGCTAAAGTTTCATGTTGCGGTGTTGGCCTAGCAGCCTCTCCTGGATTGACAAGTATATCACATCATTTCTTTTCACACACACACACACTCTTTCTCACTCAAAAATCTTAATCAAGTTTATTCATTCATATCAAACTTTAACTAATATCATTATTCTACTTTTCATATTCACACAATCAATAAATGAAATCCTTCCAATTATCCTTTCATTTGCCAAAAAATTAGATTTAAAGAGAAACATGAAAATTTTCTTCTTTTTTTTGTGTAAATTTTCTTCCCATTCTTCAAATTCTCACATTGTAACATAATTCATTTCGTCATTCAAATTATATATATATATATATATATATATATATATATATATATATATATATATATATATATATATATTTGGCTAAATTTAAACTAAAGGAAAATATAAAAGTTTCATGTTCTATTCACTCTTTAACATTAATTTCATCTATTTTCTATACAATCCCATCATCTATCAAAATTCTTAAATTATTATTATTATTATTATTATTATTTTGTCAAAAATCCCTTCTTTAAGAACACCTAAAATTTTGCTTCAATTACTATAATTTTTTACTTTCTTTACTTACTTCAATAATCTTAACACAATTTCACAATCAATTGTAACTTTTTTCAAAATTTATCAAGAACCCTAACTTTTAATTCCATAAAGTTCAATCAATTTAAAGCATAAATTCTTCAAGAATCTTATTTAAAAGTGTTAAGTACCTTACTAAGAAATATCCAAAGCTTTAACACTTTTAAATTGAGGACTTTTCCCTAGCTTTGACTTCTTCCCTCTCTTTGGCCGAATGTTTCTCTCTCTCTCTTTTTTGAAAAGTAAGGTTTATTTTATTTTTTTTCGTTCCCCACGTGCGCGCGCACACACACACAACCTTTTTTTTACAAATTCCTTCTATGTCCCTCAATAGTTACTTTTATGATTTTCAAGTAAAATTTCTCAAATCCTAATGTCTATTTATACCAAATTTTATTTGAGCTATTTTGAATATCACTAAGTTACTCATTGGTACTTTCAGTTACGTGAAATTTACTTCCATAAATTTTTATTTATTTTTATATTTTAACACTCGAACAAAACATTTTATTTTATATTCTCAAATCTATTATCATTCTTATAATTTAATCTATCACTTTCTCTTATTTTTTGTAATCTTTACTTTTATTATTATTAATGATATTACCCGGGGTTTTACAATTACAAAATGATGATACATTCTTTTGTTATACATTAGGTGAATTCTTTAATACGTGAGGGTCAAAGAGCTGCAACTGCGATTCGTGATGTTATTAACAATGTTGTGTATGACACATTCAATACTTGGTTCTCATCGTGCTATTTTTCACGTGACAAGGTTAGAGAAGCTGATCGTTTGAACATTGCAATAGAAGAGAATAAAATTGTTTATTGTGCAGCACGACGACATGCTTATGATTCTAATAGTGCAGACTCCTTGATATTAGATATTGTTACATGATGTACATGAATTGAGATTGTTTATTGTAATGAATTGTTTTATCTAAGAATTGAGCTTCTTTAATTATGAAATGATTTGATATGAAATTGTGATTTGTGTTGACGACACCTTGTTGGGTTAAGTTGTTGCTTTTGAAATTGTGTATTAATTGGCTGAACAGGATGGGAAATCCAGGGGGACTGGATTTGCGTTGGCTGCGTATATGTATTGCATGCGCGTGTAACAACCACATGCACTGCATGCGTCTATTGATAGGTTGTGCACATGGCATTTGCGTGCCTTAGAATAAGAAGAACTTTTCCAAAAATCAAGAATATTATGATCGGAAAAAAAAAAAATCAAGTTAATCCAAAAATGAAGTTTTCAAATCATAGGCCGTCTGTCTTTCTGACGACGTCGTGACGAGTTCAAAAAGGGCTTGCATGAGAAATCGATGGAGTGACGTGTCGTCTAGTGGTTTTGTCAAAGCAGTCAGCAAACATCGTGTGAAATTGTGAATATTCGTTCAAGCCCCTACGTTTCCATTCCAAAAACCAATCAATCAAAACACCAGAAAATCTCTCAACTGCAAAGCCAAAAAAAAAAATAAGGAAAGGAAAAAACGAGTGAGATGAAAGATGAGAGTAAACCTCCACATTGCCACCATTTTGGTGGTTCTACTTATACACGCAGCGCTGCATAACACCCCCGTTGACGGCGGAGAGTTCATCGGAGACTACTCCAAGTTATCCGGAATTATAATTCCAGGATTCGCATCTACTCAGCTTAGAGCGTGGTCTTTCCTTGATTGTCCTTACTCTCCTCTCAACTTCAACCCTCTCGACTTGGTCTGGCTTGACACCACCAAAGTAAGTATAAATAATCATGCTCTTTTTTCTTTCAGCTAAAGGAATTTCTATATGAAGTTCTGTTTGATTTCCGTGAAAAATTAGGCCAATCTAGAAAATAATAAAATGAATAATATTTTTTTTTGTTGAACACGAGAGATTTTATCCAATAATAGACGTCTTTTTATTGTCCTGGTTAAATCAGGAATTTATTCCAAACTCTTTGGCTTTTCGTTCTGTTTGATTTCCGTGAAAAGTTAGGCCAATCTAGAAAATAATATAATGAATAATATTTTTTTTTTGTTGAACACGAGAGATTTTATCCAATAATAGACGTCTTTTTATTGTCCTGGTTAAATCAGGAATTTATTCCAAACTCCCTGGCTTTTTTTTTTACAAATATTAGTTTTTTTTCCCCGTATGTTAGCAGCTAGTGGCCGATGAATTATTGATTAATAGTGAAGGAGCTGATGTTGATTTGTAATGCAATATGCAGCTACTTTCTGCTGTGAACTGTTGGCTTAAGTGCATGTTACTTGACCCTTACAATCAAACAGACCATCCTGAATGCAAATCGCGTCCCGATAGTGGTCTTTCTGCTATTACGGAACTTGATCCTGGTTATATCACAGGTTTTTTTCCCTGTTTTTGTCTTACATTTTATTTAATTATTTGAATTTAATGGCTTCTAGTATATTGAGTTTGCGCTGAAGGAATATATATGTTGATGGATTTATTGGGATATGATCTTCAGGTCCTCTTTCTTCAGTGTGGAAAGATTGGGTTAAGTGGTGCATAGAGTTTGGCATCGAGGCGAATTCAATCATTGCTGTGCCATATGACTGGAGATTGTCACCATCAATGCTTGAGGAGCGAGACCTTTATTTTCACAGGCTCAAGTTTGTACATTTCTTAATGGCATACTAACGTTAATACTTTAATAGCTATAGTAATCATTTCTGATAGATCACTTGTTTCATATAATATCAACTTAGGATGCATAGTCGCTACTCTGTACATCAGCTGAAAATAGCCACTATCACATTGTATGACGGGCTCAGTTTGACTACATTTTCCTCATCACAATCTATATGAGCATAGAACCTCACAAATAAGTAACAGCTAATTATATGTCGGTCAACTAAAAACAAACTACTGCGAATCAAGATTTTGGAAACTTGGGAAAGATTCTTTTTAATAGTACTCTTAATTTGAATCCAAGATTCATGCATTTTGTTTTTATGGAAGTGCTTAACATGAATTTCTCAGGATGTGTACTTGTTGGACCAATAAATAAATGCAAAGGGATTTGAAAATGCCTAATCATCTGAATTCTCTGTCCCAAAAGTGAAGTGTGAGAATGAAGTTCATCTTGTGATTGATCCAAAGGACCTTATATTTTTTTTTCCTTATTTGCAGGTTAACATTTGAAACTGCCCTTAAACTTCGAGGAGGACCCTCAATAGTATTTGCCCATTCTTTGGGTAACAATGTCTTCCGCTACTTTCTGGAATGGTTAAAACTGGAAATTGCACCTAAACATTATAACCAGTGGCTTGATGAACACATTCATGCCTATTTTGCAGTTGGTATGGTTTTTTTGCATCATATCCATTTGCCTAGATGGTGGAGTCTCTTGAATTGGTTAAATTGCATTCATTTGTCTTGACTTTGTTGCTTGGTTCCAGGAGCTCCTCTTCTTGGTGCAATTGAGACAGTGAAAGCAACATTTTTCGGGAACACATTTGGTCTTCCAGTTTCTGAGGTTACCCATTCATTTGTTGAAACGTTCTTTAGTTGACACTTATGTTTATCGATTAATATATCCTCATTTTTACAGTCATCTTTCTTGTTATAGAGCAGTCATTTGCCCCCTCGATATCTCTCACCTTTTTTCTTGCTCTGATTACTTAAATCAGTTATATAGTAAACATACCTCAAAACTTTCCACGATTAGAATTAGTAAGTAGTGTTTGTAAAAGCAGACGAGTTTGTATAGTCATCTGTTATGAGTTCACTCAAGTAAACTTTGAAATGCTCTTTCACCTTTCTATACCTTGTCAGAACTGGTTTGACAGCCGTGACTTTCACCAGTTTGTTAGAAGTTTTTGGACGTCTATCATATTATCTTGTGTTATTGGATCTGGATGCCTATTCTAACACATGCTTGTCATGTATTTTGGCAAGGTACCAGGGAACAGCTCGATTGATGTTCAATTCTTTTGCTTCTTCGTTATGGATGATGCCATTTTCTAAGTATTGTAGAACCGAAAATTCTTACTGTAGGCATTTTGCCGGGGGATTCAGGAAGGGTCATCACACATATCAATGTGAGGAGCAGGAATTTCGCTTAAACTATTCTGGATGGCCAACAAATATAGTCAACATAGAAATTCCTTCTGTTCGTGGTAAGACTTTCAAGTTTCATCCCATGATGACATTATTATTATTTTGCTCCTATGCTTCACGCAAATTTAATTTGCAGGCTTTGATGCCTATCCGTCAGTTACCGAATTAGCTCAAACCAACTTGTCTAGCATGGAATGCGGGCTTCCTACTCAGTTATCCTTTTCAGCTCGTGAAATATCAGATGGGACCCTTTTCAAAGCAATAGAAGATTATGAACCAGATAGCAAGAGGCTTTTATACCAATTAAAGAAGTAGGCATCTTCTTAATAAATGCTGACACTGAACTTTAGCTGTTTTATGCTTGCTTTGAAAGGTTTTCCAAGTAAAATGCTAAAATTTCCCTTGTAGGTGTAACATTCATTGACTTGTTGTGGCAAACCTAATTGACCTTCTTGATCAACCCTATTTTTCTTCATCAATTGCTGTGATTTTTTGTGTTGTTATACCCAGGCACCTTCTATTCATGTCGCCTGCTTTGTAATTCACTATTAACTGCAATAATGCGTGTTGAAAAAACATATCTCATCTCACATGATGTGTGCATCTAATCTGAAATGATGTATTTTTTAGGTCATATCATGATGATCCTGTTTTGAATCCACTAACACCTTGGGACAGACCACCTATAAAAAATGTTTTCTGCATCTATGGAATAGATTCAAGGACTGAGGTATAATTTTCCTCTCAGAGTATATGAAATAACTGTTATTTGTCATGACAGCACCAGACAGAGACAATATAATTGCTTTCTCCAATGAGCTTTTTTTTCCTAATTGTGCCATTTAGATGCAAGGGGAATCCCTTTGGATCTACTGCTACACTGGTTATAAACTCTTTTTTTCATTGAGGAATACGGACTATTCTTATTCATGATGGCTATTATCTTTCCATGCATGGAAAATGTTGTGTAAAATCTAATATTGTATTTATATTCATAATCTTAAAGCATGTATCCAACCGGTTTCTTTTCTTTCTCAAACTGAAAGAGTCACCTGTTTTTTATTGCATGTGTAGTTCTCTATTAGTCTTAACTGTGATAATCAGTTAATTTCTCACCATCCTTTATTAAGGATATTTCCAATCCGTTTGTAGGATAGCTGATAGGTATTAGGTTATTTTCACTCTAAGATGGTTGCTTCTTAAGACTAGGGGATGATGGTTTTGATGTCTTGTAAATGAGAAAACAGGTTGGTTACTATTTTGCACCGAGTGGCAAGCCTTACCCTGATAATTGGATCACAACCGATGTCATTTATGAGCTTGAAGGGTCTCTGTACTCCAGGTAACTGCCATCCCCACTGCTGCTGTTATGTGTGTGTTCATGTAATATGGATATGTTGTTGGGTGTTTTTCAAGAAATATGTAATGCTATCTTTCATTGCTAAGATTATCAATTTGTCCACCCACTGCTGTCTGTGCTTTAAATGAAAAAAGAAAAAACTCAAGTTGTAGGCTAGTCAGTCGAGTCAGGAACAATATGCATATGTACATGCCTATCTGTGTTTTTTGAGTGCCATAGGATGATTGTAAAACATATGGATGCTAAATGTTGTGCACATGGTTATTGTGAAATACTTCTTTCCCCTTCTTTCGGGATCTGTAACATATGATGATGTACTCTTATTGTTATTGTAGGTCAGGGAACTTGGTCGAAGGTAATCCTGGAGCTGCAAGTGGGGATGATACGGTAAGCTTACGAAATTAGACAGGCAATTGATTATTACAATCATACAGCCTTTTCAGACTTCCAGGCTAATGTAATGCAATTCATAATTTACTATTATTTTCATATAATATAGGATATCTGATACAGGTACCATACAATTCTCTCTCCTTTTGTAAGAATTGGCTTGGACCAAAAGTGAACATAACAAGGGCTCCTCAGGTACTTGTAGTTTATGTGGTAAAGTAGTGCGCGTGAGCGCGCGTAGTAGAAGTAGTTGCATGCTCAATATTAACAAAAGCTAATGAAGAAATGAATTATGCTCAATATTAACAAAAGCTAATTGAGAAGGGGAATTCACTGTTCCCCTCCTCACAGATCACACTCACTAGAATAGTGATATGTTTTTTCTTTTCTTTGTTTTTTTTTTTTTCAAATTTCAATTCATACTTTAACACGGTTTATTTAGGATTGAACTTTATAATTTATTTTGATTTGTATTTTATCAAGTTATCCTAGTATTAAGATCTAGTCACAAGTTTAATCGGTTAATCTGGTGAACTCAAGTTTTTTTTTGTTCTTTTTTTAATTTATTTTTTTTTCTCATTTCATCTTTCAATGTTGTTGATTGAGAATTGAGATTCATAATTTGTTTTAGTTTTTTTTTTATGAGTTAATTCCAGTCTTATTACTCGGATAACAGATTTGGTGAGTAAACCTGGTTAACTTGGGTAATTTTTAGGTCAACTTTTATTTTATTTTTTAATTTCATCCTTCAATATTGAGTTAAGTGTGAATTAAGCTTTATAATTTCTTTTAATTTACTTTCTATGAGGTTATCCTGGTCTTATTACCTAGGTCAAAGGTTTGAAGGTTAACCCAAGTTGACTCAGGTTGTTTTTTTTGTATTTTTTAATTATTTTTTTTAATTTCATCTTTTAATATTGAGTTGATTGGGAATTGAAGTTCATAATTTGGTTTAATTCACTTTGTATAAGACTATCCTAGTCTCATGACCTAGGTTGCAGATTTGACAGGTCAATCCAGGTTACCCTGATCAATCCAATAAGTTGTCAGTCTTAATATCTTTTAAAAAAGATATCTTCTTCAGTTATTTTTAGTCAAACAACAATTTTATCAATCATCCAGATTGTTTTTTGATCCGCAAAGTTGATCGGGTCATATCGGATTAACCCCATACTATATTTTTTTTTTTTAAATCTACTACAAAACACGTTAGCAATGCCTGAATATTTTTTTATGAAAAAAATTCTGATCTGACCTGTAGTGTAGTGTGAGTCAATAATCTAATAAAAAACTAAACAACAACAAGCTATTATAGTACTATGCTTAATGCAGAAACAATAAAAATTGCGGCAAGTATGCATCTACTGGTATAATTGTTCATTGTACTCTCTTATTGCTACAAGCAATCTTCTAACTTAATTTGCATTGTTTAAGTGTAGTATTTGTGTAGAATGATGGCTTTACTTATGATGGATAAGCACTGATTCATTTCTCTACATACAGTTTGATATGTTTCTAAATTAAGTTGCACTGCAATTCTTGCCGATCAATCAAATCCAATCACTAGTTGGGATTTGTAGCTTTTGTAGTTATTGACCAAACAAAATGAAAGAAAAAAGATTTCAGACTTTAGATCAAACCTAGATCTTTGTTTAATGATTAAAAATAACTCTTCCATTAATCTTGAATAGTTAAGTATGCCCGAACCCTATGGTATTTCTGGTATAGCTAGATGTCCTAGGAGCAGCTCCCACTGAGCTTCCTTACCAGTGAAGTGAACTTTTCTCTGAGAATTTGGCTTGCCTGGTTTGTTTTCCTGAAAATTGCAGTCAGAGCATGATGGATCCGATGTTCAAGTGGATTTGAATGTAGAACATCAGCACGAAGAGGATATAGTTCCCAACATGACAAGGTCTCCAAGAGTAAAGTACATCACCTATTATGAAGATTCTGAAAGTATTCCAGGAAGAAGAACAGCAGTTTGGGAGCTTGATAAAGGTGCAATACATTCCTTGTAGTACATATGACTGAAAAGTACAGTTACTAAAGAACTTCTACTTCAAATTACTGATGTACGTGACTGTAGCCAATCTGATATAGCTAAGGATCACGGGCTTTACAAATGATGTGATTGTGGATCGAATGCAACGAATGGTTTCTGTTGACTTAGTATGATCTTCAAGTAGATTATTTATTTTGGCTAGCTTTGAAGTAATTTGGAACTTTTGAAAGGAATTCAATTTGAGAACAGATCTTAGGCTACCACAAACTTTTAAGAAACTGAAACATAAGATCTTTATCTTGCTTCCCCCCCCTGGAATCTTGCTTTTACAAAAATCCTGGAAGTCCCATAATGGAGGTATTTTAAGTGATGCAACAGTAAGAAGGAATTCTCTCTCTTTTGCAACTTTATTTGCTGAGAAGTTGATGTTTAGGCTGCAAATTTCGGTTGCCTTACACTGAAATTATGTTTTTATCTCGTGTAATTAGAGCATTAGACAAATTTGGTTTCTTATAGATCAAATTTAATTGAAGCCATCTCTCCATGTAGCAAGTCACAGGAACATTGTTAGATCCCCAGCTCTAATGAGAGAGTTGTGGCTTCAGATGTGGCACGATATCCATCCCGGTGCAAAATCAAAATTTGTTACCAAAGGTGAATCTTGACTTGCATGTTCTCTCTTTTTTCAAGGCTTATGTTGAATATGTTCACTGATGTGTTTTTTATAATAGCTAAGCGTGGACCTTTAAGAGATGAAGATTGTTACTGGGACTATGGGAAAGCTCGATGTTCGTGGCCTGAGTACTGTGAATATAGGTTTTTTTCATTCTCTACAAATCTTGTTTCTGATAACTATTCTGATCTATATTTATTTTTTAAAATTATTTCTTTTCTATTTGATTAATGGTGAGCGCAGATATCTTTTTGGGGATGTTCACTTGGGACAGAGCTGTCGGTTGAAGAATTCTTCAGCTGATGCACTCTTGAATTACCTATAGAATAGAAGGTACACGATTTCGTATCCTCTAGTGAAACAGTTTGAATCAGAAATTTGAACTGTCGTAGAATTAGAAAAAGGCGTTAAACGTCTGCTTTAGCACTTGATTATGTATTTTTCGGCCTACTGTTCACCTGGGGAACTCTTAACTAGATTTAAATGTTCCCTTAAGAGTTCAGTTAATAGTTTACTGTAATGGGAAGGTACAGAATATCAAGTTATAATGTAACCAAATATAGAAAAATATTTTTCAATTTATTTTTCATTACACTGTCAAACATTGAAATGTAATTTATTTTTTCAGAATTTATTTTCTAAAAAAAATTATTTTCTAACAAATAAACAGGTCTTAAATATTTAAATATTTGTTCGTAATGTTAAGTCACGGAACACCAGGTTATAACACTTCAAAATCCTACTCATGGGATTTTACTCTGAACATCACCATAGCATACAGGATAAATTTTCCACATGGAATAATACAATATGAAACCTTCAGTGAATTGCTCGCTCCCTTTATGTCAGCAGTCGGCTACCCTTTGGTGGTTTTCCATCTGTGGTTCCCCGTATCACTCACCTGCATACAATTTTCCGACTTCAGTGCCCTGAAAGAGTTTGTTTTGTGCTCTCATTTCCTTTTTCTTTTAAAGTAATCTTTCTTCTTCGTTTCCCCAGTTGCCTCCCACATTGCCTTGCTGGAATTTGTGCTGTTCAGATGCGCTTCATGCAAAGTAGAGTGGGGCGTGTAGTTCCAGAATTGCTAGCAGTCCTCATCTCTGTTGCATTCAAAGTGGGCATCTAAACAATGTTTCCTAACACGAAGTAGATTCCTGTCTTCATCATGTGTTGGTGAGGTCATCGGATGCTAAACGAGGTGTGAACTTTCCACCATAATAATACAAGAGAGCAGCCTATCCTCTGCAGAGAACCATGGAGTTCAACCCTGGGCCCCACAAACCTTGATACACGGTCTGGTAGGCTTGTTACTAATGATGATAAACTGAACAAGGAGATAGATGCATTGATTGTCCGTACTAAAAGCTTCCAAGTTCGAAGCATATTGGAGTGGATGTTTGATTTGACAACCGATGTATTGCTCAGAGAAAAACATGTAAGCCAAAAAAAGAAAAAGAAAAACAGAAATATTTGAGCTGTACATGGCGTCTTCTGTCGTCATCTACAAACAGAAACCAAGAGAGTAAATAGAGTCTTTAAAGAAAAACCCACAAAATGATTTCAGATGCTTTAAGCTCAATTCGACTCTCTTCTGAATCTTGAAACTTGTAGATATTGATTAACCATGCATGCTCACGCAGTTGGATTTACCTCAAGCTTTGCAGAATAAATTCCCCTTGCCGGAACACACAGTGGAGTTTGACTTCAGGAAGCAGTCACCGTGCCTTCTCTCTCAAAGTAACACAACAGGGTTTATTTGCTAGGAGTTGCTAATACTAGTTTTTTTTTTTTTAAAAAAAAAGATTGATAGTTTTTACTCATTTAGATATTTTTTTAGATTGTTTCGATATATTGTATTAAAACCATCCAAAATCGATAAGACATTCATTCAGCCTAAAAAAAAAAAAAAAAAGCTTTCAAAACCAAGAGAATGTTCTTTGATGTGAATTTTCAGCAGAAACTACTGGCTAAAACAGAAGGGCTCACTTGTGATGCGAGGAGGCGGCATTCCCTAGTTTCTTCGTCTCTGTCTTGAGCTGTTTAAGATAACAGTGAGGTAGGAGTTACATTTTAAAATATTTTTTATTAAAATAATATTTTTATTTTTTAAAATTTATTTTTAATATTATCACTTGCAACAATAAAAAAAATAATTTAAAACTTCAAAAAATTAAAAACAAAGTTAATTCCCAATACCAAACATAACCTTAATTTTTTCACCAAGGTGTCAGTTTTGAAATTAACAGTTGATCAAATAAAATCAAGAAAAGAGAAATTATTTTTTTAATTAAATGTGTGTGTATATATTAAATTTAATATCTTTTTTTTCCTAGCATATTATACTATATTTTAAAATGCATGAGAAAATTATTGTGTTGGTACTGTATGCATAAAGTGTTTGCATTGTGAACAACACTATAGATGTTCAGAGGATTATGGGGGTGTTGGGTCTAGTTTGGCCACACTGTAGATATAGAGTATTTACACTGTGAACCACACTGTAAATGTTCAGAGAATTACGGGGGTGTTGAGTCTAGCTTAACCACACTGTAGACATAGAGTATTTTACACTGTGAAACCACACTGTAAATGTTCAAAGAACTATGGGGCATGTTGTCTTTTCTATTTTTTATTCCAAAAGTTGCTGGTGCGTGTTGGGTTTGACATTGTTGTCAAACGCAAGACACTTAAAATATTCTTTATACTCATGGCCGCCAAACCCAAAGCGCTTAAAATTTTTCTTTTACTTTTAATTTTTTTTTACATTAAAAAAACGTGAGTCAATATATTAGTATTATTGATGCACTGAGACTACTACTCTTTCAATTATATTGTTTGCATTATTTTTATATAATTGAAAATTTTTAAAAGTAAAAAATATTAAATGCATTTTACGAATTTAAAAGCATTTTTGGTAAAATTCAAATACTTATTAAACGACAATTATACTTATATAATGTTTTAGGGTAAATTGACCAATTAGCATATAATATAATTTAGAGATATTACGGTTCAGAAACAAGATATTTAATATCTTATTGTACTTATAAAACACAACATTTATATAACTATCACGTTTTAAAAACGGGATATTTATATACACCTTGATGGCATTTGTACAATTGCTCCTGACAAAAAAAAATTCTTATAGAAACACTTTTTTCTCCTACCAAATCAACTAGCCAGGCAAAAAGAATCAATTCAACTAGATTGACCTCGTACCTCTTACTTCCTTCACAAGTAGGTTTTCATATAATAAAATATGAAGCCATTTCAAAATCTAATTGATGTGGCACTTGTGAACCTTAAAATCAATTAAAATTTTACATTTCGTGCTTTACAATCATGATATTTAAATAAATTTTATATTTTGAAATGCGATATCAATTAAATATAATGATTTAGAACCTTTAATCTCCAAATACCATGTTTTAAAAATACAATATTTAGTTTATATCGCGTTTTACATTTGCGTAGGATTTGTTTTAAACACCATCTTTCCTTTAAGTTTTTAAGTTTATTATGCTAATATGGTTCAAAAAAAAAAAAAAACCCAATATTGTAACCCTTTTCTCCCCTTATTTTTTAATTCAACAACTGATCCGAATCACTTTGAAATCAGTGAAGAGAAAAAAAAATGAAAAATATAAAAAGCGCAAAGTATGAGGACGTTTTAGAAAGAAAAAAACAATATGGCCGTCTGACAAAGGCAGAAGCATCAGCCAACCCCGCCAGGATAGCTGGATGTTTGGCCACACGCCAATCGAATTCAACAGTGATTGACAAATTGGATAAAAACTTTAGAAAATAAATTGCACACCTCCAAAAATATTAGGTGGGAGAGCAAAGCCAAAAATATTTTATTATCCACTAGATACAAGTGGGTTGAATCAATTTTTTTTACCATAAAAAATATAGTTTAGTTAAAATAAAATTAAAATATTATTTTTTTAAAATATTAAAACAACAACATATTAGATCGATTTTTGATCAACTTGGGTAAACTTGTTATATCTACTATCTGTGTCATGAGACTCTGATAATTATATAAAAAGAAAGAAAACACTCAATTTTCAATCAATTCAATGTTAAAGGATGAAATCGAAAACATATATGAACTAAAAAAATAAGCTGAGTCAACCTAGGTTAAACTATCAGAATTGAGTTTTGATACTAAAATAACCTTATAGAAAGCAAATCAAAATAAACTATAAAGTTTGATTCTCGATCAACTCAATGTTGAAAAATAAAATAAAAAAAATCAATTAAAAATATAAAACAAAAAACCATCTGAATCAACCAACCAAACTTATGACCCAGGTTATGAAACCAGGTTAAACTCATAGTACGTAAATCAAAATAAATTATGAAGTTTAATTCTCAATCAGTCAGATATTGAAGGATGAAATTGAAAAAAAAAATCAACTAAAAAAAACAAAAAAAACTTGAGTTAACCGGCCTAACTCATGATCCAGGTAATAAGACCGTGATAACCCCATAGAAAATAAATAAAACAATTATGAAGTCCTACTCCCAGTCAATCTAATATTGAAGGATTGAAGTGAAAAAAAAAATCAAATAAAGAGAAGGAAGAAAAATGACCCGAGTCAACCTATTAAACCCGAGTCAGGAGATCGAGATAACTCCATGGAAAGTAAATAAAAAAAATCATAAAGTCCAATTCTCAATCAACCCAATATTGAAAGATGAAATTAAAAAAAAATATTCAATTCAAAAATAACAAAAAAAAAAACTAAGTCAGCCTATTCAACCCACAAAACTTGTGACTTGAGTCATGAGACTGTGATAATTGCTTAGAAAACAAATCAATAAACAATTATGAAGCTCAATTACCGGTCAACAAAATGTTAAAGGATGAAGTTGAGAAAAAAAATCAATTAAAAAAAAGGATAAGAAAATAATTTGAGTCAACATAACTAACTCGTAAAACATATGACTTGGATCATGAACTGAGATAACTTTATAAAAACCAAATCAAAACAAATTATAAAGTTTAATACCCAATAAATTCAATGTTGAGAGGATGAAATTGAAAAAAAAATCTAAAATTAATAAAAACTCCTCAAAACTTTTGAGGACCAAAGTGAAAAAGAGCTAGAAATTTCACTATTCATTGTTATAGTGAACATCCAAGCCCTTTTAGTATATGTTAATTTGGTTTTGAAGATGAGTTTGTGGTACTATTTTAAAACATGACTAAGGTCGATCTGAGACAAAACCCGAATCACAAATAAAATAGGTAAACTTGAAAATCAAAACAACATTGTTTTGATAAAAAAAAAAATACTTCAAAAAAAATGGTAATGGGTTGATGGTTGAGTTTTAACCGAGTCAGACTCGGGTTGATCGAGTTAACGAGTCAGTTAGGGTTTTTCTTTTTATTTATTTTTTTCTTAAATCAAGACCAATTCATGTCTCGGGTCAGCTAAGTCTTAAGTCAATTCGCTGGGCCAATCCGAGTTTTAAAATAATGGTTTGTGGAGTCAATTGAGATCTTCCCTTTTTTTAAAAAAAAAAGAGAGAGAAAAATCTTCATGTTTCTTAAATTTAAATTATTAAATTCAAATCATATAGATATCATTTGGTGTATAATAACAAATTTATTTTTTATTTTTTTGTGTCTTTTAAATTATTAAATTTAAAATCAATTATTAGATTTATAATTAAAAAAAACCGAGAGAATTCAAATTCAAAATTGATTTTTTTTTCTAAAAAGAAAACTTGTTTGATAATCCCAAGCATTCATGAAATCTAATTGAATTCCATATCTAAAAATCTAAAAGTTAAAAAAACTAGAAAAACTATAATTATATTTTGAAGCTTTTCTAATATGTTTCTCTTTATTATTTACCACATATATTTAATTTAATAACTTTTTTTTAACAAAATATTTTTTCTATAATTATAAATACAACCACAATTAAATCACAACTATAGGCACAACCTAATATCTAAAAGATCTTTGCTTGATTTGTAGGTACGTTAGTTTTCCATGTTAACATTTAAGTAAGTCTTGGTGTGTAAAAAATTGACTGATAGATACTTCAATATGTTTGGAATCAAATCATATGTTGAATTGAGCTAAATTCATAAGCATATTTGAATTCAACTCATAATCTATTATGACACGATCAAAGAGTTGATATCTTTTTTCAAGTGTAGGAGTGTTGAAGTAACAAATAACCCAACAAGACCGGGGTCGAACCATAGGAAAGTTAACTGTATAAACTACAAATAAAAAAATAGATAATAACAGAAAAGGAGTTGAAGAGAGCTTTGAGATCTGATATTAATATAAGGATTAAACAAGGATAAAATAATTGTCAAAGTTAGAGGATCCACTAATGGTATTTCAAACAAGTATAGTATAAACTCTTTTTATTACTCAACTGGAAACCACACACAAAGGAGGTTCCAATCGGATTATAAATTGTTAACATGATTACATTAGTTATTTTATTCGAATAATACTAATACTTGTAAATGTTATCAGATATTCATGATTATAACTTATGTTAACAACAAATCAAGTTCCTTTCATAGCACAGGTGTTGGTTATACCATACGGTTGGGCTATGAAAGTGCCAAGTATTTGTTGTACCAAGGGTTATACAACATAAATTTAGATTAACCATTTAACAAGCAAAGTATTAAAAGTGAACAAGATAACAAATACTAAACATGTTAGTATCAAACATTAAAGTTTATGTTGAGTTTATACTATACTTATTCTTACACCATTAGTGTAACATTTTCACCTTGACATAATAAACTTAGCTGAACATAATTAAAGAGAGAAACATAAATAAACAAGATAAGAACATAAATAAAATATAAGTTAACTAAGTAAAGGAAAGGGAATGAAAAGCATAAACAAGAGATTAATATAAACAAAACTTAAGCATTACAAAAATATAAAGAGAGAAAGCACGAACATGATATTGATCTGAAACCAAGATGCCTAAATGCATGGCAAATGCCTCTTTTTATAGGCCAAAATTTGAAACTATTGATTTGATGACTAATTGTTGAGTGGGTGACCACATCTTGACTTGATGACAATCCTTATCTTCTTGTCTGAAGAAAACATCATTGCTAACGTTAGAATTTGAATAGATAGTCCCATGAAAGTTCTAGAAAATGGTCTCAGCTTTCCAACAAAAAACAAATCGGTGTATTTGGACTTCTAGAACTCGAGATATAGGCTGAACACTGAACAGTGTCTGGGCTGTAGGACAGATTCCGACTTCTCTATTGTTATTACAATTTGAACTTGAAAAAGACCTTTTTGAATCTTGGACTCTCATGAAAGTTTTAGGTATATGTCCTAGCTTTCCATCCATATAGACCAGATCTAAATCCAAGTTCTACAACTCCAGGTATGATCTAATAACCGAATAGTGTTCCAGTTTGGATTGAACCAGCATCTCTTTTCTAAGCTTACCCCTCTCTTTGTCTTCTCAATTTTAGTAGTTAAACTCATCAATCAATTCTTTGATTTATGTGATAAGCCTGCATTTAAGATGAACATTTACCATAAATTAAAGGTATCTTATAGTATCAGACTTGTTATTATAAAACATGCTTTAGTTAAGGAGTTATTGATACTTCAAGTGCAAAATGATAATATAAAACCTTGACAAAAATGCACTTTTAAGTACTAATCATATTACAATTTACAACACACACAATTGACCTTTAATTTGCATTGCTTTTCCATTTTTTAGGCATAATGGGATACAATTAGGTCTTGAATTTCCTCCAAAATTGTAGCTTGATGTTTTTGTATTTTCGAAATCTTCCCCAGCCTGCTTTCTTTACATTGCCAGCCTTTATTTTATTATTTTATTTTGAAAAAATGTAAATTTTAGGAAATAAACCAGAATTGAGTTATAACAATCTTCTCTCATCCCCTTACCAAACAAGAGAAAAAAAACACATCACCCTCATGCCCTGACAATGTACTTTATTTTCAACCTTATTCCTGCCAAATTGTCACCTTAGAGATGCCAGCATTAACAACCTAGTTTTGGCAATACCAGATTGTTGTCTTATGACCAATGGTTGGGACCCTTTATAGACGAATCAAGGGCCAGGATTCAAGCCTAGAAGGGACCCCAAGCACCTCATTCACCCTCTATAAATAGGGGTGAAGTTCAGGTGACCAAGAAAAAAGAAGACTAAAATGGAAAGAAAGTAAACCAAAGAGGAGAGAGAGAGAGAGAGAGAGAAAGCCTCTCTCCTACCCTTTCCTTACTCCAATCAAGACTCACAAGACTTACACTACAACCCCATTTCATTCCAGCCAAAAACAGCCACTAAAGACCACCATAAAAGCCATTTTCATCCATGTTTATCTTCTCCATTACAACCTCCGAACCACTATCGTTATCCTCCACTGTGGACCATTGTGACTCTGGAAGCACCACCACCAGCCAAGTAACACTTTTTTTTTCCCTTGATCCCTCGTTCATGATGCTATATATGGATAACATGAAGAAATAACTCATGTTCTAGTGTTGATATTTGTTAGAGAATAAGACCACTAGGTCAAACCAATGGTAAAGAAATGGGGTTAGGCCTCTTGCCTCAACCTAGCCCATATGGCTAGGCTGGGTTAAAAAAATCCTTTAGGCCTTTTGTTGGCCCAACAAAAATTAGGTTGGGATGACATGAGCTCAAACCGTACATGTGAGTTTGGGCCTTATGCCCAATAAACGAGCTCATATGGTTGGGCTAAGCCTAACTCAAACATAAATGCATGCTTGGCATACCCTATTTTTGTCAAAGAAAAATCTCTTTTTTTGGTCCTTAAAGCATGTTTGTCAAACACAGTCTTGAGGTATTTTTTCATGCCTTTATTTTCATGATAAGGGTGTGTTTGACAAAGACACCTTATTGCCCCCCTTTTAGCTTTAGTTTGTCCATTATTTTAGTATCTAGTCAAACAAGCACTAAAAAATCTTAAAAAATTCAGGGATCATTTTAAAATTATTTATGGGTTACTTGTGTGTTTTTTCAACAATTTCATTTAATATTGGGTTGTAGATCTACACTGTAAGATATGGATTTGGTATTAAAAATACCTGTTTTTTTTCTGAAATTTCAAAAAAACATTGAAAATTGAAAAAATTTCTTTTTTTCAAAAATACAAAAATATGTTTTTGTTTGTGTGTATAGGGTCAAATCCTAAAAGTTTTTCATGCATATTCTATAAAAAAAAAAAACAAAAAATGTAATTTTATCATTTTTTTAATACAAAGAATGAATATCATAACTAATTTATGATTATCCATTAGAATTTGGCAAAAATTTTAAAAATATCACAAAAATCAATTTTTTAATTAATATTCGGGGTATGAATTTTACAACGTAATACACACTTCGATATTAATTTAAATGAATTAATAGCAATAAATATTAAAAATTAGCTACAAACTTTATTATTTGAGGGTATAAAAATACATTGTAAAGTATATTATCAGATATTAAAAGATACAAAATATAAATAAATACATCGTTAAAATTTAGATTTTAGAAAGGTTAGGTTTTAGCCTGATAAGATAAAGATCATCTTACTAAAAAAGATATTTTTTTAACCTTAGATGAACTAATAAATAGAAAAAAAAGTTAAAGAAAAACAATTAATCAACAAAGCAACTTATCGTAGGTATGGTACACTGAGGGTGATGTGTCTTTCCTATGCACAACTAGTCCCTTTACTCAAATTCTCGCAGACCATTAGATTTCTTAACAACTATAATACTCGATAGTGACTCCTGAACCTTTCAAATAATAATTATATGATTTATACCAACACATCTAAAACCCCTCTCGACTAAAAAAAAACCCCCATCATTCAACGCCATACACGACTAGCTTTGATACCAGTTAATGCGAATCCTAGGATAACAATCCTAAACCCAACAACAAAATGGATAAACTACCAAAGAAAGCTGAAATTCAGGTTCGGATAAAAAATCTTTGACCTAGAGATAGCTCTGTATCTAAAAATCAAAGATATTAGAAAAGAACTTGGACCCGTTGTTTACAGCCCAATAAGAACCTGAAGTATGTGAAAACACCACAAAGTCAGTTATACCTTGATAAAAGTCAGTTGTTAATCTGTCCCTGTAAAGTACATAATTTGCACATAATTTACACGAAGAAAAAATCTAAATTATTCAATAAATAGATGCTGTTAAGATTTGACAACTATGAAAAATATATATAGTCCTTCTAAATAACCCTAATGGACCTTTATTAGGCTGCAAACCAACAAGCCGAAGCTAATAATCATCTAACACAAGTTTAATATCTAAAACAATTCTAAAGCATTTATTTATTGTCAAGTTAATAATAAAACGATCAATTTTATTTTACTTTTTATAAAAAAATAATATTGAAATGGTGATATATTGGATTGACTTGGAACAATTCAAATCAACCCGTCAAAACCCTGATCCGGATAATAGACTCAAATGGATCCAATAACATTTTTTTTTTTAATTTAGTTATATGATAAGAATATAAATAAAGACTAATTCAAAGATAAAATTGAAAAAAATATCAACAAAAATCCAATATAGAAGGCTAAAATTAGGGGAAAAAATGTTAGACTAGGAATATATTTATTAAATTTTAGAATATATTATACAAATAACAATTGGGAAAAGTTTTGATTTTTAAAATAACATGAACATATAAGTTTTTATAATTTCTTGAAACTATTAAATGATGATAATTAAATTAATTAAAAGATGCCTTAATCAATCTTTTACTTATCATTTCATGTGGTGAATATATTGATTACTATATTTTAACAATATATATTTTTAAATAATTGTATTTTTAAAATTTGAATATATCTTTAATTATATTTTTAAATAATTGTATTTTTAAAATTTGAATATATCTTTAATTATTCATATGATTGCACATTTATCTAAGATTGAGTATTTTTTTTTATAAGAAATAAAAATAAATATTGATAGCAATATATTCACATTTTCTCTTATATATCATATTTATTTTGATGAAAATGTCCCTTGAAACACCAAAATATTTTTTTAAAAAAAAACAACTTAAAACAATAAAAAAATTAAAAAACTTGAAAACCTTATAAGAAATTAAAAAAATAAAAAATTATATATAAAAAAAAAAACAATGAGAAAAAAAGGCCTTAATGGCCTACTGTGCTTACACCTAAAAAAAAAAACAAAACCCAGACAAAGGGATCTATTAATCCTGGCCCGTATGCTTGGGCCAATTATTATTTTTATTTATTAAGGGACAGACAACCTATCACCTGTTAATTTTTTTAAAAACAATTATAAACAACCTATCGTGTGCTACACAAATCTCAACCACTACAAAGGTGGCTAAAAAAATAGAGAGAGAATTTTTTGGGCAATTGTTTTATTTATTTTTTCAAGCTATTTTTATTTAAAAATATCTCAAAAACACCACAAAAACCTTTCTAAGCTACCTAATAATCCTAAAAGACAAAACAAAAAAACACTTAAAAAACCAAAATGAACCAAATAAAAAATTCTAAACTGAATTCGATTTTTATTTATTTTAGAAAAAAATCATTATCAAACTCTTCTCGTTAAATGAAACTAGTTTACATCAAAACTAGAGATTTTTATCTTCGAAAAGTGACAAAAGCCAATGAATTTTATCTCTTGATCATTTTCATAAGATTTTCTTCTTCCTTTCTATAACTCTATGTCTAGAATATACACTTTTAAATAAAAAATTAAAATATAAAAATATATAGAAATTATAGAGATAGAAAAAAGAAAGTATGTGGGCTAAAATGAACTTTTAAAAAAATCTTAAATTGACCATGTTTTTTCTTATTGGTTGACTCCCTCATATTTTATTTTATATTTTATTCACCATTAACGAATTTACCATCAAACCAGGCATGTAAAGCTACAATTGAAAAATAATGTTTGATGACAAAAAAGATACGCTAGTGTTTCACTAGTCATTTTAGTATATTTTGTAATTTATTAGGATTTATTAATTAATTTTTTTAATTGTAATGACAAAGTTATAGCTATTTTTTTTTTTAAAAGAAAATGAATATTTTACCAAAATTCTTTCGGAATATGCATATGAAAGATGACCGTGATTTTAAAGTTTCTACCCCCGTTACGGCGTTACTATACGGGAAGGAATTCGTGAAATGATCATTATTCTCTGTCTTCGTTTATGCTCTTGGGTTTCGAAAGAGTTGTCTAACGTTCGAAGCCCACTCCTGGAGCCTCAAGCCTTCTCGACTTTTTAGCCCAAAATTAAAATTAAAAAAAAAAAACCACCTTTCCAGAAAACGAAAAAAAAAAAAAATATCCATAGCAAAATGGAGTCATAAAACTCATCGTGTGGTGTCTGGTCGGAAGGAAACGAGGGGTTTTAGGTTTTTGCTCACTGTCTCCGACATTATCCTTCCCATTCAATCTCTTCTGTCGGAGAAAAATGTCTCTCCTTCAAACGATGGCCGTGCCGAAGCCCGTTTCGCATCTTCGTTCAATAAACGATGAACCTAATTTTGCCCGCTTTCCGGCAATTTCTCATCAAAATGCTTTACACTATGAGCACAACTCAAGACGTTTTCCTTGCTTTTCCGTTTCAAAGAAATCTGACCCTGAATCCAGTTCTAACCCCAAAATGAATTCTAGAGGAAGAACTCGCCGACCGAAAAACGAAGATGGTGGAAAGGAAGGCGGGGAAATTTTCCCAACCATAATTCCAAGGAAGCCAAAACGTGGTCGAAGGAGTGAAGCAGTTGCGGTTGAGGACTTCGTGCGTGATTCGCTGGAACGAACATTTGCATCAATTAGGCAGCAGAACCCGGATGTTTTAGAGGAAATAATGAAGGATAAAGTTAATGAAAATATAGATTCTGAAACGAGTGATGATGATGATGAAGACGATGAGGAGGAGGAGGAAGGTGGTGGTGAGGATGGTAAAGGGAAAGGAAAGAAAAAGAAGATGGTGGTTGAGGAGGAAAGTCGAGATTGGCCATTGGATGCCGATGTGGGGTGGGGAGTTAGGGCGTCTGAATATTTTGAGAAGCATCCAATAAAGAATGTTGTAGGAGAAGATGGGTTTGAGATTGACTGGGAAGGAGAGATGGAGGATAACTGGGTGAATGAGATTAACTGCCTAGACTGGGAGAGATTTGCCTTCCATCCAAGTCCACTGATTGTTCTTGTATTTGAGAGATATAGCAGGTATGTTTGATATTTTTTTCTTCATACCAGCAGATTTTGCAACCGTACTTTAAAGAGTTCTTCTACACACGCTTGGCAATAAGTTTAGAGACAAAAGAGCAAGATTTCGTGTCTTCTATGCAACTCGTAGATATTCCTTTAAAATATCAAATCACTTCATTATTTTTATGGTGCGTGTGAATGTTTTACTGGTAGAGTATTGTTTGCAAGTAATCATCTTGAACTACAGTTGCTAATTAATGGCATAAGAATTAAATAAGCATGTCAATGTAGTTACGGATTTCACAAGAAAGAATTGCTTGAGAGTTGAGATGTGCGTAGGCTGCTTCTTTTTTATATTTTTGATGTACTATGCTTTCATTATGTACAAGAGGATTGATCTAGCAATTGGAAACAGGCATAAAGTAGCTTCTATGAAAATCAGAGTAGTTCAAACTTCAACGGTGAATTTTGGATGTTCATAGTTCTGGCATTTTCTTTAGTAGGCCTGTAAGCATTTTCATGTCTCATCTTAACCACTTAAGCATTCTTTAGTAGGCCTGTACTGCTAGCAAGTTTGCATCCTAACCACTTAATATAATTTACTGGGAAAACCAAGAATAAGATGTTCATGTTTGATATGTGAAATTGCTTTCCTTCTTCTTTAATTGTTAATATTTCAAATTGCATTGGTCTATTGTGCACTGTGAAAATTGTATATGTGGATTGAGTATTGTTACTTGCACTAAAAAAAGTGTGCTTAATCTTCTTTTTATCCACAGGGCAACTGATAATTGGAAGACTTTGAAAGAGCTAGAAAAGGCAGCCAAGGTGTATAGGGGTGCCAAGGATCGATTGCCTCCTCGGGTAAAATGAGCACTATGTTGTTTCCATTTGAACTGCATCAAATTTCCTAATGTTTTGACTTTGCTCTTTGTTACACTTAAACTTCTACGGACAAGTTTCAAATGTAAATTCACTGCACCTCTGGTTTACGAGAAAACTGTATGTTTTCTGTTTTTTCTGTATCTCCAAACTAAATTTAAACTTGCGAGAATATAAAGTGGTTATTTAGGTTCATTTGATGGATCGCAATGTTACTTATGGACTGTTTAGGGTGACGCCATTCAATTCAATTCAGTTTGTAGTCTGTTTCTTGTCCCTAGAAGTTGGTTCCTTGGATTTTATCAAATTTTGTTTCCTTTGGATTGCTAATTTTGTTAACCTTGAAATTCTCTGGTATCAGACAGTGAAGATAGACATCAATATTGAGAGAGATTTGGCATATGCTCTTAAAGTTAAAGAATGCCCTCAGATTTTGTTTTTACGTGGAAATAAGATCTTGTATAGGGAGAAAGGTAAGGCACATTGCTTTCATAACAGAATTACAAGTAGACATATTCAAGCTCCTATCTTTCCATGTTCTTATGAAAATAATGGTCTTTGCAGAGTTTCGAACTGCAGATGAGTTGGTCCAGATGATCGCACATTTCTACTACAATGCTAAGAAACCTTCATGTGTTAACAATGCAAATTTATGCCCTTAAATTTTGGCTATAATTCTCAAGGCACAAGGCACTCAAGTATGTGAATATCTAATTCTAGCACATCCATTTTTTATCATCTAGCTCTGCTCAATACTATGCCTTCGACATGCAGATAAAACATGAAGAAGGAATCTGTAGAATGACTCACCTTATATGTTTCTTGCCAGTCCCTGTCACTTTTGCTCTGGAATCCCAGCAACCTGACCTGACTATGGTTTAATCAGGTTGGATCCTAACCTCAGTGTCCTTGATATGCTGTATTTGATGATTGGATGAGGGAATTGTGATTGAATCATGGATAAACTATAAAATTATAAGGGAAAGTAAGTGTTTTTGTCATCAAGTCACATTCTTATAATGGCTAATCAGGTATTAAACAATTATTGTTAATAGAACACATTACATATTTTGCAATTTTATTTAAATGATTCTTCTTGTCAAAGCAGAAATTCTTTGGTTTCTCACCAGAAAAGGCTAGATATATTCCAAATGTGGCAGATTTGTCAAAGAATTAGAGACAACTGAACCATACATGTTGGAATAAGTCAGATTGTCGAGTTTGATATTCAAGAATCTGAAGCCATACATACTGTAGTGCTGTTGTGATAAGCTTTGTATGTATGGATTGGGTTTACGTGGATGAGTATTTTTGGAGTATTAATTAATTCTAACTCTGGTTCTAGTTCTTCATCTATTTTTGAGTATTTCTTCCGAGTATTGATGTAATCTGAACTTTCTTTTCAACCGAAAAAAGATGGCATATTTTTTTGTTGACAACTTTGCCTGTTCCAAGACACAGGGTCCTCACCTGTCACGTATGATTTTCAGCTTAGTGCCCCGTTCTGCTGTCCTTAAATCATTCCTTGATTAGAAAGAACTGTTCTTTATGATGCTTAATGTTTGTCCGGACCAGTTGTATGACTAGTTTTCTCAAGTCTTGTGACATCTTGTTACTGAAAAATCCAGGAATGATCAAATAATGTATCCGAGAGAATCTGTTAACATTTATGCACCCCACAAGATAATAGCTTAGTTATCAAACCCGGTCCAGGGTTGACCCGGTCAAGAGGTCAGGTCCTGGGTTTCATGGTCAACCCGGAAAAATAAATAAATAAATTTAAAGTTTTAATATTTTATATGAAAAAATCCATATGAATATAGATTATACATGTTGTAAATAATGAAGTTTAAAAGAATATTTTAAAAAGTTTTTTATTCCACATTGAAAAGATATTATGTTATGCTTTTAAGTTGAAGCATTTAAACCAAAAAAGTTTTTATTCCATATTGAAAAAACATAATTTTTTTTTTATGAACATAAAGTATATATGTTAAAATGCTTCAAATCTCATATTGAAAAAGTATTATCTTATTTTTTTAAGTTGAAGTATTTAAACCAAAATTTTTTTTATTCCACGTTGAAAAAACATAAATTTTTTCTTGTAAACATGGAGTATATATACGAAATGGTTTCAAATCTCACATTGAAAAAATAATTTTTTCTTGGGAACATAGGAGTATATATAATAATGGATTTGAAATCTCACGTGGAAAAAACATAACTTTTTTCTTGTGAACATAGAGTATATATACTAAAGGGTTTCTAATTTCACATTAAAAAAAATATTATGCTGTCCTTTTAAGTTGAAGTATTTAAACCAAAAAGTTTTTTATCCCACATTGAAAAAACATAACTTTTTTCTTATGAACATAAAATATATATACGAAATGACTTCAAATCTCACATTGAAAAAATAACTATTTTTTGGGAACATAAGAATATATATACTAAAAGACTTTAAATCCCATATTGAAGATGTATTATGTTATCTTTTTAAATTGAAGTATTTAAACTAAAAAGTTTTTTATCTCACATTGAAAAAACATAATTTTTTTCTTGTAAACGTAGAGTATATATACGAAAGGATTTCAAATCCCACATTGAAAAAACATAATTTTTTTCTTGGAAACATAGAGTATATATACTAAAGAGTTTCAAATCCTACATTGAAAAAATAAAATATTTTTCTAATATTTATATAGTGAGCTTTAAAAAGTGTTAATAACCACCTAAAAAATATGAAAAAAGATGATTGTAGGAGAAAAATCACATTTGAAAAAAAAAATTAGGTCTCGCCCGGGTTTGGCCGGGTCGCCCGGGTTATGGGTTGACCCGCCAGGTCATTACACCGGCCGATCTTTTGGCAAACCCGGACCAATTCAGCCACCGGGTCGACCGGATCCCTTGTCGACTCACCGCACTGGTCCGGGTTCAATAACTATGGATAAAAGGCATGAATATTGAATAGTCATTGACAATTGTTGTAAAGATTTTTTGAATTTCTTAAATTAAATTATGTAAAAATTAAAATAAATATTTAGAAATTCAACAATCTAAATTAAGGAGAAAACAAATATTTTCTTAGTTAAAATTCTCATTTTTTATTCATGCATTTTTTTTCCTTAAGTGTAATTTTTATCAACATAATGTTCATTTAATAAAAAAATAGGATAATTAAAATAAATATTCATAGTTATGTTAATGATTTAAATAAAAAAAATGTATTATTTAATCAAAACTTTTATTCCTTATTCATGCAAATTTTTTTTCACGGAAGCATGTCTTTTTTATTAGAAGAATATTTTTAAAAACAAAAGATTATTATGAACTAAAAAGAAAATTTCAATAAAAAAATACGTGTCTTTCTAATTTTGACATGACTTTATGAAAAAATTCAAAAATAATTAATTGAAAAAATTATATATAAAAAATTACAATAAAAAATAACAAAAAATATATATTATTTTTATTAAATATTCACTAGTAATTTTTTATTTATTTTACACATGAGGTTTATATATAATTATTTATAAAATAATTTTTAATATAACCATAAAAGCTTTAATTCTATTGAAAATCATGGTATAACTTAATGATTTTCTAAATACCATTTTAATAGCTTTATTTAAAGATAATTTTATTAAAAAAAAGTAAGATAATTAAATAAAGAAAGAAAGAAAATAAGGTAAAGGGTAAAAAACAGTAAAGCCTAGATGTGTTCGAGTTTGAAAGGCTAGATCTATGAATCTGGTCTTTAAAAAAGCGAGGTGCTCCTGAGCTTAGTGCCACACGTGTGCGTGGGGGCATTGTAGTGTTGGTGTCAAAGAGTTATTACCTAATTGTTTGGTTCAGGATCATTAGGAGACCTGATTAGACTAGTCTTATCTGAAATTTTAGGGTAAGAGACTGGTTGTGGTTAGGAAATGTGTTAGCACCCTCCCTAGTACACATTACATATGGTAAGCTACATTGTGTGGGCTGGATATGGTTTAAATGTGTTGATGGTTTCTAACCGGTGGTCCATCTATGACTCATAACGAAGATTTACTCTCATGAATAAATTTGGAATTTGGAATTTATTATGGGCTCGTATGCACAGATAAATTCTTGTAAAAAGAATCCATGTAGGTGCTTTGACAGAGTTCATATATCCTAAAAGGTGAAAGTGTTTTTCTCAACTCGTATATTGTAGTGAAAAATATTCTTAATTAAAATTGATGAATATCCAAAATAATTTTAAGAATTTTATAGTCAACTCCTAGTATTTAAATACTAACTTATTGGTAGGTCCAATATTTATACCAAAATGTTGACCATTAATTTTCATGAATGAAAATTTATAGGGTTATTAAAATATTAGTCAAATCCTTAAAGAATTTGAAAATACAATGATGGTTAATCGTGGACAAAACGCTGTTAAGTTCGTTGAAGAAAATGAAATATAAACATTTGATGAGAGTAGCTGATTTTTGTAGAGGCGGCGTTTCTTAGTTGAATAGTGGTCATTATAGCCCCAGAGGTGGTCGGAGACACCATATTTATTCACCTAAAAGTGCCTACTCAACCAGCCAAAATTGCTGAAGAATAAGCTAAACAGTAGCCGAACAACGCGTCTCCTAGGTTAAACCCTAAAAATTAGGGTTTTTAATTTGGTACTTGACAAATTTTATTTTAGTCCTTTTTTTACAATTACTTTTAATTGCATTCGTAATTGCCTCATAAACTCTTAATTTCATATAATTTCACTCTTGTCAAACTCAATTGTCAGTCTCAAAGTTTACTGCCTATTTCATTTTAGTTTTTGATTATGAAATTGCGTATTTTAACCCTCAATTGATCAACAAACTTTTAATAATACGAGTACTTGTCCCCTATTAGTGGAAGATTTGGGTTGTTATATGTTGTTGGTTATATTGCTGGGAAATTCCCTAGCTATAAAGCATTGACTAATCTTATTGCTACCACTTGGAAATATGCTGCTTCTTTAATCATACATGATTCCAGATGGCTGATCTTTAAATTTGATTTTGAAGAAGATAAACTTGCGGTTTTGTATGGGGGATCATATTTGGTTTTTAGGAGACCACTGGTTTTTAAACCCATGCTTGAGTATTTTGATTTTGCTCCCATTGAAATGACCACAACCCCGGTTTGGGTTAACTTTCCTAATCTTCCACTGAAATGTTGGTCTTTAACATGTCTGTTTAAGATTGTAAGTGTTATTGACAATCCTTACTAATGTGATTTGCTCCTCTACCATATCCAGGCCCTCATATGCTAGAGTTCTTATTGAGTTGGATTTGCTTGCTGACTTGCCTCACTCAATCATTATCATTTTTCCCAATGGAATGCCTTTGTTATAACCTGTTATTTATGAAACTCTCCCAAAGTTCTGCAAGCATTGTAGATTCCTTAGACATACTATCACATTTTGTCTTAAACCTTCAACTGCCAGTGTAGAGAAGATAACCCAACCAAATTTTGTGAGGGCCAGAAGGGGTTTTGTTCATGCAAGGCTTGGTCCTAGTGTTGAGATAGCTGTTGTAGCAAGCCAACAAGGCAATCAGGGTATGCCACGTGGTGAGCAGTTATTCGACCCTATGCAAGCTAAAGTTAAGGCTGTGAATGATGGAGGGGACACAACATATGGAGGGAAAAAAAAAGGCTAAAAACACCTCTACTAGTATGGTTAATAAGAAGGGTGGCCAGGAAACTGCTACTACTATGCAGACCAGTTAGGGTAATCTCCATGTTGCTCCCTCTGCCATGGTGATTGTTATAGCTGATCTGATGCAAGCTGAAGCTGCAGCTGAGGGGTGGGAAACTATCAGAGGCCCAAATAAAAGTCAAAAGAGGTACCAAACTCACAGTAGGGGCTTGTCTGACAGTGAAGGCCCTCCGGTTGATCATGGCAGTAAGAAAGGGAATGTGATAGTTGTTCCCATAATAGCCTTGAAATGCAAACTTCCTGTTGGATCTCTAGAAAAGGTAGTCACTAGGAATATGGGCAAGCACAGTACCAATAAAGCATCAGGAAGTAGTAGGGAATTTCCTACCCCTCTCTCCTTGTAATGAAAATCTACTATTTTAATGTCAGAAGACTAAACAACCCTCTGAAGCAACATGAGGTTGCAAGCCTCATGAAGAAACATTGTATTGATGTATATGGTCTTCTAAAAAATAAGTTTTTGTCTTCCAAGCTTTGTCATATATATAAATTTTGGATGAAACAATGAAAACTTCTTTCTAATGTAGATGTTATTTGTAATGCAAGAATTATTATTCTGTGGAATCCTATTATTGTTAATGTTGATCTTATTTCTATATTTGACCAAGGTCTCCATGTTGTCATCACCTGCCTGGTGAATCATTATAGTTTTGCAGCTACATTTATATATGGGTTCAACATAATTATTGTGAAAAGGGCTTTATAGGATGATTTAAGAAGGTGGAGTCCAGCTTCTCCATGTATGATCCTTGGAGATTTCAACTCCATCCTCTCCTAGGAAGATAAACATAATGGTGTCTCTGTTTCCAATTATGAATGTCGCACCCGACATCGCGGCGGCCCTAAAAATAATCTCTCGATTGTGGAAAAAGAACAGATATCTGGCATCTTGTTCTTTTAGAAAAAAGGTCTTGTTTAAGGAGTCGCCACCTAGTATTATGGTCACTAGGAACCCTAACTGGTCAACAGAGATTCTATGGTTCGGGACTGGTTACGTAAAAGGGAAGATATTATCATCCCTTAAACGTTATGCTTGAGGCAGACTGCATTGTTGATTTTGTCTTAAATTGCTAAACATTTATTCGCTTATGCTATGATGATTTGTTTATAATATTCCTGACTCTGGTGCCAGTGAATATTCGATCGTGAAGAATTCCAACTCTGGCGTTGGTAAAAAATCCACCCCGAATAATTCCAACTCTGGAGTTGGTAAAAATTCCACCACGAATAATTCCAACTCTGGCGTTGGTAAAAGTTCGTAGCTACCAAAAAATTAGTATATTTTCTTTTCTTTTCCCTTTTTTATTCATGATCCTGATATCAGTGAATAAATTGACAAAAATTATATTTTTTCTAAGACATGCGAAATTTTTATTTCTACACTTTCTATTTTTTTTAATTTTTTAATTTTTATTTTTTTTTGTTTTGGGGGGCTGGGCCTAGCTCAGTCCACATGGGCTGGGTTGGACCCAGTAGGCCCGCTCCCGATCGCGGCCCAAGCCGGTGACCTACGGGCAAAAACTAAAGGCACGCGTGAATTGGTCATGCGTGCGAGAACATTGGTGAAGGTAATTAAATTACCTTCACACAGTGTTCTTGCAGCACTAACAATCACATTTTGAAATGAAGATACAAAGGGGATGAAGTCATACCTGCTTCTGGAGACCGAAGACGTTTGCTGCACTGATGAGGATTCTCGCCTACTGTTTTCCCTTGTCTTCCTTTTATGATCACTTGTCTGTGCTTTCCTTCTTGCTTTCTCAGTAGCTTTTAAAACTTACGAAGATGATGCCGGTCTGCTGTGAGTGTTCTTTGAATGAATACGGGTCTTTCCTTTGTTTGCAGGGACGAGGACAATATTAAGGATAATTCTTGTCACTATGTGTGTTGTCCTCTTGTTCTCTCCTCTCTGTATATTTGTTTTTTTGCTCTGGTTTTTACTCTGTTCTTTGCTCTGGTTGCTGGGTTGATTTCTCGGTTTTTGCTCTAGTTTTTACTTTGTTCTTTGCTCTAGTTGCTGGGTTGATTTCTCGGGGCTCCACGGTGTTTTTCGTTCTTTTTTTTTTGTTCTTAGCCTTTTTCGTTCTTTCTCTCCCCAGTTTTTTCTTCCTTCCCCCTGTTCTGCCCTCCCTTTTTCCTTCTCTCAGTGTTTCCTTTGCAACCAAAGCAGAGCTACTTCTCCTAACATCTCATATCCATAAAACATTCATGCAGATGCTTATAATATTATGGAGTACTAGTTTTGGGATAGGAAAAATGTTCAGCCAAAAATGAACCTTGCCAAAAAGCACAGATCGAAGAAGCTCAAGACGCCCAACATACGTAAGGTGCTTGCCAATCCAGCCTTGTACTGTCAACTCCAAATCCAGTAAAAGAGGAGAAAATTGGCTAGCTAACAGCCGATAGGGGCTCAATGGAACCCCTAAGTATGTGAAAGGGAAAAGCTTTTCACTGAAGCCAGATTCTGAAATGATGGATTGCTTGTGAGCATCATTAACACCCCTGAAGAAGATGGATGATTTTTGCGGATTTATCATCAGACCTGAAGTCTAACCAAAAAGTATGAGTTGTTGAAAGAGGCATCGAACTGAAGAGGAGTCACCTCGTGAGAAAAGGAGGACATCATCTGCAAAAGCTAGGTGAGTAATGCCCTAAATCCTAGATATAGGATGAAATCAAAATCCCACCTGCTGAGAGGCCAGCTTTAACATCCTAGAAAAATATTCCATACAGCAAATAAAGAGATATAGGGACAAGGGGTCCCTTTGTCTAACACCACTTTGTCCTAGAAAGAATCCATGAAGGTCACCATTCACGACAACAAAGTAAGAGGCAGTGGAGACACACTGCATAAGAAGGGAAACAAATCTGTTTAGGAACCCAAGTTGCCGAAGAAGATTTTCCAGGAAGTCCCACTGAATAGAGTCAAAGGCTTTCCTGAAATCTACTTTCAACAGGTTACGAGGAGAAGAACGCTTCCTGTCGTATTGTCTAAGAAGCTCCTGGACAAGATTGATGTTATCACTCATAAGCTTGCCACCCAAGAAAGCATTATGCATGGGGCTGATAATGTCTGTTAAAGCATGAGCTAGCTGACCAGCCAAAATCTTTGCAATCACCTTATAAATCACATTGCAGTAGGAGATTGGGTTGGAATCAGACGGAGAAGAAACATTGGCTGATTTGGGAACCAAAGCAATAATTGAATGATTAACTTGCTTAAGGAGCCTTCCAAAAAGAAAGAAATCCTATACAACAGCACTGAGATCATCTCCAATAATATGCCAGGCTTGCTTGAAGAAGAGGGAGGAATAGCCATCAGGCCCAGGAGCTTTGTCGTCCTCTATGCTAAAGACTGCCTTCCGAATATCCTCATGAGTAACTGGAGAAAGAAGAAGATCATGAGAGCTTGAAGAGAGACAGGGTCCACTGTGAATGATCGCACTATCAAAGGGAATGGTGGTTTTGGATGTGCCAAGCAACTGCTGGAAATAGTTCACAAAAACAGCTCCTACTTCCTCTAGAGAGGAGCTAAGATGACCATGAGTGGTCATAATTGCTGGAATGAAATTCATTCTATGATTATGATTCATCAGTGCATGGAAGAACTTGGAGCCTTTATCACTATCCTTAAGGAAGTTGCACTTGATCTTTTGACAAAAAACTGCTTTTCCGCAAACTTCATAGTTGACAACTTTTAGCGAAGAAGCTTGTCCTTCTCCAATAAAAGCTGGTTGTCCCTGTCGTGCTGCAAAATAGATTGATGATCTGCCAACTCAGTTTCAAGACGCGAAACACGCTATGAGATATGGCTAAAATGGAGACAATTAAGCTCATTCAAATGCTGTTTTAGAAGCTTTAGCCTGCGATAGAAAACATATATTGGAGTGCCATAAACAGGAGAAAACCAATGAGTAGAGACCACCTTTAGGAACTGATCATGTGAAGCCCACATGTTAAAAAATTTAAAGTTCCTCCTGTCTTGCACATGTTGATCCAAACAAACTTTGGCAGAAGAGTGGTCAGTAAAAGCTCCAGGAGAATTGAGGTGGGCATGAGTCAGGCGCTGAAGAGAAGACCATAAAGGATTGATCAAAACCCTATCAAGTTTGCTCCACATGGTACCATTGGTCCAACTGAAATGACAACTAGTATAGTTAACGTCCCGAAGGCCAAGGTATGAACAACACTATAAAAAATCTGAAGTTACATAGGAGGAAACAGGTTCACCATTGTGCTTGTTTGTAGGAAAGCACAGAGTTAAAATCATCGAGGACTATCCAGGGACATAAAGAGTTCCAGCACCGCAAATCCCCCCATAAAGACCTTCTAGTAGATATAGTATTGAACCCATAAACAAAGGTGACCCGGAAGCTATACTAGGAAACCAAACTATTAACAGAAAGATGAAGAGCTTGAGCAAAGGAAGCAAACAGGTCAACTGAGACTATGGAAGGATTCCAAAAAACAACAATTCTAGCAGTAGATGCTAAATCTGCATTGGAAAGATATTTCCAATCCCTAAGTCGAAACTTGTGTAGGTTGGCTACCCTAAAGGGTAGCAATTTATTTTCAAGCAAACCACAAACATCCATTTTGTATTTCTTCATGAGGTCGACCACCTCATGTTGTTTCAAGAGATTATTTAAACCCCTGATATTCCAACTGTAAATGATCATGGGGATACAGGAGAAAGGGAGGCCTTTTCTACTACCAGCACGATTCCTCTAGATATGTGTCCCATTAGTATTGACAGGGTTCCCCAAGAGAGGAACTTCTGAAGGGATTTTAGCCAGAATACCTTCCTCCAGATTGGGAGGTTCCAAGAAAGAAGGGGCAACTTCCAAAACTGCACCTGCACATTCTGAAACAACAACCGCACTTGCATAGATAATGGAAACTACCGCATCAGAATATGCAGATGGAACAAGATTTGGACAGGGATTCTCATCGAACACAGCTTCAACTACAATCACCTCTTTGCCCTTGAAGGTACTTCTGGTGTGCTTTGACTTTCGTCTAGACTCCATCGTAATCCAACCATTAGGAGCAACACTAGGGCCAACCTGCTTAATAGCCACAATAGGAGTGTTGGAGGAAGCCGCTGGGGGAACCTGAATAGGTAGGGGCTAGCTCTGCTCCTGTGTACCTGTAGGAGTAACCTGCTCATGTTGATGGATCTGAGGTCCCAGTTTGCTAAAAACTCCCCCTTTACCTGCTTGCACAGCCTGAGTACTAGCCATATTGTTGGTATTGATAGCAGCTTTGGAGCAAAGAAGCCGAGTATATCCAAGGACATTATAGAAGTTACAGAACTTCGACACGGATTCATAGACAACCTTTTAGTGAAGAATTGGACCAGACAGCAAAGACACCTCTATAAAGTGTTGAAGGTCCTCGCAAAGGTCTATTTCAGCCAACACACGTGCATATGACAGACGAGAGAGATTAGAAGTCATTTGATCACACTGAATAGGTTTGCCAAGAACACTAGCTATCTTGGACAAACACAGGGGAGACCAATAACAGAGATAAAGGTTTGGGAATTGACCTATACTAGGACCCGGGTCATCTCCTCACTAGACAAATCAAAAAATTATCATCGACCTCAGAATGAGGGGTCTACCATACACTAGGTACGGGCCTCCATGGAGAACAAAGAGCTTGTTCTCCTCTCGATTGAATCTGTAGATCAGCCACCCAGAATCATGTATAGTGAGAGTAGCCTCACACTTCCATACAAAGGAGATAATACCATTCAAGGCCCTATAGCCAAGGCTTTTACCAGAGACATATCCAACCGCACACAAGTTCCAGACATCAAACTAAGGTTGGAAGTCCTTAAGAGAAATGGCGCAGGTTTCAGTGAGATGATTGAGTGAGAAATTTTAGAGTTTTGTACAGGAAGCAGTTGGTCGACTAGTGGAAAAGAGGTCCCACCATACACTACTGCTTGGAGCAGAGGAGAGGGAGTTACCTGCTACTGTGGTTGTAATATGTGGACGACCTCTTGACAGGGCAAGAGGAGGTGTCAGATCAACAAGAGGAGGACACAGGGGGGTTGATTTGAGGGGACCATCACAATTATCATCAGAGAAAGAAAAATCCAATTGTTCCTCTTCTATGAGCGCTTCAACCAAGGCCTTATCTTCTAAGCAGTCTTCAACAGTAAAATCATCCAAAAGATTAGAGCCAGAAGCGAGCTCAAGGATAGGTGGGAGAACGCCAGGACACACAACACTGACCTTGGATGGAGACATGGGGGGATGGAAAAAGATGTACTGGAGATAACATCAGATTTGGTTGCTTGAAGAGTTAGAACAATAAAACCATCATGATCTGGATCATCGGGAACATGATCATGCAAGATGTCTTTTCCACATGCTACTGTAGCTGCAACTTTCCGTTTGTTTTTGGCCATTTGAAATGAAGCACAAACATGAAAAAGGAAAAAGAGGGGGAATCAAGGAATTGAAAAAAGATGAGGGGAAAATGGAGAAGGGTTGAGATCAGAGCAAGGAAGACAAGGAAGCCAAGAGAAAATCAAACCCCAGAACTTGTTAACACAAACAAGGGAATTAACTCCATGGGGGAGGAGAGCATCTCTCTCTAGATTCTCTCTCAAGACTGGTCGACTGAGAGTTGACTGAGAGCTCTTTCTTGATTGTTGTGGATAATTCTTGCTACTACAAGTTGTGATTTTTTTTGCTTGTCTGAGATGTCTGCAACTTCATCTGTTTCTAATTCCTGCTCTTTTGTTGGGGTACCGGGAATGGTTGGCTATAAAGATTTGTTAAGGTGTTTCTTGTAGAATTTTTGCCTGCTATTGTGGAGAGTCTCCTTTACTAGTCTACTATCTTTCTTCTGGACTGTTTGTCGCATGACTTGCTGATGTTCTTGGTGTTTTTGTAAGCACATTTTGTTTTTCTTTTTGGTTTTTATTTTGCGTTAACCTTGGCACCAACCTTGCCTTTTGGTCCTTTGGTTTCTTGGTTAACCTTCTTTCTGTTTAATTTCTTTTCAAACCCTACGTGGTTCTTGATAGTGAGTTTGTTCCCCCTAGTTTTTCTAGGTTTTAATGGGTTGTTCTTTTTGAGGAGTCAGCTTTGCTTGGGTTGGCTAGTCCCAGTTTTGTTTCGTTTGGGCGATTAGTTTGTATATATTTTTGAACTTGTTGGTTTACTAGCATTGTCACTTTTGATCTTAATACATACTTGCATTCTAATAATAATAATAATAATAAAAAAGCAATTGTGTTTTCGTAAATAATTTAAAATTCCTCAAGGTCTCCTAATATCTTTCAGCTTTGATAATTGTTCCTGGACAGAAGCAAGCTCAGTCGAGAGAGCAGTCAATATAGCTTGGTCTTTTATGGTCGTCCTTTTAACAAAGACAAATTTTTCTCTAACCCTGTCATTTTTTCACACACTACCAATAGGTTAGAAAAATTAGTATCTCTATTCTTGAATGTTGTGTGGTATGGTGATTCTAGGCCATCTACATAGACCATTATAAACTCTTTAAGTTTTTTCTTGGTAAGGGATATTTACTCATGTACATTTTATGTTTCAACCTCCTATGTATTCACAAATGTAGGCAGGATTATATATATATATATATATATATATAGAGAGAGAGAGAGAGAGAGAGAGAGAGAGAGAGAGAGAGAGAGAGAATGACAAGTAAAGGATAAATAAAGGATTACAAGAAAAAACATTAATTAAGCTTCACTCAAGTGATCACAAAAATTATAGGCATAAGAGTGATTGACCTCTTAGGTTACCTACAAAATATGAGACAACGTGTTTATAGTTTTCTTGTGGTTCACCCTATAAACTAAAGGTTTTATTTAAACAATTATGTAACTGCATTGCTATGTTTTTCTGACAACACAATATCCCTAGGACGAACAAAATTGATTACTTGATGACTCAAAAAGTCTTATTGGCAATAGCTAATACCATAGCTACTCTTTTGAAATTTAGGAAGACTATGGGCAACTAAGTGTGTGGAGCTTGCTAACAAATTAGGGAGAAGCATCCATGATAATGCATGTGCTAGTGGTAGCAATGAATGAAATAACATGAAGGGGAAGTATTACGCCCACACCTTGATGCCAACTTGGTAATGGCATGATTGACTCTCTCTAACTCCATATCATCACTAGGATGAGCTTTTAATTCCTCTTGAGAGTTTTTCTCCTTTGTGTTAGTGACTTTTATTGCTTTCTTTATGCTGACTCACCTCTTACCAGTACTTATACCCGTTGCAAGAAAATATAAAGTAAATTGCGAAAAGGAATAAAAAACTAACACTTTGAAATAAGTTTCATATCCCAAACACATTACTCTAATAACCACTATAAAATAACCATGCCATAATGATATTGGCTATCATGAAGTTGGTTACAAAATATTAGTTCAAAATTGATCAAAGTGGATAAAGTGTTACAATCTGATGCAGGTACTCTTTAAATTGAGCAACAACCCTATTTTTCATAACCTCCTAACAGCAAGACATGTCCATTGTACCTCACTAATATCTATTCACACTTCCATTCTAGTACATATTTTAACCTAACTAGAAAATATTATTTAAAGGACTACAAGAATGGCAATGAAATATAAAAAAACCAGGCAGTATTCTCACTACCATCGGTTCCCCCTTAATTCATAATAGGTTTTAGAAACAGAAAGTGTGTATGTGTGATTTTCTCCAAAAAATGACACAAACCTCATGAAAGATGTCAATATCACCTAGCCATTTGGATGCATTTGACTCAAACATATTTTGTAGCATGTGAATATGTTCACTAAACTAGTCAAAGGTAATGTATAGCCTTGCCTAAACATGCATATATGTATAATAATTTATGACTCACCACATCTCCTATCCACTAATGATTTTACTTATTCTCTCCTTATTATGAGACACTTTTGCCTCATAACATATTCCTAATATATTTGTGTTTATCCTCTTTATCATCCTGAGTGTGATTACACTTGGGCAAACATCTTTGTATTGGATTGAGGAATCTGATGGTGTTACATTGGAATAGGTACTTCTATCTGATAAGATTATCCTTCACCAAGTAGCAACAAAAGCTATATTGATGGGATAAATAGAAAGTAAAACAAAGATAAACACTCACTTAGGTAGAGAATGAAAAGATGGAGGATGATAACTTGTCTGAAGGTGCAAGAATGATAGTTGGGGTTAATAAAATTAGGTGTACCTGAAAAGTGTAGTTTTATTATGAATAAAGAATGATGTAAAGGGTATATATAACCCAAGAACACCATTCAAAATTTTTTAAGATAGACACTCATCTAAGTAGAAAAATGAAGAGATGGAGGATGATGACTTGTATGAAGGTGCAAGAATGATAGTTGGGGTTAATAAAAAAGGTGTAGCTGAAAAGTATGGTTTTATTATGAATAAAGGAGGATGGAAAGGGTATTTATAACCTTAGAACACCATTCAATTTTTTTAAAATATTTCTCCATGGCATGGCACACTTGTGCAAAAAATAGATATTTAAATAGAAATCTACATCACAGTTGCTTCTCCGTGAAAGACATACTAAATAATTCAAGCACTCTAGGTTTTCTAGTGACTCTCCATAAAACACATTTGACTCCTAATAATTATCATCCCTAGAACAAAATCCCATAAAGTAAAAGCCTGCTCTGCTTATGATAACGTATGTTCAACTTACATTCAAATTAAAATTGAAAAGTTAATTGTCCCTCCACATCCATAACATGCAAAATCTTTAGAAACAAGCTCTCTTACCACACCAAAAATTTCACTCCATTTATGTCCACCTATTATCCTATAAGCTCTTCACGCCAAAAACTCTATGTTGCTTATAATGAAAAACCATACATTGCATACACCCCATAAAAAAAACATACGATGCACTCCACATCACATCATTATGAGTTACTAATGGTGTAAAGGTTTTCAAATCCAGGTATCTTTCCCTTGCATATGAATAATTGTTAGCACACCTAAACTACTTTTCACCTAATTTTCAAGATTCAATGCATATAAAAAAAGCTTGTCATCTTTTACACCCTTCACTTACACTCACACCTACCAAAAGCCATATTGCATATAAGCACAAGCTCCACCTATAGATATGAATGACATGATTAACACACTTGTCCATAACATGTGACAAGTACACCCATGACAATCAAGTATTTTGTCACATGGTCAAGTGTTTTATTAGATTTTCAATCCCTATACAACAATCTAGTCCCCCACTAGACTCGACATTTCTCTTTAAATTCACCTGTGCCTTGCCTATAATCTAAGTGTTTCACACACTTAAGAGATATTCCTTAATCTCTTGTTTGTTATAGACAAGTAGAAAAGCACACGTAAACAAGAATAGAACAATGCATAGGATTACAAGAAAATCCCAACCTTCATTACTCTTAACAAATGAAACAATACAAAAATATTTCTTATGCATGCAATGCATGTACAGTGCATGCTATACACTAATTATAGCCTACTTATACATAGAACCAAAAAATACCTCATAAGACTCATAACAAATCTGGTCAGGTTTTCACAAAACTATCGATAACTACCCCGACTATTACAATCTTCCTTGGGTTGCCACCCACAAACCACTAGAACAATATGCCAACATTTATACTACCAAAGTAGATGTGTTATTGCACATTTTGGACAATCCATCACCAAAATCTAAATTTATGTTGAACATGAACCCAATATCCATATAAACAGTTATACACATTGCTTGCCAATTCTATCATTATCCATTTAGGATGTCACCACCCAAGACATTTTCACAAGAATGTTTTTGTTAACGCGACCTCACACCCGTAATCTACAACAAACCTCCCCCACCAGAAGGACTTGACACCTCATCAAAATAAAAGTGAGATACTCTTGCAATAAGTCTTCAAACTACCACAAATTAGTATTTCTTTTCCCATGAAACCTCTTGGTCATTTTACCATTCTACTAAAATCTCAATCTGCCTATTCTTCTTATACTGCTCGAGTCTTCCATGATCCATGATCTTATGCTACGACTTACTTCTTTCCAGATCCTTATAATCTTAATGAAAATATTTTAAATAACTCACACAAAATATTAGATGAAGCTTTAGTCTTTTTGGTGTCTTTAACTTGTAAGAAACATCCCTTATTTTCTCTTTAATCTCAAATAGCTCATCATACTTGGCACTAGCTCTTAGAGTTGATTCTTCCAAACTATTTTTTTCTTCTAAATATGTGAAGTTAAATTTAGCAACACCTTATCACCTTCGTCAAACTCCAATGGTCTTTTTTTTAGATTTGTGTATTTCTACATCCATTTTCACCATGGCAATCAACGTCTCTTCATGTTAACCTAATTTCCCATCATGTGTTATTGATACCAAGAAGACTTCCTCTCCCTTTCTCAAGGCCTTGTCAATAACGGTGGTCAAAATCATGTTATTGCCACTCTTTTTATATTTAGCCACCAAAGCTTTATAGCAAGAAACAAAACTAGGACATAGTTTATTGGCAATTAAAATACCATTAAAGTATGGAATTATGGTGATTTTGGTTTTCTTCAAGAAATCTAGGCTAAGAATGGCATTAAAATCATCTAATATCGCTACCAATAAATTATGCTTCCCTTTCCACTATTCTAGGACTAACAACACACTGTAAGCTATCCCCATTATCCTTTAACCTTAGCATTCACTACTTTTATTTTGGTGTAAATGTTACTCAACCACAACCTAAGCTAATTCACTAATTTATAAGCAACAAAGGTGTTTCTAGCTCCTAAATCCAACATGATCATCACATATTAGTCATTAACTCTAATTTTCACACAAATTACAATCTTTATTGCACTTAATTTCCTCTATCTCAATGCATCAATCTGTATCAGATCATTTTTTACAAGGCTAAATTTATCCACCAAATCCTTCATTTAAGCAATTAAACAATTTAACACACATATTAGGTAGACGTGCATGCCTGTTATTTTACCTTCATTTTCATTAACCAAAATAACATTAAATCTCTCCCTTTTGAAAAATATTTTCAATATCCAAAATAAAATAACTGAAGTCTTTTATATATATTCTTGAAATGACTCCTTCTATTTCAACCATTTCAAGTCTTATTGTGCAATCTAGGATGTGTTATTTGATATAAATGCTGGTTTCATATGTTCTCAAGTATCAATCATGAGTCATCCATCATTAAATTCATCTTTAATTATAGTTCTCCTCCATAGTTTTGCATCACCTATCAAGTACATAACGGTGATGTCCACTTGTTTACCCCTATCAATCTTGGCCAAACTAAAGCACTGCTTCATAACCTAAAATTTTTTTCCTAGTTCTTTAGGACTTTGAACCCACTAAATGATTTTGATGTTGACAATTTGAGTTTGGACGTGCATTCATATATTGGGACGCATGCCACTTTCATTTTTTGTAAACATAAAAAAATGACTCCACCATCGCTGCTGATTTAGAAATGACGTAGTTTTTGGATGCCGATTTATGATTCAAAAGCGGCACAGTTTTTGGCTACCGATCTCTGAATCAGCAGCGCCACAGTTTTTAGCTGCCAATTTATGATTCAAAAGCAACCTAGTTGACTGCCGATTTCTGAATCGGCAGTGGCATAGTTTGGCTGCTGATTTATGAGTTAGCAGTGGTGCAGTTCTCGTTGTTGATTTTTGAATCGGCAGCGGCACAGTCTGGCTGCTGATTTATGAATCGACACTGGCGCAGTTCTCGCTGCTAATTTCTGAATCGGCAACGATACAGTATGTGGCTGTCGATTTCTGAATCGGCAATGACACTGTAAAACCTAACAAAAAAAATTAGTGTTGGACCAACCTATTCTAAGGGAGAAGGGGAATGGAAACCAACTCAAAGATAACACAAATAGAGCTCAACAACTTTGCTGCATGTGCCCAGCAGCATACCCTTTCTTCTCTTTCCCTTTCCAAAGAAATCTTGACCAAACCCCAACTACATGTGCCTTTCTTGGGCGTGAGAGAGAAGGGAGAAGGAGAGGGAAGGTTGAACAGTTGAAATCATGGAAAAAAAAAAGAGCCTAGGGCCGACTGGAAACAACCAGCAGAGGAAGAAGGGCAGAAAACCGAGACTTGAGGGAAGAACCATACCACCAAGACCTACTCAAAGACTGTCTAAAAACATGAGGTAAGACTAATATCCTTCTCTTGGCTGGTTGTTACCCCATATTTCAGACAAAAGGGAAAGGGAAGAAAACTCGAAAATGGAAGGGGTGGTGTTCTTGCACTTTAACTCAAGGAATTTTGACTAAATGGACAGACCTATATAGAACAAAAGATGAATGAACACATGTATAAACCCTTACTCAAGATACATGAATGATTTTAAATGCATGAACCTAGGGGAGGGTCGGCCAAAGTGAGGGCTGGATAGAATATGAATTAAAGTGACAAAATGCATGGATGATGATCTTGTGAGACTTCTAGGAACATTTTTGAATCAATAAAAGAATCATACTTGTGTTAATGATGTAAATTTTACATATTTGATTGATGAAATTATATGGAAAGGTGGTGGAATGATGTTAAAAGCAAATTGAGTTATTAATGAACCTTGAAAGCATGTTGCAGCTGAAACAAGAACACCATATAATGCTTCGATTTTGTTTGTTTAATGAACGAACAAGTGTAATTGTGAATCTGGAGAATGAATTGTGAATTGTGATTGTGATTATACTTGTGAGAAATATGATGATTTGCATGTGTAGCTAAGTGTAATGGGCAGCAATGTCCAACCATAAGTATTGAGGGAACAACGAGAGAATTCATTATGACGAACACCTTAAGGGAATTAAGTCCATGACAAAAAATGAACACTTATGAATTATGAAATTGCTAGTGGTGGTGTTGATGTATTACCATAATGTAATTGAAAACATTGAATAAATGAATTCAGAAAAACCTTGCTAAATGAACTTGTGTAGTCTGTAGCGAACTAGTGTTCGCTACCGCAAACTATGTTGCCTACAGTGAATCAATATTCGTTGCCGAACTTATGTTGTCTTTAGCGAACTAGTGTTTGCTGTCGAATGTATTCCGCAACGAATCAAGTGTTTGCTGCTAAATTTGTGTTGTCTGCAGCGCGAATCAGGTGTTCACTGCCGAATTGTGTATTTACTAGTGAATCAGGTATTCGCTGCCGAATTGTGTTGTCCGTGGTGAATCAGGTGTTCGCTACCGAATTTGTGTTGTCAATAGTGAATCAGGTGTTTGCTGCTGAATTGTGTATTCCATAGTGAATCAGGTGTTCGCTGTTGAATTTTTTTATTCCGCGATGAATCAGGTGTTCACTACCGAATTTGTGTTGCCGACAGCGAATCAGGTGTTCGCTGCCGAATTTGTGTTGTCAGCAGCAAATCAGGTGTTTGCTGTCAAATTGTGTATTCCACAGTGAATCAGGTGTTCGCTGCTGAATTCATTTTTTCCGCAGCGAATCAGGTGTTCACTGCCAAATTTATGTTGTCGGCAGCAAATCAGGTGTTCGCTGCCGAATTTGTGTTGTCAGCAGCAAATCAGGTGTTTGCTGCCGAATTGTGTATTCCACAGTGAATCAGGTGTTCGCTACTGAATTTGTTTATTCCGCAACGATTCAGGTGTTCAGTGCCGAATTTGTGTTGCCAGCACGAATCAGGTGTTCGCTATCAAATTGTGTATTCCGTAGCGATTCAAGTGTTCACTGCCGAATTTGTGTTGTCCGCAGCGAATCACGTATTCGCTGCTGAATTTGTGTTGTCCGCAGCGAATCAGGTTTTGGCTATCGAATTGTGTATTCCACAGCGATTCAAGTGTTTGCTGCAGAATTTGTGTTGTCCGCAATGAATCAAGTTTTGGCTACCGAATTGTGTATTTCATAGCGAATCAGGTGTTCGCTGCCGAATTGTGTATTCCATAGCGAATCAGGTGTTCGCTGTCGAACTTGTGTTGTTCGTAGTGAATCAGGTGTTCGTTGTCGAATTGTGTATTCTGCAACGAATTTGTGTTCGTTGCTGAAGTTATGTTGTCTACAACAAAAGTGTGATTCGCTGTCGAAATCAAGTTGCCTGCAGCAAATTAGCATTCGCTGCCAAAAGCATGTTGACTACAGCGAAGTAGCATTTGCTGTTGAAATTGTGATGTCTACAGCGAAACAGTTTTCGCTACCGAATTGTGCGGCTGGTAGTGAACTAGTTTTCGTTGTCAAAGTGTGCGGGCTACAGCGAACTAGTTTTCACTACTGAATTGTGTGACCAATGACGAATCAGTTTCGCTGCTGATTTTCTGCAATAAACCCTTGGGCAGAAATGACTTAAATGCTTGCAACAATTTCATTATATAATGGTGTAAAATGTGGAACACTTGAATATGTACATATGGACTCTTGAAATAAGTATGGTGATGAATGTGATTTAAAGATGCAAAAGTACTGATTTGTGACCATTGATGTCTTAGGTGGTATAGTCAAGATCGAACCATCACCAGGACAATGACAACCCACAAGTGGAGCAGGTAGGTGGTTTCCACCTTTTTCTCGTATGATGTTTATTTTTGAAATGATTTACTTATGATGATATTTTATTAAATCCTTGTTGAATGATGAAACAACGATGAAGTGTTTGATTGAATTCTTGATAATTGTCGAAACGACTATGAAATGTTGATCGAGTTCTTGATGAATGTTGAAACAATGAAGAAAATGTTAGTGTTCTAAAATGACCCATTTGAGGTGGATATATTATTGTGTTGTGATGAATATTAAACCGAATATGAGATGTTAATTGGACTATTATGAAGTTGGGTTGCTGATGAATGGTAGTATGAGTATTACGAAGGATCTGCCGTTTTAATTCATATTGAATGTAATTGTGACGAATGTATTACGAAGGATGTATTGTTGTATTTTTATTGGATGTAATTGTGATGAATGGTTGTATGTATATTACAAAGGATCTACCGTTTCATATTATTGAATGTAATTGTGATGAATGTATTACGAATAATTTACCGTTGTATTATATTAAATGAAATTGTCATGAATGGCTGTATGAGTATTACGAAAGATCTACTATTGTATTATATTGAATGAAATTGTCATGAATGGTTGTATGAGTATTATGAAAGATCTACTATTGTATTATAGTAATTGTTAATTATCATAAATGGTTGTATAAGTATTACGAGGGATCTATTGTTGTATTGTATTGAACATTAATTGTCATGAATGGTTGGATGAAAAATATGAAGGGTTTATTTTTGTGTTGTACTAAATGCTAAACTGTTATGGAATGTTTGTTGGTGTATTACAAATGATATAATATCTTCTTATAGAATTACATGAACTGCCTCTGGAATGATTGACGGGTTAATGATTAGTTTCGGCTAATGGCATCCTAAGTGAATGGTCGAAACTCATAAATGCCATCCTAAATGGATGACCGGGACTGACAAATAATTAGCTTTGGCTAATGGCATCCTAAATAGATGACCACGACTGACAAATTATTAGCTTTGGCTAATGGCATCCTAAGTGGATGACCAGGATGAACAAATGATTAGCTTCGGCTAATGGCATTCAAATGGATAACCGGATGATTAATTAGCTCCGACTAATGGCATCCAAAGCAAATGATCGGGGTGAACAAATGATTAGCTTCGACTAATGGCATCCGAATGGATGACTGTGACAAATGATTGATTAGCTTCGACTAATGGTATTCGAATGGATGACTGAGATAGATGATTGATTAGCTTCGGCTAATGGCATCCTAAGGGGTGACCATAATGAATAAATGATTAGCTTCGGCTAATGGCATCCGAATGGATGACCGGGACAAATGATTGATTAGCTTCGACTAATGGCATCCTAAGGCGATGACCAGAATGAATAAATGATTAGCTCGGTAAATGGCACCCTAATTAGATAACCAGGATGAATAAATGACTAGCTTTGGCTAATAGCATCCTAAGTGGATCACTGGGATGAACAAATGATTAGCTACGGCTAACGGCACCCTAATTGCATAACCAGGATGAGTATATGACTTGCTTCGACCAATAACATCCTAAGTGGATGACCTGGATGAATAAATTATTGGCTTTAGTTGATGGCATCCTAAGAGGATAGTCGGATTTGAGTGTTATGAGTTAGTTTTAAGAAATGATGTGTTCATGTATACTACATTTTGTATATACTAAGTATATGAAAGAACTAAGATTGTTATTCTTTAAATAAAGAATAACATTAGTTCGGCTAACAGTATTCGAGATGAATGATCGGGTTTGAGTATTGCAATTGGCCTCAGTAATTGATGAATTATTAATGGTGGTATTTACATAAAGAGAAATGAAAGAATTATGCTCTTTTGGTCCATGAATGAAATGTAACATTAATATTGTTATATTATGCTTTTTTAAATTGCTTATAATGCTTGAAATTACCTTGTGCTGTAACAAGAACATCATACCAACATGGTGCATAAGGAAGCTCGTTTCGCGACTCACACATTTTGAAAATAAATATATATTCGCATGTTATGAGTGATATGAGTTTTGCATGAACAGACGTGTTAATCACTCAATTAGTCATTCGACCCTCTTTTGTCAAGACCAGTAATGAAAAATTGAAATGGAACACGGATGTGAATGTACGAACAAGTTGATATGATGTGTATGAATATTCATATGAGGTATTCATCTAATGAGGATGTCGTGTTGTGAAAATTACATGGGGTCAAGATAACAAAAGTACTAGTTATGTAACGTGTTGTTCGACACTCTTATATGAATTCGTGATGATAACAAGATTAGAACAAGAATGTGAATTTATGAGTATGTCGATATGATGTAATGTAAACCTATGAGTATAGAAAAATAATATTATGGGCATGTGTATTGAGAATCCATTCTATGGGAATGTTGATTTACGTTATCCTACATAGATTGTGCCTTGTTAATGAACAGAATGCAATGATAAATCTGAAGAATGATATGGTGAAAAACATCTAGAAACCGAACGAAAAAAAATTCCAGCGATTTTAGCCTTGAAAAAGCCGGGTCGTTACATTTTTAAGACAAAAATGTCATCTTTAATAACCTATAACTTTCGGTTCATCACTACCACAAGTTCAACATACTTTCCACTAGTCTTTTTAATGATTTTCATAGCCAATTCAAGTTTATCATTGATCAAACAATCTTTATATTCATGAATTAGCCTTATCAAGCCTTCTAGACATGCCAACGTTTCTTGAATTACTTCCATACCATATGACATGTGAAGTCAAACCTATAGTTTCATAAACTTGCTGACAATGCAACATGTCTATTTCTTATCTTGTCCAAAACATAACCGCACTCTAAAAATAACTTGTCACAAGGTTAAAGCTTTCATTAAAATTTCAATCCCTATATGAAAACCTAATCCCATACTAGACCTAGTCTTTCTCACCAAATTTACTCTTGTTTTGTTTTTAATCGAAGTGTTTCGTACACCTTTATTACTCTTAACAAAGGAAAGAATACACAAGTCATTATTGTGTATGCAATGCACATTTTGCATGCTACACACCAATGTTGTCAAAATCATGAGTTGACTCGTAAAATCATACAATTTTACGATTTAACTTGTATATAACATATAAAACCAGGTTAAACACTCGTAAACCAGCAAACTCGGTAAACTCGGATCAAGTTTACGATTTGACAAATGTTATAAAATTTATTGACTCTCCCTCCTGAGTCCCAACTTTGCCTTTTGCCCACTCCCCAACCTCCCTTTCCCCTATGCCTTTTGTCCAAATCTCACATTCTCAACCCTAACAGGCTAACACCAGCAGCACAACAACTTCTAGTCTTCCACTCTTTGTTAATCTCTCTCTCTAAACACCCATTTTTTTCTTACCTCGTTTGCCTTTGATCTAATTGTCTTCAGTCTCCAGTCTCCACTCTTCACTCTCTCTCTGGTTTTGCTTACCACTGTAAATGAAGCAATAATTGTGCCTTTCATTAGTGACTAGGTTTGCTTGTTGGATTCTCTTTTTTCTGTCATGTTTTATTATGCGAAAGAGGGCCATCAATCTTATATCATTTTTTGGTGGCTTAGCAGTTAAATGATCTTGAACTTGTTGTTAATCTTGCAACAAGAGGAAATCTTTATGGTGCTAAAAATTTGGTAAACACATTATGTTCTGTTAATCCGCTAATCTTTTCTTCTTCCTTCTCATCCATGAGATTAATCAAGTTAATCTTCTTGGCACTGCAACGGGTTCTTGTACTCGGTATGTTGCTAGATTTTGAGATTGCAATTATTTCTTGTACATATATTCTTTCATGTCTGTGTGTATAATATTTTCTCTTTCGAAATTTTGCATGCCTTACCTGCAGGTCATAAAAATGGACTGTGCCGACAATTCATTGTTCTATGAATTTACTAAGCAATGTTAAGAACGAATTGAGTTGTGTAGTCTTGTATGTGTATATATATATTGGGCTCTTGCACAATTTATTAGTAGAAAAAAATCTAAGAATAATTAGTTTTGGTTTCAATTGAAATTATTTAGTTGGAGTGTTTTGTTTATATATCAAAAAATCATTGGACCATTTATTGTACATATACTCTGATCACAAGTGCTTGTATAATATAAATTGAAAATTTGATGGTTACTACAAAGAAGCATGTATTCCTTCCTGATTGAATCCAGTACCATAGGAAAATAAAAGGTTCTAGCAACTACTACTCAATCAAGGTTTGCTAGTCTCCAAGTCTGATATTAACTGTCTCTGCCCATCAGACTAAGGCTCATAGAAACAGGATAGGAATAGAAAATTAAAGGATTTTGTCTCTTTTTAGTGATTTTTTTTCTATATATTCTCTGATTGATTTATACTTGATCGCTTCTTTCTCAACCATGAATCAAGCCCTTGTTTTATATGCATTCATCGCTTTTCACCTGCTTCTTTTTTATGGGTATATTATATACCCATAAAAAAGAAGCAGGTGAAAAGCGATGAATGCATATAAAACAAATATATATATCGGGTTTGCTTTAGCTCAATTTCATTAGCAGCTGCCATGTATCTTGGCATATGACACACGCAAATACCATAATCACTAACAATAAAAACTAGCATGTATGAAAGAATAATGGCAATCTCAAAACAGGTGACCCTGCTTGGTGCATATATAACTAGGGGAAAAGAAGTCTTGTCAAATTCTTGAAATTCGATAACCATGCATTCACTAATGTTTTGATATTAAGCTACCGGTATATAAATTTTAAAATAGACTACATTCACTAGTGTTTTGATATTAAGCTACCAGTGATAAGAACTAGTGTGTATTATCTCTTGGTAGGCTACATTTTGCTTATAATTTTAAAATAGTTTCATCCATTTAAAAAATCTATTTGCTGTCATGTTGCTTTTTTTAATTAGTTCAAATATTTTACTTGCGATTTTATGATTTTACGATCCAAGTTTATATTGTATATTTCATGTAGTGTTAAAAAATGTTTTTAACAACCTTATTACACACTAATTATGGCTTATTTATACATAGTTTACAACTAACACCTATCTCCCAAAGCTAATGATAAATTTGGCTAGTTTTCCACAAAATTAGTAACTCTTGATAATTGTCCCAACTATTGTAATCTTTATTAATCTGCCTCTGATAAATCATTAGGCCAATTTGTCAACACCCATGTTGCCACAATAGATGTGTTTCTACATATTTTAAACAATCCATCTCTCAAGTCTGAATTCATATTGAACATGAACTCAATGTCTGTATGAACCATTATACATATTGTTTACTAAATCTACCACTTCCCAGGACATTTTTATAGTAGTATTTTCATTAACGTGACCTTGCACCCTTAATCTATAACAAACTTTCCCTTAGAAGGAAATAATATCTTTATTGAAATATAAACGAGATAATAATACAATAAATCTTTGAACTTTTATAAATCAGTAACTCTTTCCTCCAAAACCTCTTAGTTATTTTCTCATTTCACTAAAAACTCAATCCGCATATTCTAATTATGTTGCCCAAGTCTTTCATGATCCATAATGATCTGACTTACTTATTTCTAGATCTTCATGATCTTTATGAAAAAGATTTCAAATAGCTCATACAAAATGTTAAATGAAACTTTAGTGTTCCCGATGGTTAAACCTATAAGAAACATCTCCTACTTTCTCCTTAATCCTAAACAACCCATTATAATTTAGCACCAGCCCTCAGTGTCAATTCTTTCAAACTATTTTTTTTAATATATGGAAAAACTTTCGCAACACCTTGTCATCTTCATCAAACTTTAATGGTACTCATATTAGATTTGTGTATTTTTGTATTTGTTTGCTTGCCTTATATAAATTGTCTTAAGCTTGTTCAAACAACTTTTATCTTTCCCTTGCAAATCTATATATGGTTGGGCCTTATGTCCTTAATTTATGCATTATAATATTGGTTGGGGTTTGGGTCTACACCCCTAAAACCAATTCAAATGGACTTGCATATATGGCCGATGATCAATGAAGGTTATAATATAATTGAGCGCTATCAAGCAACTCTAGCTAATTTTCATTGAGTTGCTATCACATAGTGTCTTAATTATTCCTCTAGCAAAGCATTGACCCTTTCTATTTGCCTATCAATCTGTGGATGGTTAGTAGTTGAGAATTCTAGTTGTGTTTACATGAAGCCAAATAATACAGTCCATAACCTACTAGTGAATCATATATCATGATTACTTATAATATTAGATGAAACCCCAAAATTCTTCACAACATTTTTATTGAATAACCCAACAATTATTTTGATAATGCATACTATTAGCGTAATCATAATTACAATATGTTTCATGAACCTATGAATTACAACCATAATAACACCCATTCCACTCATTTTCAAAAACCCTATAACAAAACACACTAAAACTAAAACTTAAGGCCTTTCTAGAATCGACAAAGGTTGTAATAATCTAGCTTTTTTCCACCATAAACCTTACATGGATATGTGCCTGATATATTTTTACATAAAACTCAATGTCTTGTTCCATTTTTTGCTAGAAATATGTTTGGGACAATAATGCCAACATTCTTTCTTGTTCTGGATGTCCATCCCATTCTAGGTCTTGATTTTTTTGACATAAGTGTTTCTTTAATTTCCTATTTAAAACATATAATTAGACCTTTTAGTATAAAACAAATAATTCTTCAGCCAATACTATTGGATTTTCCCCTCTTTTACGAGTTTAACTAGTTTGGCATAAGTTATGTCTCTTGTGACAACCTTGTACAATCTCTCTAGCATATCAGATTCAACCTCTATAATAGCAAACAAGCAAGCGAGCACCTCATGCCTACTCAATGCATTCATAACTTAATCATGTTGCCATAGTTTATGTTTCCATACAAAGTCATACTCAGCTAAAAACTCTTGTCACCAAATTTATGGTCGTGAAAACTTCTTCTAAGTTCTAAAAAGAGTATTTGGAACATTGTCTATCTTCATAGTGAATTTCAACCCTAATAGATGTCATCTAACGGTTTCAACTCATAAAAATGTTATTGCCCTTTTTAGCTTATCGAATGCTGATTGGCACTCATCAGACCAATCTCGACCCCAATTCCTCTTCAACAGATCATATAAAGGGGCTACCATTTTCTTGTAACCCTTAATGAATCAATGATAATATTTTTCCAAACCTAAAAAGAAACTCAATTCAGGCACTGTCATCGGGGTTTCTAATATGTCCTGCACTTTTTGTAAGTCCTTTTTACATGACCTATACTTACCAAGTGTCCTAAGAATATAAATTTAGCACTTGCAAGTTCATATTTTTCCTTCTTCACAAATGACTTATGTTCTCCAAGTCTACTTAGTACTTTAGATGAGTGCATTATATGGTCTTCCATGCTTGTACTGAAATCAACAGTATCATCTAGACATTTAATCGTAAAGTCATCCAAAAATTCATATAGCACATCATTCATCAAATTACAAAATATTGCTAGAGTATTGGTTAAGCTAAACAACATAACTAAGAACTCATACATATAATCACACTTGTTTTGTGCTCATCCCTCTTAGCAATCCTCACTTGCCAATAACCAAACCTTAAATCTAATAAAGAAAATCAACGTCTTCCTATTGTCCCAATACTTGCATAGTGATAATCAATATCTTCATATTTTCCTAACACTTGCATAATGACAGTCAACATCTCTCTTTGTTGACTTGATTCCCCATCATACGATACTGTTGCGTATTGGGTTGACATGCATGATTATTTCTTCACCTTTATTGTCATTAACCATAATAGCATTAAGTTTCTTTCTTTTTGGACATTCCCTTTGTGTAATATGGTCCATCACACATGAAATAACCTGCATTTGAGTTGGATTATTTCCCTAATTCAACTGGTTGCTTGCCTTTGCCCTTGTTATTGAAAGTCTTGAATCTTCCACCAATTTTTTTATTCTTCTTCTTATCTTCCCTTTTATATTTTGTCATGGATTTCAAAGGGGTTGCAACAAAACCATTTTTTACCATTATCTTGAAATTAACTAGCTCATCTGCGACATCGATAGTAGAAGACAAGCCAACCACCTTTTTTAACCTCAATTTTGCTTGTGGCCAAGGCTGCAAACTCTATAGAAAGCTAAATAACTTATCCTCTTCACATATTTTTTCAATATAAAAAATGAGAGAATTAAAGTCTTTTATGTATTTCCAAATAGATTTCTCATATTTCAACATTTTAAGTCTTCTTGTGCAATCCAGTATGTGTTATTTGACAAAAAATATTTCTTCATCAATCTTGGCCACACTAAAGCATTGCTCCATATCCCATACTTTTTTCAATTATTTAGAACTTTGAACCCCACCGAATGGTTTTGGTTATGGCAGTTTAAGTTTAGAAATGCCCTCACCCACTAAAATGTGTGTCACTACCCTTTTCAAAACAAAAATTACATCCTCAGTAGCCTATAATTTTTTGCTTGTCTTTGCTGCAAGTTTAACATACTGACCATTATCCTTTTCAATGATGCCAATTAAGTATATCATTGATCGATCAATCTTTATATTTAGGGATTGACCCTATCAAGCTTTTTAGACTTGCCAACCTTTATCCAAATACTTTCATACTTTATGACATATGAAATCAAGCCAATAACTTTGTGAACTTTCCAACGACGACTTTAACACAATTATTTTTTATTTTATCCTGAACGTAATCACGGTTTGATACCACATGTCAGAAGGTCAAGATTTTCAGCATAATTTCATTCTGTAAGTGGCAGCCTAGTCCCTCACTAGAGTAAGCCATTCTCACCAAATCCATTTAAGTTTTGCCTATATTCTAAGTGTTTCACATACCTAAGAGACTTTCTCCAATCTCTTATTTGTTGTAGACAAGTAGAAGAAAACATGTAAATAAGAACAAAACAATGCACAAGTTTATAGGGAAAATCTCAACCTTTATTACTTTTATTAAAGGAAACAATACACAAGTCTTTCTTGTGTGTGCAATGTATATACTATGAATGCTACAAACTAATTATGAACTATTTATAAATAGTTTATATGAAATCTTACAACTAAAAACTATTTCTCAAGCCTAAGGATAAATCTAACCAGTGTTTCATAACACTAGTAATTATCGATAACTATCGATAACTATCCCAACCATTTCAATCTTCCTTGACCTGCCTCTCACAAATCACTATGCCAATATGTCAACATCCATGATGCCATAATAAATGTGTTTCTACACATTTTGGGCAGTCCATTGCCCAAGTCTAAATTCATGCCAAACATGAACCTAATATCCATACAAACCATTATACATATTTGTTCACCGAATCTACCACTGTCCATGTAGGTTGCCACTTACCGAGGCATCTCTGTATCAGTGTTTTTGTTAGTGTGATCTCACACCTAGGTTTGTAACATTTTTCATTTTGTGGCAAATATTATGTATGCTTGACATGTTTTTATCTTCACCTTAAAGCTCACATTTAAAAGTCATTTCCAATATAAATTATTAGGAATGACTATGTGGCAATGCTAAGTATGTGTGTGTATGGTTTAAGCTAAAGGTCTTTGCTCACTTTGGACCTAGCTTAGGACAAGTTGGTGACCCATTTCTTAGGGCAAGCTGGAGGTGAGCTCACTCTAGGCTGCCCAAGGCAAATGGGGCACTAGCTTGTCATGGGTCAGGCCTAAGACAAGTAACCTAGTATGAGACCGGGTGAGCCAACCTAGGTCGCTTAGGCCTAACCTGATCTTTCTCTCTCTACAATATTTTTTTCTTTTCTTTATTTTATTTGCACACAATCCTATAATTTATTTTTTTAATAAAAAATACCCTCACAGTCTAATAACATTATTCTCAAATCCATACTCTTTATTGGATAACAACGTAGCCAATTAGGTGACCTTTACTACAGGAAATGAAGCTTGTCCTCTTGTTTAACAAGCTGAGAATCTTTAACAGTTGTTGTATGATGAGTTATGATAGCATTGTCCCCTACCGTGAAAGGTAAGTCATACGATAAGTTTTTTAAAAAAACATCAATAGCTATGCACAAAAACATCTTCATTTCTTATCGTTTTACTTGAATAACTAAACTAAAAAAAAATAGACTTCAGTATAATAAAATTTGTTTTACATGTAAAATCAATACACACAAATGAAGCTCAATCCATTATTAGCTGTGGAAAAGCTAGGAGTTTTTCTCATAATTTATCAATGGTTAAAAAGATTTATTTCATTAGGATCAGTATGAAGAAATTTTATTCACTTAAATTCGTTAGAACGAAATTTTATTCTAGGAAAAAACTCTCTTCTGATAATATCATACCACCTGCTCCAACCTTAAAACAGAGTGCATACTCCTAACGTAGAAAAATAATAGAGAATGATAATCATCGTAACATGAAGGACACAGACTTGTAAATTCATAAAAATAGAAGGGCCAAAGGTAAATAAAGGCAAAGTGAAAAATCTAGGGTGCGTCCAGTCCCACTTCTGCTCTGACCCGATCACTATTTTTAGATTCCGGCAAGCCATCCCCCTTCGCTCTCTCCCTAACACTTGCATAATCTCGGTCTAGGGTTTTTGAAGAAAGCATAATGAGAGGATTATTAAACAAGCTCGTTTCTTGTTCTCTTTCCGTCGCTGGCAAATGGCAACACCAACAGCTCCGCCGCCTCAACATCCACGAATATCAGGTCACCTCTCCCTCTCCCTCTCCTCCTCCCCTTCATGCATCACCGTGCGAACTAATCTGTAAATTTAGATCCTTGTATCTGTGATTTTCTGCACGATAATTCTTTTTTGTCTTTTTAGTATAATTCGCAAGAAACTGAAAGCAAAAATCAAGCTTTTTTTTTTGTTTGTTAATTAGAAAGATCATGTAGTTCTATTTTCCTTTTATTTTACTCATTTTTTCTTTCGGTGAAGCTGTTGAATGTGAGGTTGAATTTATTTATTTATTTATTTTTTTAATATGCGTTTGTTTGAGATATTGAGCAGTTTGGAATACTAGATTTGTTTGATCTGATGCGGTGATTGATGGCAGCTATTACTGCTGTGCTATTGTTTTATTTTGATAGGGAGCTGAATTGATGGGCAAATATGGGGTCAATGTCCCGAAAGGTGTGGCCGTCTCTTCTCTTGATGAGGTTAAAAAGGCTATCCAAGATGTATTTCCTGGCGAAAGCGAGGTAATTACAATCAGCATTGTTCCAAATATTTGCAAATGATTCAATTTTTATTTCCCAAGAAATGTTGGGGAATAGAAGAAAAAATTAGTTGCGAGTGTTTTCGTGTTAAATTATGGAATGAGACAATAAATGCATTAAATTTAGGTTGTTCTTTCTGTATTTAAGTTTTCTAATAATGTACTATTCAAAGATTAGTTTAGTTATATCTTGTTGCTACTGCGAAACTAATTGATGCTATCTTCGACTCTGGTGCAGTTGGTGGTTAAGAGTCAAGTCCTGGCTGGTGGACGTGGATTAGGAAAATTTAAGAATGGTTTTCAGGGTGGAGTTCACATTGTTAAGGCTGACAAGATTGAAGAAACAGCTGGTAATGAAGATTGGCTTCTCTCTTTCCTTAGATGGAGAGTTATTCTTTTCTTCTTCTTTTTTTTTTTTTGTTGGGGGGGGGTATATTTAAAAATTTTCTGTCTTTTGTTGTTTGTCTTTTTGTTGAATGAAAGGCATAGCTCCTGGTTTGCTTTGATGGATTAACCAATTATTTTGTTTTATATAATTGAGAAAGTGTAGTTCTTTTAATGCAGGAAAGATGCTTGGTCAGATACTTGTTACTAAACAAACTGGTTCCCAAGGAAAAATTGTCAGCAAGGTTTGGCATCAATGGGCCCTTATAGAACTAATTTGTTGCATATAGTCTTTGATCAATTAGTGCATGGTTAGCTTTTTTTCATGGCAGATCAGTTGCCTGTTAGTAGCTCCTACTTTGTATGGTTGGATGATTTTAAGACTTGATTTGGGTATGTTATGATTTTACAATGAAGTGAGTTAAAGAATCATAAATGCTTGTGAACGAAGAGACACTTTAGTTTTTTACTGGAAAACTAGGGGGATGTGGAATAAAAAGATTTCAATGGTCTCATTTGATGATTATGCTGCGTGAGATATTTGGATGCCTGTCTTGTAATATTTAAGATACCGTGATAAGATGAGCTCTACTTAATAGAAGAATAATGCTCATGGTATTACTTTTGCAGTTGCATTTCAGCTCCATTTCTCAAGCATCTCACATTTCATGTTTGTTATTTATCTTCTAATTATATGCGATGTTCATTTTAGTCCTGCCCATATGCATCCTTCAGAAGTTTGGCCTTATGGATACCTCATGTTTTAGGCATATTAAACCAGTGTTCGTATTTCAATCTTTTTTTCATGTTAAAATGATCTGTTTGCTGTCATGCCCAACTATCATATGAGATTCGACTCATATAGGATCTCTCTCATCTATTTTTAGGCATAGATGGACTGATTGTGAACTGTTAGCTACATTTTTTAGACTCATTGTGTATTGTAAACAGTGAAAATTATGAATCTGGCTGTAAGGAAAAACTTGGTTAGTCTTCCAATTCTTGTTGGCCTGGAGCCAATTATTGTTGGTTAACTCGTTGATGCTTGCTTAACATGGAGAACTTGTTGGTTGATGAGAAGAATGTGCATTGATTGCTGTTGATAAAATGTCCATATCTTGTTTCTTATGTTATTTAATTTTCAGATAATTGATGGCTGCAATACTAATATTAATATTCACTTTGCAAATCAAAAAAAGAAAAATGGCTAGAATGGAGTTGATTTCTCCTTGTACAGTTATCTTCATCCAGCAATATTTCCTTGAAAACAAAAGTGATTGTCTTGGGGATTGGTTGAGGTTCAGTTAATTTCCTTTTCTTTTGCAGGTTTACCTATGTGAAAAGTTATCTCTTGTCAATGAGATGTACTTTGCTATCATGCTGGATCGTACTTCAGCTGGTCCAGTACGTTTCACTCACTGATACGATTATTTGTGCTTTGTCTTTGGTTTATTAATTCTTTTTTCTATTCACTGACAGTAAGTTTGTCCTTTCTTATAAGCACTTGCAAAAACTTGTTCTTGATTAAAGAAGATTGCACACATATCTTGTTTTCCAGCTTATCATTGCGTGTAAAAAGGGGGGAACCAGCATTGAAGACCTTGCCGAGAAATTTCCTGACTTGATTATTAAGGTTTGTCATCCTTCTTCTTCTTCTTCTAATGTTTTAACTAGGACTATCTGTGCAGTTTCTTCATTACTTATTGCTTAATTGTTTATAACTGATCCATTGTTGTTTCTGCATTCTGACAGGTCCCTATTGATGTATTTAAAGGAATTACTGATGAAGATGCTGCAAAAGTTGTAGATGGCTTGGCTCCAAAGGTTGCTGATAGAAATAACTCGATTGAGCAAGTGAAGAAATTATATAAACTCTTCTGCGAGTGCGACTGCACATTGTTGGAAGTGAGCATGAATTCCTGCTAATGATGTGTTTATTTCTTTTTTGTTTTTTTCAATGACTCCAAAATGCTAGTTTTGCATTTCCATTTTCTATATGCGTATATCTCATTGTGAACCCCTTTCCTCTCTGCTCAGATCAATCCCATTGCAGAGACTTCTGATAAGCAGTTGGTAGCTGCTGATGCTAAATTGAATTTTGATGATAATGCTGCATTTCGTCAGAAGGAGATATTTGCTCTCAGAGATCCAACACAGGAGGATCCTAGAGAGGTTTGCTATGTTTATTTTTTCCCTTACATGGGCAACTTCACTGGTTATGTGGAGAATGATGAAAGGGTTTGGGGCATATGTTACATCTTAAGTATGTTGTAGTGGAGTTGACTTGTTTTGAAACATGGCGCACAAATGCTACTATGTTGGCTTTTGTAACTAAGTAAGGATGATGAAATGCTCCATTAATTGCTGTATCTTTTGGTTCCTTTTTTATCTTTCTATAGGTGGCTGCTGCCATGGCAGATCTAAATTATATTGGTTTGGATGGAGAAATTGGTTGCATGGTGAATGGTGCAGGATTAGCAATGGCTACAATGGATATAGTTAAACTGCATGGGGGAACCCCTGCAAATTTTCTAGATGTGGGCGGGAATGCTTCTGAAGGACAGGTAATATGTTTTATTTTGAAGTATTTTGCTTTTACTTCTTTAATTATCCATTGGCCTCTCTCCTTGCCAATTTGTCTTGAGGGAGTCCCTACTGTTGTCATCATATGTCCATGTTTTTATCCTTTTTATCTTTGCTGATGGAAATATATCTGCAAGTTCAAATCATCATGCTTCTCTAAGAAAGCAATTTTATGAGTCAGGTGGTCGAGGCATTTAAGATATTGACTTCTGATGACAAAGTAAAGGCAATTTTGGTGAATATATTTGGAGGAATAATGAAATGCGATGTGATAGCAAGCGGAATTGTCAATGCTGCTAAACAGGTGAGTTCCACATCAAATTATGTTCAGGTTTTAATCAAAACAATTACTACCGAGTTCATTCTAGATTCTTTGTGCCACATCAGCACATGCACTGCCGTGTGGAGTTTTATGACAGATAAATTGTAAGCGTGGTCATTTCACAAAAATAGAAGGAAAAAAAAACTAGAAGTTCCTACTTTTGAATAATATTGTTAAATATTTCATTTGATTTGGCAAGGCATTAACTTTCTCGGTCCTTTCTGAAAAGGTTGCTCTAAAAGTTCCAGTGGTTGTACGCCTTGAGGGCACTAATGTTGACCAAGGAAAGAGAATTCTGAAGGTAAATGTGAATTTTGATTATGGTATTCAATCATGTACACACTCATTTGTCTTCAGTCACGGATGTTCAATTTGAACTGCGATGGTAATTTTATCTTGATCATTAATATACACAGGAGAGTGGAATGGCACTAATCACAGCAGAAGATTTGGATGATGCTGCAAAGAAAGCAGTAAAAGCATCAGCTAGCTGAGGAATCAAGATTCGAAGACCAATTTGTGTTCCTCCCTGTTCTTACAACTTCGGTGAATCAAATATATTGAAAGTTGAAAATAATATAGCCACTACAAAGGTTTATTGCCCCTCAAGATTTTTGTTTTTGTTAACCCACCCATGTCATTGAGCTAGAAAATGGTGGTCTTATCTTTGATTGTGATAGGCCATGAAATGGAGGGCTTCGAGCCTCTTTTCTTTTTTCTTTTTTTCCTTCCTAGAAACTGTTTTCTGAATGTCGTGCATTGAAAGATATCAGTGGATGAAGCAGGCTGAAGCTGTGGTAACATATTCATCGTTTTGCCCTCATTTTCCAGGGGAGTGTTCCTTTCTATTTGCAGATTCTACGTATTAATAATTAAATAATGTATACTAGCTTAAACATGTATACTGCAATATATAGTATCTCCTCTGTGAAATAATAAAACCCAGTGCCTGCTCGTTTTGGGGATTCATGCCATCCCAAATAAACAAAACTAGAGGCAGAAATACAGGGCTTGTTGTGTTTCTCTACGACGCAATGTCTTGCAGTGAGAATTGCAAATTTTCAAGGTGCAATATGCTGCTGTGGCTTGGATGGTAATCATGGGATTGACCCCAGTTGCAGGGAATGCTCTTCCATCACTAGCATATAAGTTTTCTTCCTCTCATCTCTTTCCATTTTGATCAGTCAGCTGCACACCTCCCTCTTTGGCACCCATGTTACAAATATTGACGACGCCTAATGTGGCGTCTCCTGAACCTCGTTCTTGAATAGGTCACCATCTTTAAGTCGAATTGAATTTTTATTGATTCTGGGAATTCATTGGATTATCAGGAATCAATTCTAATTAGTTTTTTTTTTATCCCTAGCCTTCTCTATAAAGAGGGGTGGATGGATTTAATTTATTTAATTTTTAAAAAGTCAGAGAAGTAGACGAGAAAAAGATAGAAATTTCATACTCTCTCTTTGCCTCATTTGCTTCCTTTAGGTTCGTTGTTATTTATAGATAACAAAATATGAGCAATTTTTCTAGTTTGTAGGCCTTGATTGGATGGGTTTCCTGATGAGGTATTGTTGTTAAAATCCTGGGAAGCAAGTTGCCTTGAGATGATTTGCACTTGTTGACGAGCAATTTAGCTTTAAGAATAGAGGGTATAATCATCAACAATAAATTTCTTTTCTGTATTGGTTTTGATATGAAATTCTATAATTTTATAAGTATTTTTTGATATATGTACTTATCTTTTAGTTGATATTTTTTTCATATGTTTTTGTTATCCTTCAAATGTATTTAATTGATTTTACTAAACTATTTCCCTAACAATCTCAAGGATAAATCAACTTATTTATTTAGTTTAATATACTTTATGATTATTTATTTTATACATTTCATACTATAATTTTGTTATTTAATTTAATTTATAAATTTTATACAATAATTTTGTTATTTTATAATTTTGATTTCTATATTCTAAGCTAAATTTTAATCAAAATATATATTTGGCTATCGTTTCTTTTAGCAAAAATAATTATAACTTTTACTTAAGAGTTTGATGCTTATACAACTACTTCCATAACAAATATTACTTCGGTAGCAAAGATTTCTCTATTGTTTTTTATAGTGCTTAATGAGAAACTTAAAAAGTTCAATGATTTTAACTTTAAAAGGTGACGACAAAAGATATTCTATCTAACCACCTTGAACTTAGTGAATTTCTTGATTGAAGATGTGCCTAAACTGTCTAATGTAGAATTTGATCCCATTATTGAGTTCTATCTTGAATGATTTAGACAACTCATTGTACAATGTGTATGGTTTTATCAAAAGTTTAAAGGCAATATATGAAGCTTTGGATCTAAAATACAAAGTTGAAGATGCTAATATGAAAAGTTCATATTTAACAACTTTCTAGATTTCAAGATTGTTAGATTCAAGGATTGCTATAGCCAAGTTAAAGAGTTTCAACTCCTTTTTCATGACATTCATGTTAAAGGGATGATTTTGAGTGAATTTCTCTAAGTGAATACTATTCTTAAAAAATTACCACCATCTTAGAAAAACTTCAAGAACTACCTTAAACATAATCATAAGGAGTGTCATTATCCAAAATTCGACTCCTATTTCCAAAATATTTTTCAAGAATCTAAAAAGCAAAAAATTCAAAAAACAATGTTTTTGATGCATTTTAGTCATTCTCATGCCCATTTCATAAAATTTTGAATATTCCAAACACAAAAAAAAAATTAAATTAAAAAAAAAGATTGGTGGGTGAAACACAAATCAAGAAAAAAAGGATCAAAGTCAAATTTATTTACTTACTCTCTAAGTAACTAGGAGAAAATGACAAAACTTTGACTATAAATAGAATAGAAATTTTAAGAGAGATGAGGGAGTGAAAAAAACACTAGCCACCATTAAAGAGAAGCAAAAAAAAAAAAAATTAAAATTTGTGAGAAGAAAGAGGGAAAGCAAGGAAAAATGTGTTAAGAAAATAGAGGAAAAAAAAAGGGAAATAGAAAAATAAACACAAACATAAAACCTTTTCTCACATAAACAAACACTAGCATACATTTCTTCAACACCCTAACCACGTTCAACAAAAGCTCTAACAACTGCCGCTCTTCTATCCATTTTCTCAATCAAAATCTAGCATATCATCATGCCCATAAACAATTATCTATTGAATTCTAGCCCAAACCACCTTTACCATCAACTACCACAACAACACACTTTCATTGGTGACCCAAACCATCTCCTTTAAATTATCACACTCACATATCTTTAAGATTTTATTGTTTTTCACGTGTTTTGAGGCTATATCATATATTTTAATGAAGTGCGAATTTTTCAATGATTAATTGTTGTTTTGAAATGAAAAAATATTTTTATGAAAGTAATAGTTGACATTTTAATTTTATCTAAAATAGATAAATATAATGATAAGTTCTAAAAATTTCATAAAATTCCAAGATATATCAAGAAAATGCTAGGGGTTAATCTTTTTTTTTTTTTTTTGTGAATCTCAAAATCTTCTTTCTTACCCTTAATGAACATTGAAAGGGTAAAGCCTTGATAATATCTCTTTTTAAACCCTAAAATTACCCTTTTCACTTCTAATGAACCTTAAAAAGGGATTAAAAAAAAGTGATTTGGTGACATAAATAATGACAAAAAATGCACATTTAGGTCATGATCCCACCACTTTTTCTCTAAGGCTATCTCATGGTTTTCCTAGTAAAAAATGGCTTTGAATAAAGCTATGATTTATCAACATAAAAAAATTAATTTTGAGATGATGAAATTCCATCTTTGATAATGCATTCACATATAAATAAAAATTATTCTTTGTTGTCTCATTTAAACCTAAAATATTTTTTTTGAATAATAATTAAGACTAGGATTACTCCTCACACAAAGAGCAAATGAAATTCTCCAAGTAGACAAAATGTTAGAAGTGACAAAAGTGTTACAAAATAGAGTAAGGAAAAGAAAAGGAAAAATAAGAAACAAAAATCTCTCTAAAATACCTTTAATTAAAGATAAATGTCCAATGACAAAGCACGAGAAAAACTTGAAGAATTAATGTTGTAGTGAAATCAATCACCGAGTTATCAAAATTAAGATAACAAGCTTAAATGATCTTTATATATAATAAGTGATCCTATGTTTTTAATCCCTTAAACACCATTTGAACCTTATGCATATCCTTTTTCTTCCCAGCCATGAACCATAACCCACGTTACATTATTTTAGAATCCCTTTATAATAATTAAAAAAAAAACATTTCGTTCATGTTTCTAAGTTTTAATCTCTAAGAGAATAATTTAAAAAAATAGTTGAAATATTTATGTGTTGGTTATCATTATTTGTGACATAGAATCATCAACATAATGCAAAATAAGATTACTCTTTTCAAAAACCAAAACATTTATTTTAAATCTAATCTTTTCTTTCTAAAAGAGGTCCTTTATTGTTGGAAAATCCATTCATTTTTTTTAAAACAAAAGAGCTAAAATCATGAGACAACCATTATTTCTTACAATCCTAACCCATATACATCTCGTCGTTTATCAATAAAATATCCAAAATTACATATTGACATTGAATGACATGTTTTGGGCTTTCAATAAAATGAGTATAATTTTCAACACAATACTCTTAAAAGTACATTTCAATTATTTTACTTCAACAATTGAACTTAAATAAGCTCAATCATTAAAATTTATGGCATGATCCCAAAACAAGAAGGATGATTTTTAAACAAAATGATCATTAACTGAATTTGCAAAGTTCTTGTCAAGAATGATGATGATGCATTTTAGCACCATGATAGTTGATGGAAAGATGATAACCCAAACTAGTTGGGGGGAAATAGTAAGATAAACAATATCAGATTTGCTGGGGGCAATTATTGATGATAATGATGCGTGTATGCCTCATGTTGGCTACTAGGAAGATACAACCAAAGTACTTAGAGATAATTTTATTTGAAACAAATTCATGGAAATCATACAAACAAAATGATGATATGAAGAACTCTGTCACATATTGGAAATTTTTCATGATGAAGTAACAACATTGAAGGGACATCTTTAAATTTACCGTGATGGTAACTTTACTTAGTTGATTGGAGATCCTAAAATCTAGATTCAAAGGAAAAACTAAGTCAGGTGTCATGTGACACTCTCAATAAAACTTGAAAATTAGAAAATTTTGCATGTTCCTATGATGAAAAAGGGAGCTAGCTCTAGTCTAACAAGGATGAGTTATGCTCTTAATAATTTTTATATCTTGATTCACCAAGTGAAGTATTGCAAAATATTTTTAATAAGAGATTATCCATATGAGTGAGAAATGTAGTTTCTTTGAGAATTAAAAAAAAAAAATTGAATTCTCTCAAATACTTATAAAGCCAAGAGTTGTTTAGGGAAAAAATAAACACATATATGAGAACTAAAGAAAAATTTAGGAAGAGAGCTATGTGAGTCCTACTATTTTGGTTTATATCGAAGGTTGAACAGTTCAAGATATCACGTTCACTAATTAACTAAGTAAATCTAATAGTACATCACTAGAAAAAAGTTTAAAATCAAAAGCTACCTTTCTTGATATAACAATGTCCAATTCATTTATTTATTTATAATTCTACATTACTTAGTCAATTTCCATTCATGTACAAGATTGCTGGAAAAATGTCATCCTTGGTAAACCTCTCCTTCATGGATTTAATGCAATGATTGGTATCAATTACCTAATAATGAAATTCCCTACAATTAAGGGGGTGGCTATTGTAAAGGGAAACCAAATTTTCTCAAGGAGGTGTACCTGAACCTATCTAAAAGGTAAGAAGACTTTGGTGTTGGACTGACAAAAGTCCTCGAATGAACAAATAAAGGTTGGAGCTGAGGCCTCTAAGAAATTGAAAGAAGTAAGCCTTGGTAAGAGAGTAAGGAGATAAAAAGAAAAGTTGGTTCCATTTTTGAACTGAGGTAGTAGTAATTATTGATGAAGCTCCTTAATATCCAAAAATCAAATTTTGTATTCAAACCATCAGACATTAGCCCTGAAGTGGCTTCTCATCGATTAAACATTAATTCATCTTTCTCTCTAGTTACACACAAGAAAATAAATTTTAGAGGAGAACGATAAAAAAAAATCTTGGGGGAGATAAGTGCAAACTACTAGAGGAAGGAGTCATTTAGGAGGTGATGTGATGTGGATCTTTTGATTACGTGGTCAAGATACCCCAAAACATTTCAAATACAACCCGAAAAACTGAAAATCAGGTTTGATAGAACTCTGATCTAGAGGTAACCCTTACCTAAGAACCAAGGGTATTGGAATAAACTTGCATAAAGACCCAAAGTATACAAATGAAACCACGAAACTAGTTAATCTTACATAAGTCGGATGCACGATCTTTGTCCTTGCAAAGAAATGATGTATTACCACAAACAATCAAAAGGAAGAAACTCATGTTTATTATCACCAAGTTGACATAATTTGCTACTCTAAAAACATTATATAGTCTCATCTAAATAACCCTAATGAACCCGTTTTAGGTTGTAAACCAATAAGTCCAAAATAGGAATCAACTAACATTAGTCCAATAATAAAATAAACCCCTCAACAATGTCTAATATGTCAAAGCAAACCTATATCACAAAGTAGGATAATAAAAATAGATTTTTCAAGCTAGGATTCCTCCATGTAGTTGAAATCTCCAAGCTTTTCTTAGTGGTGTTTTGGCCAAAACGTTTAGTATAGGAATTCAACAAGGAAAATTTGTTTTGATTGCTATAATTTTCTTCCTTACATTGCCTCCTCTTAGTCTCCTTGATGTGTTAGGAGTACCTGTAAAATAAGGAAAAGAAACCCAAGAGAAAGATCCCTTTAGATGCCACAACATCAAGTCCATGTGCGACTTGGAATCCTTGCAAAGTATGGATTCCAATTCTTTAATGAATCCAAGCCATATTAGAAAACCTTGTAGCCCAAGCCCATGCATAATTTTAGGGCCTGAATAAGACTCATTTAATTTGTCTTTTCTGTTTAAAATTAACCCATTATAGGTCTGGACTGATTGGGACAAAAAATACCAATAAAGAATACTTTGTCGACGAATCTATCAAAACACTAATATCAACTTCAACCAATTTAAATAATATATTCTTGAACTCTAATTGACCTGAAACTTTATCATAATACAATTTTATATGTCTAGTATCTTATGTAAAATTTCATCTTGATCTGATGTACAATTTGAAAGATATATTCAATTTTGCAAAACTAGTCAGTAGACATTTCAAGGCAAAATTCTGACATAATTTGGTTCGTATCATCTTGAAAGGACTTGTCCTTGAATCTATAACATGAAAATCATCCATTAAAGAAAACAAATCAGTACCAAAATGAAAAATAACATCATCATCAAAGCTCGAAAGAACTTTTTTAGCTAAAAAGATCTCCTTGGTATACAAATCTCTTTTTTTCAACCATCTTCCCCTTCTTTAATTTTAGTTACTCATTATATATTTGCTTAGGTATTGAAGGTACAAGAGTTATGGGCCTTCCATCCATCTTAAAGGAATACCTATTTGTCAACCCATCATGCATAACTCTTCTATCATGTTGTCATGGTCTACCAAGCAACAAATGACTAGCTCGTATTGACACAATATCACACAAAATATTTACCATTAGAAAAAGCAATTAAAACCTGCTTATGCACCTTCACTTCACCACTATCATCCAACCACTTTATTTTATATGGTATAAGATGTTTGGTAGTGTGTCAGTTCAACTTTTCCACCAATTTAGTATTAATTATATTAGTGCAATTACCACTATCTATAATTAAACTACATGCTTTATACTAAACATGACATCTCATATGGAATATTTTCTCCCTCTGATCTTCCAACTTATCTACATTGACATGCATATTCAATGCTCTCCTCACCATAAATGTTTCTCCCTCAACCAGATACCCAACACAAACATCATCAGCATCTTACAATAATGACATCTTCTCCTCTTCATCCTTCCCATAAGTCTCAAACTCATTATTGACTTTTATAAATATGACTCTGTTGTTTGGACATTGTGAAGAAAAATGACCAAAACCCAAACAACAAAAGCATTTAATGTCATGATTACGAGAAGTAGGAGTATCATTGTTTCTTTTACTAATGGTCGATATGTCTTTCTTCTCTTTAAGGTATTCATCCTTACCCTCCCTATTCATCTATAATAGAGCAGCCTCGGTGTTAGCCTTCCAATTAGGTTTCCAAGGTTTTGAAGGGTCTAATTGTTGGCTTTGCCAAACGGTACCTTTCCATTTAAACTGTCTTTCTATCTTCACAACCATATGCATCATCTCCCCTAACTCCATAATATGAGCTATATCGTGATTAAGGCAAATTATGAATCTAGTTATAATAGCCTTTCTATCCTCCTCAACATTAGCCCACATTATAGCAAGTTTCATCTCCTTGAAGTACTCATCAATACTCTTTGTACTGATTAGCACTTAAAAGTGTATTTTTATCAAGGTTTTATATCATCATTTTGCACTTAAAGTATCAATAAGTCCTTAACTAGAGCATGTTTTATAATATCATGTCTAATACTATAAGATACCTTTAATTTATGGTAAATATTCATCTTAAATGCAGGCCTATCACATAAATGAAGGGATTGATAGATGAGTTTAACTACTAAAATTGAGAAGACAAAGAGAGAGCTAAGCTTAGAAAAGAGATGCTGGTTTAGTCCAAACTGGAACACTGTTCAGTCATTGGGTCGTATCTGGAGTTGTAGATCTTGGATTTCAATTTGGTTTATATGGATAGAAAGCTAAGACATATACCTAAAACATTTAGGAGAGTCCAAACTCAATTATGCTGTTTGGAAGTCCAAATCTTAGCATCAAAAGAGAAGTCTGAATCTGTCCTGCAGCCTAGATGCTGTTCAGTGTTCAACCCATATCTCGAGTTCTAGAAGTCCAAATGCACCGATTCTGTTTTGGTTGGAAAGCTGAGACAATTTTATATAACTTTCATGAAGACAATCTATTCAAATTTTGACGTTAGCAATGACGTTTTGTTCAGATAAGAAGATAAGGATTGTTACCAGGTCAAGATGTGGCCACCCACTTAACAATTAGTCATCAAATCAATAGTTTTAAATTTTGGCCTATAAAAGGAGGCATTTGTCATGCATTTAGGCATCTTGGTTTTCAGATCAAGATCATGTTCTTGCTTTCTCTCTCTCTCTCTTTATATTTTTGTAATGCTTAAGTTTTGTTTGTATTAATCTCTTGTTTATACTTTCATTTCCTTTCCTTTACTTCATTAACTTATATCTTATTTATGTTCTTATTTTGTTTATTTATGTTTCTCTCTTTCATTATGTTTAGCTAAGTTTATTATGTCAAGGTGAAAAGGTTACACTAATGGTGTAAGAATAAGTATAGTATAAACTCAATATGGACTTTAATGTTTGTTGTTAACATGTTTTATATTTGTTATCTTGTTCACTTTTAATACTTTGCTTGTTAAATGGTTAATCTAGATTTATGTTGTATAACCCTTGGTACAACAAATACTTGGCACTTTCATAGCCCAACCGTATGGTATAACCGACACCTGTGGTATGAAAGGAACTTGATTTGTTGTTAACATAAGTTATAATCATGAATACCTGACAACATTTACAAGTATTAGCATTATTCGAATAAGATAACTAATGTAATCATGTTAACAATTTATAATCCGATTGGAACCTCTGTGTGTAGTTTCCAGTTAAGTAATAAAAAGAGTTTATACTATACTTGTTTGAAATACCATTAGTGGATCCTCTAACCTTGACAATTATTTTATCCTTGTTTAATCCTTATATCAATATCACATCTCAAAGCTCTCTTCAACTCCTTTTCTGTTATTATCTTATTTCTTTATTTGTAGTTTATACAATTAACCTCCCTGTGGTTCGACCCCGGTCTTGCCGAGTTTTTTATTACTTCGACACTCCCACACTTGAGAGAATACCTCAACTCTGTGGTCATGTCAAGTTTTTGGCGAGGTAAATTCTTGTATAAATTATAATATTTATTTTATTTTCTCTTTTCATTTTTCATTTTATCTAACTTTTGTTTCTTTTCTTTTCTTTTGTTTGTTTCCTTTTCTTTTATTTTCTTCCTTTTATTCTCTTCCTACACGTGCATGAGTTTGGTCACGTATATTAAGTGGTGGACTTTGTAGGGTATCCTCATCATTTTTAGAAAATATGGTCGAAGAAGATAACTAATCGCTTCATAATGAAAATAATGAGAATAACCATGTTAAAACACTTAGAGACCACATGAATCCCACAAGAACAAGTGCACCATCATGCATAGTTTTGCCCCTTGATGCATCTCATTTTAATTTTAAGCCAGACATTATTCAACTTTTACCTTCTTTTCGTGGCTTAGATCTAGAAAATCCATACTTGCATTTGAGAGAATTTGAGGAGGTCTGTAACACTTATATGTTAAATTGTAGTATGAACACCATCAGATTAAAGCTTTTTCCTTTTTCATTAAAAGATAAAGCTAAAACATGGCTACAAAATCTTAGGTCAGGATCCATTCGTGCTTGGGATGAAATGCAACAATAATTTTTAAAGAAGTTTTTTCCGTCTCACAAAATAAACTCTTTCAAAAGACACTTTCACTCAAAAACCAAGAGAAACATTTTACCAATGTTGGGATAGGTATTGAGACTTGCTTAATACTTGTCTTCATCATGGTTTTGAAACATGGAGATTGGTTTCATATTTTTATGAAGGGTTAACACCTAAAGATAGACAAATAGTGAAATTGATGTGCAATGGAACTTTTGAAGATAAAGACCCTAATGAAGCAATGGAATACCTAGAGTTGCTAGCTGAAAATGCTCAAAATTAGGACACTACAGACACTTATGAGCCACCAAGTAAAACTCAACCTCATACATCTAGTGGAGGAATGTACAACCTCAGGGAAGATCATGACCTCCAAGCCAAGTTTGCATCTTTAGCTATAAAAGTCGAGGCCCTAGAATTGAAAAATAGTGGTCAATTAAAATCTGTTCAAGACATTGTGTGTCAAATCTGTGAAACTAATGAACACTCAACCAATGACTGTCCAACTTTGCCTTCTTTCAAGGAATGCCTCCATGAACAAGCCCATGCTTTAAATAGTTTTCAAATGCCTAATAATAACCCATACTCGCAAACATACAACCATGGTTGGAGAAATCACCCAAATTTCAGTTGAAAGAGTGATAACAATGATGCACAAACTTCACAGCCATCGTTTCAAGCACACTATAATTTCCAAAATTCTCATGGATATACACCTCCTTATGCTCCACCTCCTAGAAGAAATCTTGAGGAAACATTGCATGCATTCATTGAAAAGCACGAGACAATCAACACTCAAAATGCTCAAACTATGGCAGATCTAAAAGATGCTCTTTCAAAATTCGCATCTGCTCTCAGTTTTCAAGAGAAAGGTAAGTTTTCATCTCAACCACAACAAAATCCTAAGAGGCAATACAATGCAAATGCAAGTAGTTCTGGAAGCCAAAACATAGATCAAGTCAAATCAGTCATCACTCTTCGCAGTAGTAAGGTTATTAAAAAAACCCACTCTTGAACCTTGTGATAAAGATGATGAGTCAATCTCTGAGGGTAAGGAAGGGGTTGAATCTGAGCATTGCAAAGAAAAGACTGACTCCCCGCCAGCACTTCCATTTCCTCATGTCATGACCAAACAAAGAAAAGTCAATCACAACTCTGAAATCTTTGAAACTTTCAAACAAGTAAGGATCAATATACCATTGTTGGATGTTATTAAATAGGTACCTTTTTATGCTAAATTTTTGAAAGACTTGTGCACCGTGAAGAGAAAACTGAATGTGAAAAAGAAAGCCTTTTTTAGCCGAACAAGTAAGTACCATTCTTCAGAACAATAATGCTTTGAAATATAAAGACCCTGGTTGTCCTATAATTTCTTGCTTTATTGGAGAACATAAAATTAAAAGAGCTTTACTTGATCTTGGAGTTAGTGTGAATTTACTTCCATATTCAGTCTTTCAGAGTCTCAATCTAGGTGAGTTAAAACCAACTTCTGTAACTCTCTTACTTGCTGATAGATCTGTAAAAGTGCCTAGAGGAATAGTTGAAAATGTGTTAGAACAAGTTGATAAATTCATTTATCCTGTGGATTTTTATTGTCTTGGATACACAACCTATTGAAGCATGTAATTCATTTCCTGTTATTGTAGGAATGGTGGACTGATAAAGCTATCATTTGGAAACATGACATTGGAGATGAATATTTTTAACATTTGCAAGCAACCTGGAGATGATAATGATTCACAGGAAGTAGATGTTATTGAAGAATTAGTTTATGATCAATTTGAATCTACTTTGAGTAAAATTAAGTTTGATGAATCTAAAGATTTGCAAATGATTTATTCTCAGGAAGAAATCATGGATGAAAAAGGCACCGAAAATGTTGATACAGATATTTTGTCAAGATTGACAATAGATTCGCCTTCCAACATCACACCAATCGATGATTACTTTCCTGATGAATCTTTACCTTCTCTTAGTTCAATGCCTTGGTTTGCTAAAAATATCAATTTTTTTTACTTTAGGATATTTGCCAGCTCATTAAAGTACCCAAGACAAAAGAAAGTTTTTGAACAAAGTGAAGAACTTTCATTGGGATGACCATAACTTATTCAAATATTGTCCTGATCAAATATTTTGAAGATGCATTCCCGACAATGAGGTAAGTAATGTCATTAAATTTTGTCATTTTGAGGCATATGAGGGTCGTTTCTTATCAAAGAAGACAAATGCAAAAATCTTACAATGTGGATTTTATTGGCTCATCATGTTCAAGGATACGCATGCATTCTGCAAAACTTGTGAAAATTGTCAAAAAGTTGATTTTGGTAAAAAAGTTTTACTTTATAATTCTCAACTCCATTTATTTTCTGGAAAGCTAAGATCAAGATGGAGCGGCCCTTTTATTGTGAAACATGAGTATCCATATGGGGCCTGTGATATCGTGAATCCAAAGAATTGCAATGTTTTCAAGTCTTTCTCCAACCCTGGTCAAATGGCGGATAACGGTACGACTCTTAAGTCGGTTCTTTTAGTTTCCCATAATAACTGATATATGTGTATATATTTATGCAATTCTTTGCTCTTTCTCCATTCTTTGCATCTCTTCTCCAATTCTCATTTGAAAATGGACACCGCTCTTGAAAAAAAGTATTTTCCCGTTTTGCCTCCAAATACGATTGCAAAAATTCACCGTGCTAGATGTGAAAGATTGGGGTTGTTAATGAATCATGGAATTCCTGAAGATATTCGCTGGCTAATTGAAGCAAAGGTCCGATTATCAGTTGAGTCCTCCAATTCTTTCATTTCATACATGCCTGGAACAGGTAAAAGCACTTTTGCAAAGAAATGCCATGCAAAACGACTGAAAGTCTGTCACAGACGTGCCAGATGGACTTGTAATGCAACATGTCATTTTTTAGGAATGATATCTGTAAACCGTGAAGATAAAATACAATTCATTAAGGATAGCCTGAGTAAGGGGTCTTTAGATAATCTTCTATTGACTCTTGAGATGTATCCTAGTGGAGATGTGAATCATTTATGGCCACAATTCCATAAAGAACATGCTCGACATAGTCTTGGGAATCTGACTAAAAAAGACCCTGTTTGCTAATTTTTAAGAAAACTAGATGGGAAGCCTATCCCCGACCCATAGAGGGCGTTTAAGCCATTCTTGGACGTAAAACCAAGGAAAAATATGAGCCACAATCACAACTACATATACATACACATGCTTTTTCAAAATAAATAAATAAAAAGAGAGAGAGTGTGAGACTCTAGCTGACCTACCTATAGGTGGTATGATTGCATTTTCAATTTCTTATCTATAAAATCTTCTCTTCCTTCCCTTTATTTCTTCTCAACCCATACATTCAACAAATATAAAAGTGTGTAGAAATGGCAGGTTCCTCAAGTCATCACATAAGAAATACTTGTGTTTTCGGTGGATCCAGTCCTGAGAAATTAAAGGAGTTTTTAGAATCAACAAATCATTTTGGTCAGGTACTAGCTGCGAGAAAGATTCATTTAATGTATGGGGGAGGCAACCTTGGGTTAATGGAGGGTGTGTCAATAGCTGTATTTTTAGAAGGCAGTCAAGTTTTGAGAGTTGTCCCCAAAGCTTTAGCAAAAAGGGACATCATTGGAAAAACAATTGGAAATGAACTACATGTCTCTACAATGTTTGATCGAATGAATGTGATGTTTAACCATGTTGATGCTTTCATTGCTTTACCAGGTGGTCTTGGCACATTGGAAAAGATCTTTCATATTTCATCTTGGGCCCAACTACACATTCACCATAAACATATAGGTTTGTTAAATGTTAATGGTTTTTATGATAATTTGTTGTCTTTTCTTGATCAAGCTGTGGAACAGCAATTTCTAACATCGTCGGCACGACAAATCATAATCTTTGCTACTAATGCTGAACAATTGATTGACCAACTACAATCTTTTATCTCTGTAATTGATCCCTCCATGAGTCGCATAAATTAGTCAACTATGAAAAGCTGTAAAAAGCTTAGATTGGATTTGAGCCTTCGTTTGTGAAACATTGTGTCTTTTGGTTTTATTAATAGCATATTATTTTGTTTTGTTATTTCTTATATTTGTTTAAGTGTGTTTCAGGTGATGTCTTCTATACTCTATCTTTCTACCTTAGGACATTGAGGACAATGTCTCGTTTTGGTTGGGGGGAGAGGATAGTAGTTGACATAAAAAAAACTAACTTACTAACTATTTGTGCTATTATTAAAACCATTTGACAAAAATGTTATTAGGATGGCATAGTAAAGAGGAATTTTATTGACTCTTGAGACACATCTTAGTAAATATTCTTATCAAGGTCTATCAGAATACTTCTTAAAATATTCAGGTTCACAAACTCTCGTATTGTTATTACTTGATTCTGCTCATATACTCATTTAACAAGTATTCTTAAACCTTTATTTTCACACACATACACACACACACTTTAACAAATAATTGTGGGTTGCACATTGGATTATTACATTATTTATGTTTTTTTGTTAAAGGTAACAACTAAGGGAAATGGATAGTATATAATTTGCAAAAAAAAAAATACAAATTGATAATATTAATGATAATAAAAACATAGATAAGTTTGGTTTCGTAGCCTCCCTAACCTAAGCAATTAAGCCCAAAGGGGTGTTTTAACACCTAATACTCTAAAGTCAACTGACTTGGGAGCTATTGGCCTAAAACCTGTTACACGGGTTAAGGAAAAAAGCTTAAGGGAATCAAACATTGCACTATTTACGTATCAGTATCTGCAACTCGAGTTACTAAGCTTATAGGGGTGTCTCAACACCTAATGCCCTAAGACTGACTGGTCTGGGAGTAATTAGCCGAAAGCTTGTTACATGGGTTAAAGATGCATTATGTTTTAAGTTATATGTATATATATTAAAATAATAATAATAATAATAATAATAATCCCAACCCAAGAAAGTTAACCTTAAACATTAGAACAAAATTTTGTTTTCTTCCAAGTAAAGCCCCATAACTATGTGTTGATATATTGAGCACAAAAGAAAGGTTTATTAATATCTTATTTAAGAAGTATGAAGCAGATATCTAAATTTACTAAGAGTTTGTTTATTTGGATATATTAATGAAAGTTGAATGATGAATGCCTTCTTTGTGAAACTTGCAAATTATTTTTCTATTTTAATGCTTTAATTACTAAGGACTAGTAATAAGCTGATTGGGGGTATGATTAGTACTTAAAAGTGTATTTTTATCAAGGTTTTATATCATCATTTTACACTTAAAGTATCAATAAATCCTTAACTAGAGCATGTTTTATAATATCATGTCTAATACTATAAGATACCTTTAATTTATGGTAAATGTTCATTTTAAATGCAGACCTATCACATAAATGAAGGGATTGATTGATGAGTTTAACTACTGAAATTGAAAAGACAAAGAGAGGGCTAAGCTTAGAAAAGAGATGCTGGTTTAGTCCAAACTGGAACACTGTTCAGTCATTGGGTCGTATCTGGAGCTGTAGATCTTGGATTTTAGTTTGGTTTATATGGATAGAAAGCTAAGACATATGCCTAAAACATTCAGGAGAGTCCAAACTCAATTATGCTGTTTGGAAGTCCAAATCTTAGCATCAAAAGAGAAGTCTGAATCTGTCCTGCAGCCCAGATCCTGTTCAGTGTTCAGCCCATATCTCGAGTTCTAGAAGTCCAAATGCACCGATTCTTTCTTGGGTTAGAAAGCTGAGACAATTTTCTAGAACTTTCATGAAGACAATATGTTCAAATTCTGACGTTAGCAATGACGTTTTGTTCAGACAAGAAGATAAGGATTGCCACCAAGTCAAGATGTGGCCACCCACTTAACAATTAGTCATCAAATCAATAGTTTTAAATTTTGGCCTATAAAAGGAGGCATTTACCATGTATTTAGACATCTTGGTTTTCATATCAAGATCATGTTCTTGCTCTCTTTCTCTCTCTCTTTATATTTTTGTAATGCTTAAGTTTTGTTTATATTAATCTCTTGTTTATGCTTTTCATTTCATTTCCTTTACTTAGTTAACTTATATCTTATTTATGTTCTTATCTTGTTTATTTATGTTTCTCTCTTTCATTATGTTTAGCTAAGTTTATTATGTCAAAGTGAAAAGGTTACACTAATGGTGTAAGAATAAGTATAGTATAAACTCAACATGGACTTTAATGTTTGATACTAACATGTTTTGTATTTGTTATCTTGTTCACTTTTAATACTTTGCTTGTTAAATGGTTAATCTAGATTTATGTTGTATAACCCTTGGTACAATAAATACTTGGCACTTTCATAACCCAACCGTATGGTATAACCGACATTTGTGCTATGAAAGGAACTTGATTTGTTGTCAACATAAGTTATAATCATGAATACCTGACAACATTTACAAGTATTAGTATTATTCGAATAAGATAACTAATGGAATCATGTTAACAATTTATAATCCGATTGGAACTTTCTTTGTGTGTGGTTTCCAGTTGAGTAATAAAAAGAGTTTATACTATACTTGTTTGAAATACCATTAGTAGATCCTCTAACTTTGACAATTATTTTATCATTGTTTAATCCTTATATTAATATCAGATCTCAAAGCTCTCTTCAACTCCTTTTCTGTTATTATCTATTTCTTTATTTGTAGTTTATACAATTAACCTCCCTATGGTTCGACCCCGGTCTTGCCGGGTTATTTATTACTTTGACACTCCTACACTTGGGAGAAGACATCAACTCTTTGATCGTGTCATATACCTTGGCTTAAAATCTGTAACCTTTGATACAACTCTTTGTAGGCAAAAATCTCTTCCTCATAATGGATTTCATCTCATCTCAAGTTTTAACTTGCCTCTCAGGATTCCTCTTGTGGCATAGTCAGTAAAAGAAATCACAACAAACTTGAATTTCTTGAGCTCTGGATAATTATGACACTAAAAAACCCACTTCATTTTCTTCTCCCATTCTAAATAAGCTTTCAGATAATTCTTCCCCTTAAAAATTGGTATTTTAGCTTAATTGTACCAAAATCTCCACCAAACTCATCAGTATAGTCATAGTACCTGTAATTACCCCTCTATTCCAAATTATCATCATATATATCCCTTATATATAGACGATTCTGCTATTATCCAAGCCATCTCATGTTTATATTATCAGTCATAAACTCATCCATATCGTTACTAACTCGTCTAATAACCCTCATAATATTAAATTAGTTTATTTTAAACCCCACCATGATCATTAGTTGGTTGCTTCTCCAATTTATCCAACTTATCTCCAAATGCTTTAATTTCTTGAGCTCATGATAATTGTGGCACTAAAAAACCCATTCCATCTTCTTCTCACACTTTAAATAAGCTTTTGGATCATTCTTCCCTTTAAAATATGGTCATAATACCTGTAAATATCCTTTTGATTGAAATTATCATCATATATATCCCTTCCATACAGACGATTTTGCTGTCATCCAAGTCGTTCCCCATAGCCCACAGACACATTATCAAAATCAACATCACTTATGTCTGTATCATCAACCACAAACTCATCCATATCGGTGTTAACTTGTCTAACAACACTCCTAAAATTAAATTCTATTTGCTCAGACCTATTTTAAACCCCACCATGATCATTAGCAGGTTGCTTCTCTAATCTATCCAACCTATCTCTAAATTTATTGGCCATACAATCCATATGTTGTCTCAAACATCTTCAAATTTGAAAAATCAATTAGTTGACAAAAAATATAAATTCCTCATTCACTCCCTCACATGTTTATACTCCTCTTGTATTTTACTAAAGGATTCATACTAATTTGTAAGATACTTTATGACAAGATAAAGAAATACTAGAATTAATTAACGATATGGGAAACTAAGATTAACACAAAAAATACCTCTAAACTATAAAAATAATCTGACCAAAACTAGAAACAAGTAGAAAAACCCAAAACTACCCAAATTTTTTTAATCGAACTGATTGAACCATTTTTGAACTAAATTGATTTGAAAATTTTTTTTTATCTTAACTGATGTGGATTAGTTCACGAACCTCAAAGACCCATCACATGTTCCAAATAGGCCAATCACAATGTCCAAAGCAAAGACATTAAAATAAGCAGTTAATGGGTTGGATGTACAAATTTCAGCCAATGCTAAACTTTGGGATACTTTAGAGCATCAAGAGGAGGCCTTGGTATATTTAATCCTTATGCAAGAGGGGTCTAATCCATTATTTGGGCCATTAAGTTTCGATAACAAGTTTGCCAATTTTGTATTAGTTTTGGCCAGCCTTGTTTTGCGATGTTTCCATGTGTTTTGTGGATTCCTAACTAGTTTTAGATTTCTTATTATGTGTGAGAAAATTAATTATTTACTTTAAATATTAGGATTTATTATTTTTATTTTATATCCTTGTTAGGTGAGGAGAAAACATTGTAAAAGAAATAAAGGAATCCAAGCTAACTTAGGAAACATATGTGTCAACAAAGTTTCCTTGTTATGCAAGAAGAGTACTTCAGCAACTTAATTGTGTTTTCTATTATTGGAAGGATATCAAGAGTTAACAAAGAAGAGCATTAAAGGCAGCATCATTTTCCTTAAAAAAAAAGGTAAATACAAGGCTGAGATTAGAATCCTATTATAACTTGAAAACCAAAAGGGCAACAACTTCTCTTTTAGTTCCTAGGATTATTGGGCAGCATTATAGGTTATAAATAAGTCTTGTATTAGACTTGCAATATTTTCTTTTCTTTTATTCTCATGGTAGAACAAGCACTAAACTTATTTAATACTTTATTTTCAACTAGGATCCAAGGCTTGTTTGGATAAGGGTTTGTGCTTACTAATAAAGGTTCTGAGTAAGTTTTTATAAGTGGGTTAATTCAGCCCACGAGGGTAGATCCATTAGGGTTGGTTTCTCTAGACTATTTAAATACATGTAAGCCTAAATTTTGGTATTTGTTTTATCAGTAATACTTTTGAACTTTTTAGTTTGATGTGTGAGAAATATTCTTGCATTTTTTGGTTCTTAAATGAGCTAAATCTAACTTATCAAAGATTAACTGGCTTCATGGCTTCATTCGACTTCATTCTAATAGTGTTAGTGCTTTGGGATAGATTTTTATTGCGTCACACTTCTATTATACCTCTTTTAGCTATCTTGGATCATATCTTAATCTTGATTGTGAATTATATGACCACGTGATCATAAGGATTGAGTCACCAATGCAATAACAAAATTTTTCTGGACAGTAGGTTATTATTTTATCAAGAAACCCTAATTAACACAAACTCTAGAGCTAGATGCGAAGAAAAATAACAACAAAAACAAAGACTTAAATTTTAGGAAAAACTGAAACAAAAACAAGGAAAATAAAAGGATATAACCTGATGTTGGAGCCTAGCTTTAATGCCAACTAATGTGGATCTTTTAGTCATATGGTCAAGCAACCCCCAACAAAGTTGAAATACAACCCGAAAAGCTAAAAATCAGGTTTGATAGAACCCTAACCTAGATGTAACCATATACCTAAGAATCAAAGGTAGTAGAATAAACTTGAACCCAGAGACAATCATGTACCTAAGAACCCAAAGTATACGAATGATGTCATGATGCTTAATAATCTTTGATAAGCCACATATTCAATCTTTTTTCCTATAAAAAAATGATGTTTTACCACAACAATCAAAAGGAAGAAACTCACGTTTATTATCAGTAAGCTGCTAAAATTTACAGCTTTAAAAACATTATATAGTATCCTCTAAATAACTCTAATGAACCCTTTTTAGGTTGCAAGATAATTGGCCTAAACTAGGAATCAACTAGCATATGTAAAAAATGAAATAAACTCCTAAACAATGTCCAATGACCCAGAACAAATTTAAATTAAAAAATAATTGATCAACATCAAATAAATAAAATAGAATAATAAAAATAGAGTATTTATGCTAGAATTCCTCCATGTAGTTAAAATCTCCAAGCTCTCATGAGTGGTGTTTTGGCCAAAACTTATAATATAGAAATTCAACTAGGAAACTTTATTTTGATTGCTAGAATTTTCTTCCTTATATTGCCTCTTTTTAGTCTTCTTAGTGTGTTAGGAATACCTGTAAAATAAAGAAAAGAAATCCAAGAGAAAGATTCCCTTAGATGCTACCACATCAAGTCTATGTGGGACTTGAAATCATTGCAAAGTATGGACTCCAATTCTTCAATGAATCCAAGCGATATTAGGAACCCTTATAGCCCAAGCCCATTCATAATTTTAAGGAATAAATAATCCTCATTTAATCTCTATTTTCTATCCAAAATTAACCCATTACATGTTTAGACTGATTGGGCCGAAAATAGCTAAGAAAGAACACTTTGTCGATAAATCTGCCAAAGTAGTAACATCAATTTCAAATAATATAAATAATATGTTTTTGAACTCTTATTGAATGAAATTTTACCACAATATATTTTCATGTGTCTAATATCTCCTTGTAAAATCTCAACTTGATCCAATATATGGTTTGAAAGATATGTCTGATCTCACAAAACAGGTCAGTAGGCATTTCAAGGCAAAATTCAGACCTAACTTGGTTTGTATCATGATGTACCCTGAATGGCTTGCTAATGTGGTATAGTGAAAAGCTTAGTAGAAAGTAGTGAATGTGTGTGGACTTCATTGACCTCAATAAGGCATACCCTAAACATAGTTTTCCATTTCCATAAATAGATCATCTGGTGACTCCACTGCTAGTTTTGAATGCTTGAGTTTGTTGGATGCAAATTCAGGATATCATTTGATCCCCATGCATCCTAGTAATAAGGAAGAAACATCATTTATCACTAACCAAGGAATATTTTGCTACAGATCCATGCTATTTTGTTTGAAGAATGCTAGAGCTACATATCAATTGATAGTCAAAAACGTTTTCAAGAATCAAATAGGCAGGAATATGGAAGCCTATGTTGATGATATGTTGGTCAAAAGTATGACTTTTGAGAAACATCTTCAGGACTTGTAAGAGGTCTTCTTTGTTTTACAGTACCATTAGATGAAGTTGAATCCTTCAAAATTTGCTGCTTTTATTATATAAAAAGAAAAGTTTATGGGACTTTTGGTTAGTAGTAGGGGTATCGAGCTTAATCCTTAAAAAATCTAGGAAATATTGAATATGACTCTCCACAAATAGTTAGGGGTGTACAAAGACTGTTGGGAAAAATCATCACCCTCAACAGGTTCATCTCTCGTTTGGGTAAGTGTTGCTTGTCATTATTCAAAACTTTGAAGATATCTTCAACTTTGAGTGGACTTCAGAGTGTCAATAAGCTTTGGAAGAATTAAAGCTACACCTTTCTTCTCCTATAGTCTTTTAACAACCTAGTGAAGAAGAAGAGCTTTTTCTTTACTTGAGAGCTGTTGACTTTGCAATTAATGCAGTGCTGGTATGAGAATAAAAGAGAATCTAGAAATCAGTGTACTATACCAGCAAGGTACTTCATGACGCACAAGAAAGGTATATGAGGGTTAAAAAGGTAGCCATCACTTTGATTAGTGTTGCTAGGAAGCTGAAAAGATATTTCAAAGCACATTAAGTTATTTTATTGACTAATCTACCTTTAAAGCAAATAACCCACAAACCTGACCTATTATGTCATTTAGTCAAGGGAACCATTGAGTTAGGAGAGTATATGTTCTAATATTGACTTAGACAAGTTATCAAAGACCAAGCTTTAACTGATTTCATTGCGGAATGTTTCTTCACCAAAACATCTCCACCAGAGGTTGCAATTTAATCAGTAGAAGACTAATTCCCCACTGAACCTTAGGTGCTACATGTTGATAAAGCCTCTAACATGAATGGGAGTAGAACGAGACTTGTGTTGAATAGTCTTGGGAGCAAACCTTTGAATATGAAATCCATTTAGAATTCTCATTCTTTAATAATATAGCAAAGTATAAACCTCTTTAGGCATGCTCAGCAGTGAGTTTGGAGGCTTACCCACTTATAATGTTTATTGACTTCCAGTTAGTGGTGGGACAATATTAGGAGCTACATAGAGCTACGGAGCCTTCTATGGTAAAGTACCAATGGAAGGTGCTTTTGCACATCAATTTAAAGAAGGAAAAAAAAAGTTGATTTATACCTCTAAGATTTCACGATAAGACAACAACCAAGTTAATCTTCTTTTTAAGCTTACCGACAGGAATTAGTGGAATTATCACCTCATGTGTGGATTGAGGTGCTTGAAAACTCAAGTGTGAAAGAATAAAGTAACACAGTAGTAGTTATATAAAGAGATACATGGGAAGATTAGAGGACTCCTCTCAATCAATGTTTGCTTAACAGGAGCAATCATCAAATAGGGTCAAAGCTATTAGGCTAATTGGAAGAGTTGCACAGTATTGCCTTTAAAATAGTGAGTTATATAGAAAGTATACCACATATCCATATTTAAAGTGCATATCATTAGAGGAGAAGAGTATGTGGTCAAAGAGATCCACAAATAGGTATGTAGACTTCACATAAGGATAAGGGCCTTAGCTGCCCGGACAACTCAAGTGGGATTTTATTAGCATAATTTTTTAGAGAAGCTATAAAAGTTATGAAGTGGTGTGACAAATGTCTAAGGTTTGCTCCCATGCCTCGCAAATCTTCTGTTGAGTTAACCACCATTGCCTCTTTATAACTTTCCTCACAATGGAAAATGGATATATTAGGACCATTCCTAAAAGCCTCTAGGAGAACATAACTTGTTTTGTTAGTTGTTGAATACTTCACCAAGTGGATAGAGGTAGAGGCACTAGTAGAGATAACCATCAGCAAGATTATCTTCTTCGTTTTATGGAAGAACATCATATGTAGATTTGGACTTCCACGCATGCTTATTATTGATAATGACAAGTAGTTTGATAATAGAAAGATGAAATAATAGTGTCAAAGACTCAATATTTAGCATATGTTCTCCTCCATCTCTTATCCTTGGAAAAATAGGTAAGTTGAACTCACTAATAAAATATTGTTAATTAGATTAAAAAAAAAGATAGAGGGAGTTAAGGGTGCATGAGTTGAATTGTTAGATGAAATTTTATAGGCATACCCTCAACGACTTAGAAAATTTATACGGGTGAAATATCTTTCCTCTTAACTAATGGTAAAAAAGCAATGATCCCAGTAGAAATAGGATGCCTCAGCCATAGGCATTACATTTCTCTACCATCACCAATGACCAAGGAATGAGGGCAAACTTTGATTTTTTTTTAAGAAGTTAAACTTAGATTTGCACTGAACAATGAGGTATATTGAAATCAAACTACTCAATATAATAATGCCAGAGTGAAGAATAGAAGATTTAAAGTGGGAGATAGGGTATTAAAGAAGTTAGAAGCAATGAGCAATATTGAAAGAAGAAGGAAGCTGACACTAAAATGGGATGGACCATTTAGAGTAATGAGGGTGATCAAGTTTAACACTTATCACGTACAAGATAAAAAAAGGGAAAAACTTTCCACTTACATGGCATTTTGACCACTTAAAGATGTACTTCAATTGAATTCTCCAATGTTGTCTCTAACTCTCTAGAATCTGCAATAAGATGCATCTCCAAAGTTTGTATCACCTATATAAAACTTAATGAAGTTTTTATTCATCATTTTTCTTTTGTTTATTTCTCCAAGTTAATCTAATATAAAGGTAAAATTATCTCTAAAGTGTCTCTATGTTATTTTCTCTAAAGTTTATTCATCTTATTACTTTCTTCAAAGTAATGTTTGGCTGCCTCTCTATGATAATCTTCACATCTCCATTTTATTTTCTTCAAAGTAATGTTTGATTCATTCTCCATGATAATCTTCATATCTCTAATTTATTTTCTCTAAGGTTTATTCACCTTATTACTTTCTCCAAAGTATTGTTTGGAAGATTCTCTATAATGATCTTCTAATCTCCATATTATTTCTTTCAAGATTTATTTCTCCCCACCTGAAATTCTAAATTAAAATGATTGACAAAATAGGTTAAGTAATAGCTAGGATAGGCTCAGTTTGACTGAACTATATCGATAGTTCGATATGACTGAACCAAACTTGTAGTTTGGTCAGGACAAACTACATGTCAAGTTTGGTCTGACCGAACTACATCTAAAGTTCAGTCAGACTGAACTAAACTATAGTTTGGTTAGACCGAACTACACCTAAAGTTTGGTCAGGATGAACTAAATCTATAGTTATTTGTATCTTTTTCCTGCTATTATTCATTCATACCCAACTTAATTTTTTTTTTAAGTTGTATTATTTTTCTCATTGTCTCTATAGTCAATCCACCTTAAACTATTAGTCTTCAAATCACACCAAATTGTATTATATATATATACACACACGCGCGCAATAAATTTCACTTTTTTATTCATTGTAAAACCATACACACCATAATATTATATATAAACACAATTCCAAACATATCAAACATTAGACAAGTATTATCCTTTAGAGGCTGCTCGAGCTCTCCCTAATTGAAGCTCATTAAAAAAAGGCACATTTCCAAAAAATAAATGGGAGAAGTCTATATTAATGTTTCGAGAACTTTTATGGAAGTGGAGGTCTCCCATTATGTCAACCAGTCTATCCTCCACTACTGTTTTTAGTGCAGGATTGGTGTTATAAGCAGTCTCAAAGTTAAAGTAATTTTTTTCTTGTGGTTGCCACCGTGAACACTCTCCTTATAACCAAGTCACTCACCTTGAGCCTATGCTAGTTCATTTTGTACATTAGTTAGCGCACTATAAGCATCAAATGATATTTTCTCAAGCTCTTCAGTTCTCTTCTTGTAACTAGCCACTTCTCATTTGGATTCACTATGTTAACACAAAGAAATGTAAATTCTGAATATAAAGTATCTTTTTTTGTGCGCGTGAAGTGATATGTTGATTGTAGTTCATGAAGACTCTTCTCCATCTAAGCTTATTTCTCCTTGCAAATAGTAATCTCCTAATGAGCCCATATCAAAGAATTGGTTATCTGTTCATGCTCTCCTTTCCATATTCAAAGAGCTAATACTTTTTTTTGCCTTTGAAAATTTTAGAAAACAAAATTTGTTAGTAGTGATAAAAATAATTCAAGATAATTATAAGAGATCAACAACCTTTTACTCATATAAAAAGTTTTATTCAGGTTACTAGTCAATAGATTGGACATGTTACCTCCTCCAAACTGTTGAATATCTTGAGGAAAGTAACTTATTCTAGCAACAATATCTACATTTTAGCCATGGTTATCAGTAGTTGAAGGATTATCTCTAAATGTATAAGTTATGAAGTCTCTCTCTATTAATGTATATCATGTTTCTAGGAGGTTGGAATCCTACCAAGAAAAGATCATTGGGCATGGAGCAATCACACAATTTATAGGTAGAAGGATAATGAAACCAAAGAAGAGAGATAGAAGAAGAAGTTCCAACAATAGTACTACCACTTATATTTTTATTGTTATGGATGTTGATAGGACTTGTCAAAGTATGCATAAGAGTGGGAACAACATGATTTGGGGTATTAGTGTGTGCAAGGCTTGGTATAGGATTAGACGAGGATGTCATTGTCATGAGAGAGCTAGGATCTATAAGATTGAAACTACGCCTCTTCTTATTCCTTAGGCATATAGCATACCTGTTCCCAACTGTTTCCATATCAATATTTGTGTCCATTTCACCACTCTTCTATTGATTTTCTTTTATTACCTCTACTATAGTTTCTTTTATAGTCTCTTCATCCTCCTAAAATTCCTCTTCCTAAGTTTTCTCCTTTTGAAATTCCTCCACCTAAGACTCTTCCTCCTCATCCTCTAGCATTTCTTCAGAGGACAATGATAATGATGGCAATGAGGGATTTGAAGATGGTTTTTTATTCCTTAATTGTCTCAAAAAGTGGGGTCTGCCTATAAACAACTTAGATAAATATCAGCATGACAATTATGTTGTATAAGATGTAAGAAAGATCACAAACTATCTCTCGTGCTATAAATATTATCGTCTAGATAATACTCTTCAGCCAACTGAAAAAGATAGTATTGATAGTTATTAGTAAGATTTTAGAATACATTATCGTTATTTGGACTAAAAAAAGGACCAACATTATTTGCAATAGACACTTTCTAAACTGAAGAGCATTCCCACACCTTTTAAGTAAAGGTTATAAAACCACTATAACACACTATGACACAATCACTTCTCCAATTCTTTATTGATAATGATTTACCTTGAAAAATATCATTCAATGGATTTTGTGTTCTTCTCTTAGAAAAAATGTAAAACCATTTCATACATTTCTTAGCATCAAGAGAACTAGATAAACTATAACAATATTTAAACAAGTCAATTGTATGATTTTGGCAATTTAAGTCTATAGAACTTGTCAAAAACTATTATAGTCATCCACCTATTTGGGTGCATTTGACTCACAGATAGGTTATAGTAGGAAAATATATCTCTAATAAAACCAAACAAAATAAAATAAATAGTCAAACTTAAACATGCACATAAGAGTTGTGATCTCAAGATTTTCAATTGCTACCTCTAGTGTTCTACTTGTTCTTTCATGAGGAAAGGGAGTCCTTATATTATATTCTGCCCTCATGATAAATGTTAGTTCAATAATAATATTTTTAGCTATATTAATCTTGTATAGATCATGAGGTTGAGGTGGGTTAGGTGTAGGTGTAGAGGACAGATATACCCTATAAGAAGATTTGATGCCTCTACTCTTACTAGTGTAATGAGAAGGATTAACTTCTCCACTCCCACTAAAAGAAGTATTAGCTTTAGAATTTTCTCTACCAAATATTTATTTTTATCCAGCTAGACATACTTAAAAAGTAGAAAAATCAAGAAAAAAAAGGTTAGGTTTCTCACCTCTGTCTCTACACACTAAAGGTTCACCACAAGTAATTCAAAAGAAAGAAGAAAGTGATGCTGAAGTGGAGGAGAAGTAATGGCTATTTATAGTGGTGATTCTGCTCACAACTATTAAAATGATTTTGGAATGCATAGATGTATAAGATTCTTAGATAATTGTTATTATCATGGTGGACCGAGATTCTCTAGCGTTATCATGAAAACGATTATATGAAATGTGTATTATGATTCCTGACATAGCCATAGGCTTTCATGTCACCAAACTTCACTGTAAGTTCATGATTTTCATTATATATATATCACCATTACTTATTTCTCTTTTATTGCATATGGCTTTCTGATAAAGTAATTTTTGAACAACACTTTGTTAAAAATTTAATTGAGGGCAACTAATGAAGATAAAAAGAAAAAGAAAAAGGAAAAACTCAGTTGGGCTGAGTCCCAACACTCAGTTGGGCCTAGGCCCAATCAAGTTATCTTTCCTCTTTTTCTATGTCTCCTCCCTCTCTTTCTCATATATATATATATATATATGAATTAATTTTGGTTATTTTTTAAAATTTTTTTCGACATCTAAATTTATTAATTTGATCTCCGTAATATTATAAAATATAACAAAATCTGTTATCTTGTCAATATAAAATAAAATTATTTTTTTACTACTTAATATTTAAACTATATTTTATAATAAATAAAATTATTTTTTTACTACTTAATATTTAAACTATATTTTATAATAGTTCCTTTAGTTTTGACCAAAACTAATTAATTAGTTCATTGATCAATATCATGATTAATTTAATATTATATTATTTTAAAAAAATATTTTATCTTTTCGTTAATGTTTTCATATTATTTATTTATTTGTTTAAAATAAATTAAAAAAACAAAATGAATGAAAGTGATTAATTAATTTATTTTTGAAATTAACATATTATTTAATTTATTTTGAAAAATTAGAATATCTAATTTATAATTTACTTTATTGGAAAGTTACAAAGCAATTTTTATTGGCTTTTGGTGCAAAAACCCAAAGTCCCAAGAAAATAAATAAATAAAAAAAAGAAGCCTAAAACATGATTTTGCCAAAACAATCTCTAATACCAATATATCTAAAACCAGAGCATGCTGTAATTTTTTTTTTAGAGTCTTGAATTAACTCATTTTTCAAATGGGGGTGTAAAAAAAAGTTTTTCTCTACGAATTCCACATGTAACCCACTCACTAAATTATATATTATTTTTTAAAAATATTTTGTTTAAAAGATATTAAAATAATATTTTTTTAATTTTTAAAATTTATATTTAATATTAATATATTAAAAAAATTAAAAAATTTTAAAAATACAGTTATACCATAATAATAAACATGATCTAATAAAAAACAAAAAAAGTATTACTTTATATATATATATAAAATAAAAAAACACGAAAAATATTTGCCTTTTTTAAAAAATTAAATTATTAAATTTTATAGCAGTTAATAATATAATTTTTTGTTGTAAGATAATTATTTTTTAAAGTATAATTTATTTATAAATAATATATATTTGTTTTTAATTTTTTAAAATTTATTTTAAAAATATTCATTAAAATAATTTAAAAATATATAAAAAAAATCATTTAAAAAAAAAATAATTCATTTTTCTTAAAAACCACGCAAAGCCGTCGAAACAAATACGGCAAGGCCATTCATTAACGGCGAATCAATAAAGTCTTCTCTGGACGGAGTAGAAGTTTTTTTTCGATTGAAGAAGCATCTTTAACTGCGCGAAATCAACGATTTCTTACTTTCTTTCTATTTAGCAATTGATTTCAAAAAAACACGCGCACACTTTATTACTGCTATTAATTAGTTTTTGGAAAAGTGAAAAAATGGCCATGGCTGGATTGTACCGTCGAATCCTCCCTTCTCCTCCTGCCATCGATTTCGCTTCCGCCGAGGGAAAGGTAGGTAATCCTTGCTGGATTTTCTACTTTTTTCATTTTTTTCTTTTTTTATTAGAAATTAGAGAAAAATTAGATTTTTTGGTGAGATTATATAGCGTGTAGTTTTGTAAATTTGAAGTACTATAAACTTTATTTACTAGCTTTTATTTGCATGATTTTTTGTGTGATCCGTGTGGTTTTATTTTTTGTGTCTTGTGGTGATTTGATTTTTTTTTATGGTTTATGTTTTTCTAATTAGTGCAAAATTGTGGATTGCAGCAACTTTTTATGGAAGCAATTCAAAATGGAACGATGGAAGGTTTTTATAGGTTGATTTCTTACTTCCAGACACAGTCGGAACCTGCGTATTGTGGTTTGGCAAGTCTTTCTATGGTCCTGAATGCCCTAGCTATTGACCCTGGGAGGAAATGGAAAGGTAATTTTTATTTGTGATTTGTACTCGTGGTGGCAATGTCTTTTTGTAGATTAGTTTGGGGCTAGAAGGATTGCCAGTGGTTTGCTTGGACGGATGATGCTAGAGATACTTAATTTTTATTTTTTAACTGAAATACTAAGTGACGTGACATCATGCAATTTGTGTTTTATCAACCAATCAATTTTATAATTATAATAATTTTCCCATTAAATGTGATAAGATATTCCATCCATGATTTGAGATTCTTGATTTTTTTCAAAAATTATCATGTTTCTTTTTTTAAAAAAAAAAATTGGAAAAATAATACCGTTTGAAAAAGAATTGGCAAAATAGCACATTGTATGCATGTCATAGTTGAGAAATACGACATTCAACCTCGTCGGTATTCAAAAACACGTCATATCAAAGAAATTGTGAAATGAGCTGTACAAATTATTACGAGAAGAAAGGAGAAAGAAAAATTGAATGTCTTTTTATTTAGTTTTTCATCTCTCTTCTCTCCTCATTCTAATTTGTGTAACTCAATTTCATAATTTTTTATTTGAAATGTTGCATTTCTGAATAGTGATGAGGTTGAATATCACACCAATTGTGACATGCCCAAACTGTGCTACTTCACCAATTTTTTTTCAAAGGATGTTATTTTACTAATTTTTTTTAAAACCATGCTAATAAGCAAAAATAAATGAAATTCTTTCCTTGTAATAGATGCCACATCATTTAGTAGCAAAACTTAGTAAAACAATTTAGTACCCCTAGCATTACCCTTGTTAGGACTACCTGAATTGATTCTGTTTTTGAGTTACCACAAAGTATGTGTTAGAAAGTGGTCTGTTACTGGCAGGACCTTGGAGGTGGTTTGATGAATCTATGCTAGACTGCTGTGAGCCTTTAGAACAGGTTAAAGCTAAGGGTATCTCATTTGGGAAGCTAGTGTGTTTGGCTCACTGTGCTGGGGTTAAAGTTGAAGCGTATCGAACAAATCAAAGTACTATAGATGACTTCCGTGTACACGTCATGAGATGTTCAACTTCTGATGATTGTCATTTGATCTCGTCTTATCATAGAGGAACTTTTAAACAGGTATTCATCTTTAAGTTGATTGAATCTTTTTCATAATTGTTTACTTTCTAATGAATCCAGATAATTTTGCTATGTTACATTTTGCTTCATTCGTTAAAGATTTAATGGCAGAACTGGGTGGATCTACATTGCCTCTGATGTTTTTGTTATTTGGGTGTGTAATAGGAAAAGAATACTAACATCGATAATTTCATTTATTATTTTGTTGCTTATATGCCTCCAGTAATATATTTAGCACTCCCTACTTAATTTTGCACAAGAAGTTTTTGGGAACTCTTTTTTTTTTTTTTAAATTTCCAGACAGGAACTGGTCATTTTTCGCCTATTGGCGGTTATCATGCTGGGAGGGACATGGCACTGATTTTAGATGTTGCGCGGTTCAAGTATCCTCCTCATTGGGTTCCACTAACACTTCTTTGGGAAGCAATGGATAGGACGGATGAGACAACTGCACAACGAAGAGGGTATGGATTTTTGCTCAGATACATTTATAACTCTTGGTGGACGCCACCTAAATTTGATAATTGGCATATCACAATGAATTGAATACAGTGAAAAGCCAAATTTGCTTTCAAATGGAATGACAATGTCTAAATATTGTAATTATGCAGCAGGATCAATTTTTCATCCCCACAAACTTTTTGGATAGATCCAATTCCAACTTTCAATTTGGATCCTAAAATTGACAACATATCAGCTGGTGAAATTCATCTGAGGCATTCTACATGTATGACACTAATACATTGATCTCGGCCAAAGGGAAACACTGAAACTAATTAACTAAGGGTTTTTATCTCAATAGGGTTGCAAGAAATTGAGGCAATTATTCCCACTGATGTCCTCTACCTTGATATAATAGTGATCTAAACCAAATAGTTTACTTTTCAATTTACTTTTGCATTTTATCTATCTTCCTTTTTCTGTTGGTTGTCTATTCCAAGTTGATGCGTTTTCCATTATCTATTTTCCTTTGATACTTAATTGGTATGACATCATCATTTCTCTATTTGCCTATGTTTCAGGTTCATGTTAATATCGAGGCCTCACACAGAGCCAGGACTGCTTTATACCCTGGTACGATTATAGTTACAGTTGCTGGCATTCATGGTGTAAACTGCATTACTGCGCACATGCTCACTGCACTCCCATGGATGTTTAGTTCCTTATAGTTTGACCCTTCTGCCTGCCCTTCCAACCTCCCCCACATTTATTTGTAACTTTTAATTTTTGGTATAATGTTTATGTAGTAGAGTTCTTAAGCTGTATTTTGAGCATATTTGCAAGTAGCTAGTTGCATTTTCTTTTCTCACCACGCCCATGTGAATTTTATTTCTTGCAAAGCAACTACTTTGCTTTCATTGCTCTAATATTGGTGTGTGTGGCAGAGCTACAGTTATTAAAAAGAGGGGGGGGGGAATTAAACTAAACAAAATGGGTCATAAATTAAATAAGAAAATTTGTGGAGGGGTGTAATTGTAGGAACCTTAAATATAAGGTCTAAATTTAACTTTTTAAAAAAACTTGGAGAGGGCCATTAGCTGTAGCTCCACCCCTGACTGGAGCTAAAGGGACAAATATAGATTTATCTTCTTAAAAGGTTGGAGGAAGTTAATGGTGAACAGAGTGCCTTAGTGTGTTAGATTCAATGTTCATACCCATCTAAGATATAAAAGAAAAAGAACCATTGAACATATAGTGTTTTAGTTGAACCTTTATATGCTTGAAGGTGGTGGCACTTGGATGCCCTATCATACAATCTAGAGAAAATGAAAAAAAAAAAAAAAAAACAAAGAAGGAAAAAAAAATCAAGAAGGCTAGCACATATAATTTCAGAAACACTCCTAAAAGTAATCCCATCCATTCAGCTTTAAATGGTGTAAGGCAAGTTATTTTGGATTCACCATTTTGCTTCACTGCAATTATGCAGAAACTTATGGCCTGGCATTGGTAGAATGCGAGAATGAGTTTGTCTCAGACAAGCACCTGCCTAAATTGTTCCGAATATCTAGTTTTATATTGTTTTGGAAAAGACCTGAGATGCCTGAAATTTTGGATGACTTATATTGTTTGTATTATGTAACAATTTTAAACCTTTGTGCAGAGCTGCAAGCATGAGAGTTGGGTTGGTGTTGCAAAGTATTTAATGGATGATGTTCCTCTTCTCTTAAAGTCAGAGGATGTAAAAGATATTAACAAAGTTCTCCATGTTGTTTTCTTATCACTCCCATCAAGTTTTGGGGATTTCATCAAGTGGGTCGCAGAAATTCGAAGACAAGAGGATGGTGGTCAAACTCTAAGCCAAGAGGAGAAAGGAAGGCTTTCTGTCAAGGTGTTGTATAGCTTCATCTCCTTTCAGTTCTTTCTTGTAAACTAGCAGGATGTTTTTCTGCAGTTTGTAAACTCTTGCCCTTAAAATTTTGAAAACTAACCTTTTGATTTGGCAGGACGAGGTGTTGAAACAGGTGCAGGAGACCGACCTTTTTAAACACGTTGTGGCATTTTTGTCTTCATCAAATTCATGTTGCAGAAATGTACCAATTCTGGATCAAGAAGATGATCTGCCTGATATTGCTGCAAGTGTCTGTTGCCAGGGGGCAGAGATTTTGGCTGGGAAGTCTGCTTCTGTGAAAGGGTATTTCTGTAAGGAAAAATGTGTGAAATGCTTGAAAGCTAATGGTGACAAGCCTATTACTTTGATTTCTGGGACAGTGGTAGATGGTATCAGTGAGCAGGGGCTTGATGTGCTGGTTCCTTCATCTCAAACAAAAATGATTTGTTGTGGCTGTGGTCCAAGCAGTCACATTGGGATGCACCCAGCTGGAAATGATGTTTTAACAGCACTTTTACTGGCTTTGCCTCCAGTCACGTGGTCTGGTATCAAAGATGAGAAACTTTTGCAAGAAATATATGCTCTGGTTTCAACTGAACATCTCCCAATTTTGCTTCAAGAAGAGGTAAGTATTGTCTTTCTACTTTTATTTGTTTTGCTTCGGTTGCCATAACCAGTAATTTACTTGTAAGTGGTAGCTGTTCAAAACAAATGTCAGGAAAGATATGAACTGTAGATACTGAAACCTTGGTGTTGCTTTGTCTGTTTACTTGAAAAGCAGGAGCATGTTGCCCTATTTTTCAAATGACCGTTAGGGTTCATCCTAAAGAAATGATCATGTGGCATGAGAACAGACTAAGTCTGATCACCATTCATACCTTTTGGTTTTTGTGTGTGAGCTGTATTTCTCGCCACGTGTGGTTGTGATTTGGATTTATGGATATAAAAGGGAAAACTGAATGTTCCAGACTTCCATTTTATTACCTTGATTGTGATGAAATATGGTCATCAATGGCTTGATGCCTTCTGAATCTTTCTGTTTCTGGGTTAATTTCTAATCTATCATTGTCCAATGTGGCTATGGCAGGTTCTGCATCTACGGCGTCAGCTCCACCTCCTCAAAAGATGCCAAGAGAATAGGGTTGATCAGGATCTTGGCGCACCTCTTTCCTAGCATTTTCTTTACATGCTCTCTGTAAATTCATTATCTTTAAGCCAAAAATGTAACTACCCATGGAAGATTTATAACCCACAAAAACCCTAGCGACTGAAATGACTTCATAGAGGAGCTGCATTTGTCATCCACACACCAAAACTCATGGTAGGCAAGGCTTGTTAGTATAGTTATCAGATCCGATCTCTGTGTTATAGCTGTGTTTTTCCCTATAATGTAGAGACGACTTGGTAAAGATCTGAAAGTTTCACTACTTTTACATGCAAAGGAACCACCTTCAGGTTATAGCAGAAAAACGTACCACGAAGTAAAGGATCAACAGCTATTTCGAAACTTACAGCAGTATTTGGAGAGTTTTCACTCAGCATTTCTAACTAGTCTGGCATTATTGTGAATGTCATTGGTAATTGAAGAAAATACCAATGGATCTTGCCTTGTGCATAGTGATTGATGGATGCCAAGTGTGTAAAAACCCTTTGTTACAGACAAATCAGGAAGAGCAATGGTGGTTTTATTCTATTCAGTCTCTTTTTTCTTTTCTTTAATTTTGGGTTCAACAGAAGGCTCAGTAGACTTGGAATGTTAGGCTTTGATGGCTGCCACTAATCCACAACCGTTCGGTCAAATCAAGAGCCATTGAAAAAACTAAAGTTTCATTGATATAGCTGGAAGGAGTTTTGTTCTATAATTATATCTCACTTAATTTTTAATATTTTATAAATTATAAACTAGATTTATATAATATTTTGGATTTAAGCAAGTTGGATATATTAGATTGAGCTAATTGTTTTGCGTGAATATTACAAATATTCATGTTTTTTATTTATATTGTTAATTTGTTTGGATCCGTATTTAGAAATGGACCTACAACAGGGATTATAGATATCGTTACACCCCTAATGTTAGGTCTATCTTTCCATATCTTACATCACCATTAAGTTTTGGTTATCTTCCCTTCTTCTTTAGCAAAGAAATAAGCTATTTTTTTTAACGTTAAATAAATCTAATAGAAATCCCACTAATAAGAGTTTTAGAGTCGAAATATTGCTAAATAAAATAAAAATAAATAATCACTCCATAAACTATCAAATATAGAGACAAAATGAGTATATGGCAATGTGTTAGATCGAGTTGACTGGGTTTCAGAAATCTCAACCAGCCACTTGACCCATGATACATTTTTTATTTTCTTTTATCTACTATCATATGTTATTTCCACATTATCTAATTTTTTTTTTAACATTACTAGGAAAAGTTGCATCTTATGTATTTTTTTGGTGTAAGAAATCTCAATTTTGTCTCTAATCTATAACTTAATTTCATCCCACAAATGAATCCTTTTGTCAATATCGGTTAATATTTTTCAAATGAGAATAAGTGGATAAGAAGTCAAAAAAATCTTCAATCATAATTTTTATTTCTTTCCAGAAGTGACAAATTCCAAGCTCTTTTCAATCCAACTAAAACATCAATTTTTTAAGTGATGAATCAATATTTTTTACCTTTTGTGAAAAACCTAAAACCCTGTCCAAAAAGGTCTAATAACAGGGTGGCAACCCACATACAAGTGGGTTTGACAGCTCACCCTTGGTTTTAGCCACATGCTGACACCAAGCGAACATGAGTCTAGTGAGTTGTAAAGCCCAACATACTTGGGTTTGGTCACATACGGAGCCTAAGTAAGCGTGGGTCTAGCTGTTAAACCCAACATACTTGTGTCGGCCACGTGCTAAGCCTAAAAAAGCCCAATGCCATTGGTTTCAGCCGCGTACTGAGCCCAAATAAACATGGGTCTAATAAATTGTCAGACCCAATGCCATTGGTTTTAGCCATGTGCTGACTTCAAGCGAATATGAGTTTGGCGAGTTGTCAGACCCAATATACTTGGGTTCGGCTACATGCTGAGCCCAAACAAATATGATTCTAGCAAGATGCTAGACTTAACACCATTGGTTTCAACCATATGCTGAATCCAAGCGAACATAGGTCTAGCAAGCAGTCAGACCCATTCCCCTTGGGTTAGGTTATGTGTCAAGCCCAATTGGTATAAAGGTTGTTATAGACCCCTATTAAGGTCATAAGGCTCTGTTTGTTCATTCTTAAGACTTTTAACAAGAACTATTCATGTCTGGAATAATCATTTCTCTACATCTATAGATGTATAAAAGCTCTCTCAGGGGCTTACAATATTTCTATCATCATTAATGATATGTAAGGGATATTTGTCCCCCATTAATGATGTGTATGAGATTCTTATCCATCATTAATGTCATCAGAAGAAAATGACACTCTAGCCCCTCTACTCCATCAAAACAACAAAGTTCATGGATCATAAATACCCTTCAAACCACCCAAGTAAAGGGTTCACAATTTCTTTTCTCCAAGCATTCATATTTTGATTCTTAAGAATTTATCATTGGAGGCTCCATAAACCTCATAAAAAAGGATTGATTTGTAGGTGCTAGGACTTCTACCACCAATCATAGTATAATACAACGATAGATCCTTCATAATACTCACACAACTATTCGTGATAGTTAATTTTTAGAACAATACAACAATAGATCCTTTGTAATACTCATACAAACATTTATGACAATTAACATTCAATATAATAAAACGATAGATTCTTCATACCACTCATTCAACTATTTGTGATAGTTAATGTTTAGTACAATACAATAATAGATTCTTCATAATACTCATATGATCATTCATGATAGTTTAGCATTTCATATAGCACAACAATAGATACTTCGTAATAAATTCACTTCAGAAGCTCATGTTATGCTAAAAGGGGGTGGAAGTCACCTACCTGTTCCTCCTATGGGGTGTCCTTGCTCGGTCGAAGGTCTGATCCTGGTCGCACCACCTAACACATCAATGGTCATAAATTAGCACATTTGCATTCTGAAATCACATGATTCATCACCATACCTATTTCAAGAATCCATATGTTCACATTCAAGTGTTCCATATTTTACACAATCATATAATGAAATCGTTACAAGCATTTAAGTCATTTATGCCACGGGAGTCTATCGTAGAAAATCGGTAACAAAAACTGATTCAGTCGCAACCCAGAATTCTATAGCGAAAACCGATTCGCTGCAGACATTAGAATTCGGCAGTGAAAACTGATTCGCTGTAGACAACAGATTCAGCAGTGAAAACAAATTCACTATAGACAACACGATTCGGCAGCAAAAAAATGAATTCGCTGCAAACAATATAATTCGACAACGAAAACTGATTCCTTGCAAACAACATAATTTGGCAGCGAAAACTTATTCGTTACTGACACCCAATTCGGCATAAATCACCAACACATATAGGCTTCAGTTGACTCATAAACCATTGATGAAAATTGAGTTGTTGTCAACTTAGAAATCATCAATGCAACACATTTCTACGGCTGATGTTAAAATCGTCAGTGTATATAGCCTAATATAGGCTCAAAAATTGTTGACAAAAACTAAGTCGTTGTCGTCTCATAAATCATCAACATGATATATTTCTATTACTGATGCTGAAATCGTCAGCGAAATCCATGTCGTTGCCGATCCAGAAATCGGCAGTGATGATTAAGTCATTTCTGGTCTTACATTTAGCTACACTTGTAAATCATCATATTTATCACAAGTATAATCACAATCTCAATTCAAAATCCAACCTCTTGCTTCACAATCGCACGTGTTTGTTCATCAACAAACAAAATCAAAGCATTATATGGTGTAATTCTTGTTTTAGCTGCAACATGCTTTCAAGGTTCATTAATAACACAATTTGCACTTAACATCATTCCAACACCTTTTCATGTAACTTTATCAATCAAACATGCAGAATTTACATCATTAACACAAGTATGATTCTGTTTTTTATTCAAGTATGTCCCTAGAAGTCTCACAAGATCGTCATCCATGCATTTAGTCACTCTAATTCATATTTTGTCCAGCCCTCACCATGGTCGGCCCTCCCCTAGGTTTGTGCATTCAAAATCATTCATGTTTCTTGGATAAGGGTATGTGCATATGTTCATTCATCCTTTGCTCTACTTAGGTCTGTCCATTTAGTCAAGATACCTTGAGTTAAGTGCAAGAACACTACCCCCTCTATTTTTAGTTTTCTTCCCTTCCTTTTTGTTTGAAATCTGGGGTAACAACCAGCCAAGGAAAGGATATTGGTCTTACCTCACATTCTTTAGACAGCTTTTGAGCAGGTCTTGATGGTATGATTGTTCCCTCAAATCTTGGTTTTCTGCTCTTCTTTCTCTGCTGACTGGTTCTAGCCGGCCCTAGGCTCCTTTTTCTTTCATAGTTTCAGTCGCCACCCTTCTCTTTAACTCTCCTTCACTTAATACTCAAAGAAGAAAACATGAAACAGTTCTACCCCACGGTTCCATTCAATGTGTTGCTCCTACTGCTTTTATGACTCTACTTTCATACGCTAGAGTTCTTATAGAGGTTGACCTGTTTATTGATCTGCCTACCTTTATAAATCTAGTCCTACCCAACGGTTTACCCTTAAATCAACAGGTAATGTATGAATCCCTACCTTGCTTCTCAAAACAATATCAAGTTCTTGGGCATACAACTTCCACCTGCAATAAAGGGACTGGTCACTAGTGTAAAAAGCGATATCACGAAGCTCCTATTCGCTCTGGTTGTTCCAGCCCTTCAACCGAAACTATTGCTGTCGAGAAACAATAACCATACAGTGAAGGCCTTCATGATGAACCATCCATCTATCCAATGTCTGCTGAAGTTGCAACAACCATGGAAGAGAGGCTTGTATCTCCTGGACGTAAAAGGACCAAACAAGCTGAAGCAGGACATTCTGGTGCTAAACACTCTACTTCCCTAAATGTTGTACATGTCTCTGATGATCGTAATGTTATTGTAGATGTGAAGCCTTCTACGAGGCAATATCTAACTCATAGCAGAGTCGCTACGACCACTAGCTTTAGCCAGCAGGGGAGATATGATAGAGTAACCAAGAACTCTGTTGCGGCTGCTCCAAGGCGTCAGAGCCGCTCTAATGATTTTGCTGTCTCTTCTCTCTAATTTTCTCCTTTGTTTTATTTGTAAAGGAGTTTGTTCCCTCTATTATCTTATTATATTTATCTTGTAATAGATTTGTTGTGATGTTCTTGATCCTGAGCTGATCAAGTCCTTGCTGTCTTTTTTTGTCATGGTCCTGGTTTTTCTCTTGCTGCTTGTTAGGCCTGTTCTGCTTTTTGCTGGTTTGCTGCTGTCATCTCGCGGGCCTGTTCTCTTTGTTGGTTCTTTTTGTTTGCTTTCCCTTTTGCCTTGTGATGTGGTTAGCCTGTTGTTGTGTTGCTAGTTTTGCCATTTGTGCAGGTCTCTGTCTGCTTGCTTCTTGGTAGTTGTTGCTGAGGATTGTTTATTGTTGTTTGTTGTTTGCTAGTTTTGCTGGCCTGTCTGATTTCGCGGGCCTGCCTTGGGCCTTGTGCTGAGATTAGACTATTGCTATGTTGCTGCGTTTGCCATTTGTGCAAGGTTCCTGCTTGTTTTCTCCTGGCTTTTAAAGTCATGATTTGCTTGTTGTTGCTGGTTGTGTTGGTGCATTTCCTATTTACATCCTCATTACTGGATAGTTGTGCTGGTTTATTGCTATCTGTTGTTGTCTTGCTGTGTTCATGCTTGCTCTTGGCTTTTAAAGTCGATTTTAGCTTGTTGTTGTGTTGCTGGTTAGTGGTTATGCTGGTGCATTACCTGCTTACCTCATCAGTTGCTGCTATAAGTTGGGCAATTGCTGCTAATTTAGGTTTTAGCTCTTTTGGTTAGGTCTGTTTGGCTTTTGTAGGAGTTTGTTCCCCTAGCTTTCTTTGTGTCTATGGGAGCCTGTTCCCTTTTTTCCTTTTCTTTTCATATCTGTATATATTTTGACATGCTGGTTCTTCAGCTTTGTTACATTTGATCTATAAATTTCTTACATTTGATAAATAAATAAAAAAGACAACATGCAACTAGGTTTGGTGGTTGGTTCTTTGAAAGAGAAATAAGTTATTTTAGCAAAGCTGCAACCAGTTTTGAGGGAGAGATCTAGGCTCCTTTTTCTCTCCCAACTATCTACTCACTCTACGCTCATAGAGCTTGACATGCAGGTTGTCTGGTTTAGTTATCTTCTTTGGAGGGTGGCTGCAACAACTGCTGTTTTTGGGGAGAGCAAAAGAGTGGTTGCTGCAGCTATAGTGACAATTGTCATTTTTGGGGGGAACAAAGGTCATTCTTTCTTATTTGTTGCATATATATATATATATATATATATATATATATATATATATATATATATCCCCCTTAAATGTAGAGGGGTGTTTGGAAGGTTGGTTACCCTTGTTCTTATCCCTATTTGGCTTATCCTAGGGCTGGTCATGTCCTTCATAGTTCCTATTTAGAGTAGGTCGGTTTTGCTCCCTCACACTTCCCCTTAGAGCATGCCACTCCATACTCCTCAATTCTTCCTAACATAGGTTAGCCCAATACTAAATTTTCATTGAGGTTTTACAAAACGCATGGATTCGTTAACGCACAAAGCCACTACTGATTCAGAAACCGGTTGAGGACTATATCATTGTCAATTCAGTTCTCGATTCAGAAATCGGCAACGAAAATTGTGTCACTGCCAATTCAGAAATCAGCATCGAGGATTGTGTCGCTGTTTATTTAGAAATTAGCATAAAGGACTGTGTCGCTGCCAATTCAGTTCTTGATTCAGAAATCGGTAACGAGAATTGTGTCGCTGCCGATTCAGAATCAGCAACGAGGACTGTGTCGTTGTCGATTCAGAAATTAGTAGCAATGGTGGGGTTGTTTTACTTTTACCTTTTTTTTATTGGGTGTTTACACTAATAGTCTCCCATCAGGAGTGGGCACTCTCTGTTAGTAACTGAGTCGCACAATCTACCCTCGGCTCCTCTTGCACCTGTATCTGACCTATAACTCTTTCCACCTTCTTCAGGCAGTGTCCAACAATCTCAGCACCCTCCTCCCCATAGTAAGTCACATAACTCATCTCTTGCATACCTTTCACCCACTGCACTATGGGGATTACTCTTGCTAGTCTAGGAGCTGTACTGGAGCCTTCCGCTGCCATAGCCCTCACTAAGTGATCTATAAATGCAGGATCTAAGAATGGGTTTTGCGCCACTGTCGACGCCATTGGTTGAGGCAAATCATCTTATCCCTGCCTATCTGATGCCTCAAGCAATGATGCCTCAACCCTACGGGACATCGAATCATCTCAGAGTCCTTTTAACTCGCCCCTTTCAGGATGTACCGGTGCTACAGGTACATAAGAGGATGTGTCTTCCAAATGATCCCAATCTGGATCACTCTCAAAATAAGAACTTTGGTCACTTCCCTGAATGGGGAATGAATTAGTCTAGGCTCCTTGTCTTGTTCTAACAATTCTGAAACACATTTCAAAACCGTATCAATATTCTAGTCCCCGGAATAACAACCTGGACCCTGATACCAAAATGTGACATCCCCTTATCCAGAACAAAACACCCGTCACATATCAAATGGAAAACAGGGTAAATAAAATTATATATATATATATATATATAATTTTTTTATAAAAGTCTACCAAAATTTCAGCAGAGTCTCTCCTTCTCCTATACCGGGAGGTCCCAAGTTATCGACATATAACTTGTTTACACTTCTAATATCCCACATCTCATAACTTAATCATGACCCAATCATTCTGGGTCTCAATCCCACAAACATCATCATCATCTCAACCATAATATTTATAACATACATTGAACAACAATATCATTATAGAAGGATAAACAAGATAAACATGCATACATGGAACAGGGTTATATGAATTTCAGAGTTAAGTTTATTTATTCAAGTTTAAACATTAGTTATACAAATTAAGTTATACAAATGTTTTAATATTACAAAATACAAAGATATATTCCCTAGACTACATAACAAAAAGATGAGCAAAAGCTAAAATCTACTCTTACCGCACATACAATGGTCCTAAAACAAAATATATATTATTAAAACATGAATATCACAATAAGCATAGTAACATAAATATCCAATAATTTAAATAGGTAGACATGTATTTTTATTTTATTCACTTCTCCTATTTTTTTTCCATTGAAACTCTTTCTCATTCAACTACTAAAACTTTTTCATCTTCCATTTTCAACTTCCATTAGAGATTTCATAAAATCAACCACATCTATTTCCGCCTAACACATTGTCGATACCACCTTTTTAAGCATATATACACTAAATATATGCTAGCTGATGCATGGTGATCCCCTTACTCGGGATCCTAACATACATTTGCTAGCCGATACATGGTGATCGCAATGTGAGGGAGGCAACAAATATAGGGTGCATGGTGATCCCCTTACCTGGGATCCTAACATACACTAAATGTATGCTAGTCCATGCCTTATAGGCATCAATATATGGTGATCCCCATACCCGGGATCCTAACTTAAACTAAATGTATGCTAGTCTATTCCACATATCACACTTGTCATATCTTTTATGTTAGCGATACTTCCATCACTTGGCAATTCACACGAAAGACCATTCACCTTGAACACATATACATTCGGGATGCTACCCAAACTAACAATATCATTACGCAAACTTTTATTCTTTCATATAATATCTAACATTCGTTAATTCACATTTAACCACAATTACATATTAAATCATGAAATTTAACTAAGAAGCATAGGTTTAGATCACCTACCTGCAGTAGAAGTTCTACTTGTGCTTTGTTGCTGCTGCACCACGCTTGTGGTCCCTCTTATAATCATAGGCACATCTCATAAATTATCCTCATTCAAGGATACATTCATAATAACCATATTAACAACCAATATATGTCTTTCTTTCAATTATTCCTTTCTTTATATCTTACGTTTTTCTCATTACACCCATTAATTGTCATTCTTTATCCGACCATAGTTATCATTATAAATTTCCATTTCAAACATGGCTCATTTCTTTTGGAAGTTAAGATGTAATATCATATGTTTCCAGAAAGGAAAAGACTCAATTTTCACCCTTAACGCGTCAAAATAATCGCTTTAGTGACTTTCTAAATCTGCCAACAGAGGTCGCATTCCAACCTCTCCTCAGATTTTTTTACTATATCTGAAGTTCTAGGACTCTGTTTCAAACAAGGTTGGTATCGTTGGAAAGCTAAGACATGATGCTACAAGTCTTCTAAAGGGATGAGAACCCAGTTCTGCTCCCACGACACTCAAAATTACTCATCAACGAATCAAATCTACTGCCCTATAAGGTCTGTCATGACTCATTCTCGGTTGGTGACTTATAACGAATCAGACCTACTACTCTATAGGGTCTGTCATGACTCATTCTCGGTTGGTGACCTATAACTAGAGCCTTATAGTTCCAAATTGAGTAAGACAAATTTCCTTAGTTATTCAACATCTAAAACTATAATTCATATGAAGGAACCTGATCCTAATTCCCTATCCTCCTACCCAAGTTCTCTCTAAAAGTCAGGAGATGAATCTGTCCAGATTCGTCAACCTTTCCATTTACACACAACATCCACAATTCAACTTTCCATCTTTTATCTCAATCCCTAACCATATCACATACTATATAAAAGTGTCAAAAATACCTTTTATGAGCCAATTTACTCTATTTATCGATTCTATTAACTTTCTGAATAATATTCTTCTAAAAACAATCCTTGCTATTTTAACATGTATTTTTCCTTGTTTCGATACAATTAAACACACGTCATCAAACTAAATATGTCAAATTAAACATCCTCCCCCTTAGATGCATAATTGGTTGAAAGCATGGCCTTAAGGAACCAAGAGTTCCCTCATTCCTTTCATGCTAATTTCATTCAATTCATACGCATATTCTCATTAAAAAAAAACCTATTATAATAAATTCAATAAGGAAAAACCACAATTCCCCCATTTTCTCTTCATATGGCTAACCACCCTTACTTAATTACCTATACATTTTCTTTGATAAATCATCATGATTTCATGCCCCCAATCACATACAACACATGAATTAACTTAATTTTAACAATTAACATATTTTCCCCAATTCATGTCTAAGAAACCTAGTCTAAAATTCAACATTAAGGTATCAATTCGTAATCAAATTTGAAATGACTTATAGGACCATGTTTAGAACTCCTTACCTGGTACTAATCAAAGTCTCGATCTTCAACCAGTCGAAAATTTTCAACTCCACCTTTTTCCTATGGCAATTGGCCCTCCCTCCTCTTTCTTTGTTCAAATTTTCTTGTTAATCTCTTGCCCACAAGTGTTTATTCTACCTATAAACCCTTAATCTTGGATGGGTTCTTGGAATTTTGGTATTTTTCTCTTGATTTGCCAAGAATAAATTTAAAAACTCCCTCCCTTTCTCTTAATATTGTTGTAGATTTTTTATGAGCAAGGGAGAGGGGTATTTATACCCCATAATTTCTCTTATTTGCACTTCGATCACATTTCCTTTAAGTGTACTACTTTTGCCCCCACATCTTTTTCTTCTTATAATTAAGTTATACCTCTTTTCATTTCTTATAATTACACCCCTCAACTTTTTAGTTTAGTTTATTTTTTTTTAATTTAATCCAACCCTCAATATTTCTGGGTTAATTTATAATGTTTCGAAATATTTCGTCTAAAAATTTATATCTGAAAATTTCTGAATTCCTGTTTTTATTTAAATCTATACATGAATTTCTTCGCTTTTATTTTCCATTTATTTAGTTTGCAATTTACGCAAACATTTATTTCATGGGATTTACAGAATCCTTGATGAATGATGAAACGAAGATGAAATGTTTGATTGAATTCTTGACAAATGTTGAAATGACTATGAAATGTTGATCAAGTTCTTAATGAATGTTGAAACGATGATGAAAATGTTAATATTTTGAAATGACTTGTTTGAGGAGGATATATTATTACGTTGTGATGAATATTAAACCAACTATGAGATGTTAATTGAGCTGTTATGAAATTAGGCTGCTAACGAATGTCAAACCAATTATGAAATGTTGATTGTGATTGATGATTAACTTCAGCTTATGGCATTCGAGATGGATGACCAGGTTGTGCTTGATGACTAGCTTCGGCTAATGGCATCCAATATGGATGACCGAGTTATGATTGATGATTAGTTTTGGTAAATGACATCCTAGATGAATAACTAAGTTGATTATGATGATTGGCTTCGGCTAATGATATCCATAAGAGATGATGGGTTTGACTTTTGTGATTAGTTTTGGTTAATGGCATTCGAGATGGATGATCGAGTTTAGATATTGCGATTAACTACGATAAAAAGCATCCAAGGTGGATGACCGGGTTAAGGTGAAGTAATTAACCCCGACCGAAGATTAAACTTTGACCCCACCACTACTATGGAGAGGTTGGGGCATATGAATGAGGATAATACATCTAGCAAAATAATGAAGATTGAACAATGTATATGAGAAGTGAATGAAAGAATGTACTCACCTTCAGTTGATAACGGAAAGTAATGATAATGTCCTTCTAGTTGTTATTATTATGTTTAGATTATTTACAATTCTTGTATCTATGTTGTTTTTGTAACAAGGACATCACACAATCAAGGTGTGTAGGAAAATCATTCCACGGGTTCACATATTTTGAAAGGTGCTATAAAATAATGTCTTAGGTGTTATGTTGAATATTTGCCATTTGACACTTTTGTAAGGACTTGTAATGAAAACTATAACGGAAAATGGATGTGGATGTGAGAACATATAGATATGATTTCATGAATATATTTATATGGTACTCGTTTTTATGAGGATGTTGTGTTGTGAATTCATATGAGGATCGTATGAAAGAAAGTACTAGTTGTGTAAAATTGTCGTTCGACACTCATGTATAAACTCGTGTTGATAACAAGACTAGAACAAGAATGCAAACTCCTGAGTATGTTAATATGAAGTAATGTAAATGTAGGAATATGAAAATATAATATTATGGGCATATGCATTGAGTATCCATTTCATGATAATGTTGATTTACAAAAATTATTTTTTATGTCATTGTGAGAAATATCGACAACTTAAATAAATAAATAAAATCCATTGATTTTGGCTTTGAAAAAGTCTGGTCGTTACTAAGACTCTACCGAAATTTCAGTAGGAAAAAAAATACCCATAATTTTCATTAGTATAATTGCGTTGTTTGATCCTGCGAATGGGAATGTTACATTAAATGGATCAAATTAATTTTATTAGGGGTTTAATTGGTGAAAAATTAAGTTTGGGAGCCTATTTTAGGCTTAATTGAGAAGAATGAAATTTTAGGAGGCCAAATTTAATTATTACAAAGTCAATTGGTTCTAATCAGGGGTAAAATCACAATAAAATTAAAGTTTTAGGGTCAATTAAGGGCTAAATTGAAGAAATTTGAAGTCAATGACCTTTATATAAAAGACGTTGAACTATGGGGACAAAATTGAATGAAATCATGGGTGAAATTTACGAGATTTGAAAGTTTAATGGTCAATTACGGACTAAATTAAAGAAATCCAAGACCAAGATCTAATGTGAAAAAGGCACTACAATTTGGGGCTGAAATTGAAGTTTAGTAGGGGCAAAATTGCATAAATTTGGAAGTTTGAAGTCAATCAATAGTGTAACTAAGAGAAATCACAAATCAAATGACTAAATTGAACTTTATCAAAGCAACGACATTTTGGTTACCATTCATCATTTTCTTCAATTTTCACCTGAAAAGAATACCTGAGGGGTTATTTTTCAAGGGCATTTAATACTTCATCTCTCCATCAAATTTGATAGAATTTGTATGAAAATGATTGTCTAACATTTGACTACACCCTGGTATGGTTGACTGACAACACAACGGTCATGACGCCGACCTAAAAAGGCCAACTTAGACAACCTTCAACTATCAAATTTGACAATTCATGATGGTCACTTTGAGCTAACAGTTGGGATACTTTAGAGTTGAATGAAGGGCCATGATTTTGCACCATTAAAGATAAAATATTCCTCTTTCGCCCCTATAAATAGGGTTGGATTCCATGGTCTGAGCACGAACAAATTAGAAGCCAAAGTCGGTTAAAAAACCAGCTTCTGCCCAATATTTTTTTCTCCTTCCTCTCCCCCATTTTTCCTTCCCTTTTTTTTGCCATGTCTCTGCCGCCGTTGCCTTCACCGGTCACACATCGAGCTACCCAACACCATCAAGAAAGTCGCTGGCCACTTTTCCAGCCAGGTAAGCCTTCCCTTTTGTCTTTATGTTCTTCTTTTTCACACCACTTCTCGTCAGCTCCTGCATGCAAAATTTATATGTAATGGAGGCTTAATTAATTTGCATAGTGGAGTGGACTTGCTTCAGCCCACCTCATGTGTTTGCGTTGGGCCTAGCCCACCCAAAAAATAAAAAGAAGGGTTTGTTGGGCCGTCAGTCAGCCCACACCGACTTAGTCAGGATGGACTTGTGTCGACCCAGCCTAGACCAGATAGCTAGGCCGAATCCGGCTCAATTTATATTTAATAATAATAATATATAATTAAAAAAAATCCAAAAACTTTACAATGGTCATTTCAAAATATTTGTGATTTTCTCGCATGTTTTTCAAACAATTTTGTATAATATCGGGCTGTATATTTACATTGTAATATATAGATCTGATATTAAAATACTCAATTTTCTTCGAAACTTTCTTAAAAAAATTTTGAAAACTAAAAAAAAATTAAATTAATTTCCTTTTTGAAAAAAAAAATAAAAACAAAAATATTTTATTTTTGTGCATATAACCAAATCCTAAAAGTTTTCCAAGCGTATTTTCAGAAGAAAAACACAAACTTTAGTAAAATGGATATTATAACCAATTTATGATTATCCGTTAAGATTGTACCAAAATATAAAAAATCCTTCATTAATCATTTTGTTCACTTTATATTCAAAGTGTTAAGATGTAGCTTTAGACTTTAATATTTGAAGTGTAAAACTACACAATTGAGTATAACCTTAGGTGTTGAAGATACAAAGAAACAAATGTGATGATAAATTTAGACCTTAGAATGATTAGTATTTAACCCAATAAGATAGAGATTCTCTCACGAAGGGAGATCTCGCAGACTATAGGTTTCATAGTCTTCCCCTTGCACAACTAGTCCCTTATCCGGATTCTCACAGACCATAGGTTTCATAGTAACCATAATACTAGGTGGTGACTCCTGAATCTTATAATCATAACTTTATTATTATAGTCAAAACCCTTTCCTTTTCAATAGCTCTTAGGAGGCTAATTCATCATTCGACGTCGTCCTGCAACACTAAATTCCTAAATTTTTCCCAAGCATGGGCGTTGGACCCATCTAGGCTAAATAAGATTACACTAATACAAACCACCTAGAGAAGTCTTAAATCCATCAATAAGCCTTATATTCATACTTAGAAAAGAATGAAATTATACACAATGTAACTGAACATATATAAAAATAAATATTTAATGCCTTAGGGCCAAATCCAAGGCTTAAAGTCATAATATTCAATACATGATGAAAAGCCCTACATGATTAGGGTAAACAAAATAAAAGAAATACAAATTATTTATGCTTAAAAGGGATTTTTACATGTCCGGTTCTGACTCTTGGGTAAGATAAACATCATCCTTGGCCACCAAAGCTCTTATAGAGAAGACATCCTCGAAGTTAGGGATCTGACCATCAGGGAAGGACTCACTGAAGTTCATATGCATTCCTTTATAAAGGTTGAAAAGGTACAGGTTAGACATGGAGATAAAGAGTTTGTCCCCAATAGTCTTTTTTAAAGAAACAAACTCTCCATACTTAACATATAACCCTTGAGAAGTATTCTTCAATGTCTCTATCCTCATATGAGAGTTATTTGCCTCTTCTTTTCCCTTTAGCTCCTCTCTAAAGGCTTTTTTAGATTATTTGAGCTCATCTACCTTTTTCTCTAAAAAGTCTATTTGGTTATACGCCTCCACAAGCTTCTCTTCAATTGAGCTCAAGATGTAGGCCTAACCCTTGTTTCCCTTTCGCAGTTAAGCATGGGCGGCCTTGACAACCTTTAGCTAAACATCTTTAGCAACCTTTTCCTTCCTTAATTTACACACCTCAGTCTTATCAGCACGGTATTGCTCAATGGCCTCCTTCATAACCCTTCTCTTCCCACCTCACTGACTTCTCAAATGGGCACACATCATAAAGGTCTAAACAACAACAAAAATAACAAAATGAGTTAATTATTATTATTATTATTATTATTATTATTATTATTATTATTATCATCATCAAAGACTAGTTCATATAAAATGAAGATTGTATAAAAATATTATTCATACCTGGAAGGCCATCTGCCCATTTATAACCAAATGACACTAGTAGTTAGGGTTTGTCAGAGCGTTGATATTAAAAGGGAGGGTGGACCTTCCATGTAAGAAGGACTTCATTATCCTTCTCTCCTTCTCATGGAGTTTGGGAAAGTAGAGGGGAATATGATCCGGTTTAACTTGGAGAAGAAGTCCTTCACACCCATGGCATAAAACACATGGCTTGAAGACCCAGTAAGCATAGGAACTAGGTTGGGTGAAGTTGGAATGTAGATAAAAGTGTAGCCACTTCCACATCAAATTCAGAAGGAACTAAGATTATTTGTCTCTTTTAATGAGAGAAACATCAAGGATGACCGAGGTGGGAGTATGTGCCTTGTGACACCATGATATTTGAGTTTAACTCCCCTTTATAGTTCGACTCTTCTTTATAGTGACTTAGGGCCCCACCATAGTTGAAAGAGCATCCTCTAAATGAAAAGACCTAACCACTAGGAGCCTCTTAACACCTCTAGGAGCTTCTTTTGTATCCATCCTCCTAGATACAAGAACTTCCTTTAAGAGGGAGATAAAAAAGTCTTCGGATGAAGAGGCGCAACTAGGTGTTGAAGTAGTCACATGGCTAAGCGTAAATGGTGTGAACTCACTGAACTTCCAGTTAGTTAGTTTTTCTAAGGATCTTGTACGAGGAAAAAGTTAGATGATGAATAATAATGCTAAACTAAAATAAGTGGCTGAGAAAATGACATACTAATAACAAAAGGGTGATATAGTCATTAAATCATGTAGTTGATTTCATACTTGGTCTAGAGCTGACATGATCTACTATATATAGCCTCTCATCCTCCTCATTGAGATCAAGTTTATCATTCACAGTCACTAAAGGCACTATTTAAAAGTGAGGGCAAGCTTAGATAATAGTATAGCCCAACTAAGGTCTAGCCACACCATCAAATTTCACTATCACCTATTTTCCCTCCATTTCTTTACATGAGTGGATTTACCTTGGAAAGTACCTTTCACAAACCCTTTTAGCCTGGTGGAAAAGGTAAATAACCAAGGGATGGAAGACTCCCTTTCCGCACTACTGATCAATGTGTAGCAGTGTTTGAATACTCTAATTAAAGGATCCATTTTAAAGATCCTCAACATCTTATCAAAAATAAACAAGGTGGTTTACTTGTTAGGGTGGAGCTCAGCCAAAATCATACTGTAATAACAAAATATATCCCTTACAAACCTTTGCAATTGAAACAAGTACCCAAACTCGTATATGCATAAATGAGTAGTAATGATAAAATTACCCTCAACAAGTTTATTAGTGACATTGGTAACCCAGTCATCCATCTCAGGCAATAGTACTGTAAAATCCCTTACAAACCTTTGCAATTGAAACAAGTACCCAAACTCGTATATGCATATAGGAGTAGTAATGATAAAATCACCCTCAACAAGTTTGTTAGTGAGATTGGGTAACCCAGTCATCCACCTCAGGCAATAGTACTGTAAAATCCCTTAGTTGCCTAGAGTTAGCAAAGAACACTTGCTCGTACGATATTGTGCTTTGCTCTTCGTCCTAAGGATCCCTAGGTAATCTTAGTCATCCCTTAAGGTTTGAAGCCTCTTTGGGGACAATTTCATCCCCTCTTCCAGTAGAAAAGGGTTGAGCAAAATCACATTTATTTCTAGGGCATATTCTAATGGTAGTCAATCCTTAGCGAGTGATTTTAGTTTTAGGTTTGAAATTAAAATCTTTCTTAGAAAAATTAATCATATTGCCTTCTCTAGAAGTCATTGTTACAAAGTACATGAAATGAAGAATAAAATAAAATGTTTTTTGTATTTACCTAGAAGAAGACTTTCTCTGGAAGATAAAGAAACTTGATATTCTCGTTTTAAGCTCCTAATATAGAAAATTTTGAGAAAGTTTTTGGCTAAAGTAAAAAATGAGATGGAGAAAGAAGAAGGTTTATATAGGCCACTACCTCTCACTTCCACCAGTGAATGAAAGACATGTGGCACCACACTATAACTTTATGAAGGTTAAATGCATATAACTTTGATTACACGACATCAAATAGTCTTCTAAGAAAGACTGTGCACCCTCCCTAGCAACATTTACAATTAATGTGAGGAGATACCATTTTTATAGGGAAGACAAGACATATTTGATCGATTATCTTCCAAAAGACTTTTCAAATCTTTTCACATGGAATGCATAAAGACTTGGGAGGAAAATGATGAATTAATATTTTTGACGCTTTGTGAAAAAACTAAAACCTTGTCTAAAAAGGTCCAATAACAAGGTGGTAACCCACCAATAAATGGGTCCAATGAGCTGTCAGGCTCGACATACTTAGGTCGGCCATATACTGAGCCTAAGTAAATGTGTGTTTGACAAGTTTTCAAACCCAACGTATTTGGGCTTGATCACATGCAGAGCCCAAGTAAGCAGGAGTCTAGCGAACTGCCAAACCTAATATACTTGAATTCAGTCATGTGCCAAGTCTAAGAGAACACGGGTCTAGGATGTAAACACAAAAAAAGAAAGAAGTAAAGCCAAAATGACTCCACCATCGCTGCTGATTTCTGAATTGATAGCGATATAGTTTCTGGCTGCCAATTTTTGAATTGGCAATGATGCAGTTTTCACTGCTAATTTCTGAATCGGCAGCGACATAATTTTTGGCTACCGATTTCTGAATTGGCAGCGATGTAGTTTTGGCTGCTAATTTTTTAATCGGAAACGACACATTTTTTTGCTATCGATTTCTGAATCGATAGCGGCACTGTAAAACCCAACAAAAAATTAGTGTTGGATTGGCCTATCCTAGGGGAGAATTGGAATAAGAACCAGTCTAGGATAGCTCAAAAGAGGGATAGGAACTAGAGATATCCATCACCCAAACACACCCCTCTCATTTAAGAGGGGGTATGAATGTAAAGAGAGAGGGAGGGTGACCTTTCCTCTTCCTCAAATGGGCGGCCAGCTGCAGCAGGCCCTCTCCCTCTTTCCCAAGGCAAAATCAGCCAACTGCATGTAGTAGACCCTTTCCCTCTTCCCAAAAAAAAGACTGAAACTGACCTACTATATGCAGATCTCCTAGGGTGCTGGGTGAGAAGAGAGCTAGAGAAAAGGAAAAGTGATCGAAAACATGGTGGAAGCTAGAGCATAGACCTTTCTCCAAAATCGGTAGCAGCCATAACTACAGCACACATATCCTTCCTCCAAGTAGAAAATTGAACCCAACCAGCCTACATGCTACTTTCCTTGAGCGTGGAGTGAGAAGTGAGTAAGAAGAAGTAGAAAAAACCAAAAACCTAGGAGAAAGAGGAGCCCAGAGGCCGGCTGGACAACAAAAAAGGGAAGGAAGAAAACTAAAAAGGAGAGGGAGAGCAGGCCACCACAACCTTCATTAAACTTGTTAAATTCATGAGGTGTGAACCATACCACTCCTCCACTTATTCTTGGGGCCTTAGAACTAAAAAGAGAGAAAAAAAACTAAAGTAAATAACCTAAGATTCTCACACCAACTGTTAAGGAAAACTAGACAAGGATGAGGGATGGAAATGGAGTTGAATAGGGAACCTAGTTTCAAAACATTTAACAAAAGAAATGTATAATTTTGAATGTAAAAAACTTAGAGAGGTGGCCGACCATGGTGAGGGCTGGACAGAACATAGATTAAAGGGATAAAAAACAAATATGATGATCTTGTTAGAGTTGCTTAATTATACGAAACTGAAACTGAATTATAAATGGGTTGATGTCATAAATTCTGCATATGTGGTTGAAGAACTAGTATGAAAATGTGACGGTGGATGTTAAGTGCAAAAAATATGTGTGTTTGTAGCCTTAAAGCATACTACAGCTGAAATAGGAATCTAATGACAAAGTATGTGCTGGAATTGAATTTGCATGTGTGTTAATGCTAAAATTATATGATTTTGTTGGATCCAAAGAACGAATTCTGTTGTCGGCAGCAAATCGGGTGTTCGTTGCCGAATTGTTGTTCGCAGCGAATCAGGTGTTCACTGCCGAATTCAAGTTGTCCGTAGAAAATCAGGTGTTCACTGCCGAATTCAAGTTGTCCGCAGCGAATCAGGTGTTCGCTGTTGAATTTGTGTTGTGTTCGCTGCTGAATTAGAGTTGTTTGTAGTGAATAAGGTGTTTACTGCAACATGGTGTTGTCCGTAGCAAATCAGGTGTTCGCTGCCGAATTGTGTTGTCCGCAACGAATCAGGTGTTTGGTGCCGAATTTTATTGTCCGCAGTGAAGTAGCATTTACTGCCAAAAGTGTGTTGTCTACAGCGTAAACGTGATTTGCTTTCAAAATCAAGTTGCCTGCAGCGAATTAGCATTCACTGCCAAAAGCATGTTGGCTGCAGCGAAGTTGCATTTGCTTCTAAAATTGAGGTGCCTGTAGTGAAACAATTTTTGCTGCCGAATTGTGCAGCCGGTAGTGAACCAATTTTTGCTACCGAAGTTTGCAGCCTATAGTGAACCAGTTTTCACTGCTGAACTGTAGGGCCTGCAGCGAATCAGTTTTTGCTACCGAATTGTGTGGCCAACAGTGAATCAGTTTCGCTGTCAATTTTCTATAATAGATCCTTCAGGTAGAAATGACTTACATGCTTGTAATAATTTCATTGTATAATGGTGTAAAATGTGGAATACTTGAATGTGAACATATAAACTCTTGAAATAAGTATGGTGATAAATGTGATTTAAGGATGCCAATATACTGACTTGTGGCCATGGATGTCTTAGGTGGTGTGGCCAGGATCGGACCATCGCTAGGACAAGGACAACCCACAAGTGGAGCAGGTACGTGGTTTCCACCTTCTTCTCGTATGATGTTTATGTTTTGAAATGATTTACTTATGATGATATTTTATTAAATCCTTGTTGAATGATGAAACGACGACGAAGTGTTTGATTGAATTCTTGATAATTGTCGAAACGACTATGAAATGTTGATCGAGTTCTTGATGAATATTAAAACAATGACGACGATGAAGTGTTTGATTGAATTCTTGATGATTATCAAAATGACTATGAAATGTCGATCAAGTTCTTGATGAATATTAAAACAATGACGAAAACATTAATGTTCTAAAATGACCCATTTAAGGTGGATATATTATGGTGTTGTGATGAATATTAAACCGAATATGAGATATTGATTGGCTATTATGAATTTGGGCTGCTAATGAATGGTAGTATGAGTATTACGAAGGATCACTGTTGTATTTTTTATTGAATGTAATTGTAACGAATGGTTGTATGAGTATTACAAAGGATCTACCGTTTTATTATATTGAATGTTTGTGATGAATGTATTACGAAAAATCTACCGTTGTATTATACTAAATGTTAATTATCACGAACGGTTGTATGAGCATTACGAAGGATCTATTGTTGTATTGTATTGAATATTAACTGTCATGAATGGTTGGATGAGTAATACGAAGGAAACTGTTGTGTTATACTGAATGATAAATTGTTATGGAATGTTTGTTTGTGTATTACAAAGGATCTATGATCATGTTACTAAATGTTAAACTATTACAGAATGTCTGTACGAGTACCACAAAGGGTCTGTTATTATATTGCAGTGAATGTCAAATTGTTATGAATCATTTGAATGAGCAAATCAAGGGATATTACCATGTTATAGTGATTTCACAAACTGCCTCTGGAACGTTTGATTGGTTGATGATTAGCTTCGGCTAATGGCATCATAAACGGATAACCGGGATGAGCAAATGATTAGCTATGACTAATGGCATCCAAAGCAGATGACCGAGATGAACAAATGATTAGCTTCGGCTAATGACATCCGAATAGATGACCGGGCAAGTGATTGATTAGCTTCGGCAAATGGCATCCTAAGTTGATGGCCAAGATGAATAAATGATTAGCTTCGGCTAATGGCATCCAAAGTGGATGGGCGAGATGAAAAAAAAATGAGTAGGCTTCAGCTAATGGCACCCTAAGTGGATGACCAGGATGAGTAAATGACTAGCTTCGACCAATAACATCATAAGGGGATGACTAAGATGAATAAACGATTGGCTTTGGCGAATGGCATCCTAAGAAAATAGTCGGATTTGAGTGTTATGAGTTAGTTTTAAGAATTGATGCATTCATGTATACTACGTTTTGTATATACTAACTATATGAAAAGAATTATGATTGTTATGCTTTAAATAGAGAATAACATTAGTTTGGTTAACGATATCCGAGATGAATGATCGGGTTTGAGTATTGTAATTAGCCTCGGTAATTGATGAATTATTAACGGTGGTATTTACGTAAGTAAGGAGAAATGAAAGACTTATGCTCTTTTGGTCCATGAATGAAATGTAACGTTAATATTGTTTTATTATGTTTTTTTAAATTGCCTATAATGCTTGAAATTATCTTGTGTTGTAACAGGGACATCATACCAACATGTGCGTAAGGAAATTCATTTCACGGCTCACACATTTTGAAAAGAACTATATATTCGCATGTTATGAGTGATATGAGTTCTGTATGAATGGACGTGTTAATCACTCAATTAGTTGTCTGACCCCTTTTGGTAAAGACTAGTAATGAAAAATTGAAATTGAACACGGATGTTAATGTATGAATGAGTTGATATGATGTGTATGAATATACATATGAGGTATTCATCTAATGAGGATGTCGTGTTGTGAAATTACATGAGGTGAGGATAATGAAAGTACTAGTTATGTAACTTGTTGTTCGACACTCTTGTATGAACTCGTGATGATAACGAGATTAGAACAAGAATATAACTTTATGAGTATGTTGATATAATGTAATATAAACCTATGAGTATGGAAATATAATATTATGGGCACGTGTATTGAGAATCCGTACTATGAGAATGTTGATTTACGTTATCCTATATAGATTGTGCATTGTTAATGAACATAATACAATGATAAATCTGAAGAATGATATGGTGAAAAAACATCCAAAAACTGAACGATTAAAAAAAAATTCCAGTGATTTTGAACTTGAAAAAGTCAGGTCGTTACATGGTAAATTGCCAAACCCAACGTTATTAGTTTTATCCACGTGTTGAATCTAAACGAACATAGGTCTGACGAATTACCCGACCCACTTCCCCTAGGCTAGGCTACACACCAAGCTTAATTGGTCTAAGGGCTTTGTTTATTCATTCTTAAGATTTTTGACATAAACTACTCATGTCAAGAGTAATTGTCTCCCTATATCTATAGATGTATAAAAGGTCTTCCAAGAGCTTACCACATTTTCATTTCATTAATGATGTGTAAGAAATATTTGTTTTTCATTAATGATGTGTAAGAGATTTTTATCTTTCATTAATGTCATTAGAAGAAAATGACACTCCAGCCCTTTCAATCCATTAAAATGATAAAATTCAGGGATTATAAATGTCCTCTGAACTACTCAAATAAATGATTCACAATTTCTTTTCTCTAAGCATTCATATTTTTATTGTAGAACATTTATCATACCTAAACAAGAACAAACACTATTGTTCTTAGAATTTAAAGCTTTTTATTTTATTTATTACAATATTTTATTTAAAGTCACTGATTTTATCGAGGATTCCTAAACCCCACTTAAATAAATTATTTTGCAGGTGTTAGGACTTTTACTATCAATCATATATTTTCTAAGTCTTAGAAAAGAAAATATGAACTTGAACGTATAATTAACCACTATTTAAAAATTAAATATCTTTATTTATGAATATTTCAGATTTTAAAACATCAATAAGTAAACAAATATGATATATTAACTCCATGTGGTTGTTGTTTTAGACCATATTTGGGAATATAATTTAAACCACATTTTTTAAAATAAAAAATTAATTTTTTTTATTTAAAATTAATTTTATTTTATGTTTTCATATTATATTAAATAAAAAAAATATTATTTTAATAAATTTTTAAATAAAAAATATTTTAAATCCCGCCACCAAACACGCCGGCGCCTCTCTTCCAAGTAAAGGTCATAAACAATATATTATGTTCAAACATTCCGAAGGTAATGCATGTTTCTTTACTTTAGTTAAATTAAATGCAAATCTAAAAATTTATAATTGAGAGAAGATAAAAAGTTTCCTCCACAAGAAAGAGGAAAGTAGAAAAATGGCGGTGGCAGGATTCTACAGGAGAGCGCTTCCTTCTCCTCCTGCCATTGAGTTCGCTTCTCCAGAAGGCAAGGTAAATCTTCCTTGTTCCTTTTTTTCTCTCTCTAAGTTTCTGTATTTTCTTATTTGATTTGTTTTGTGGGTAATTGTATCATTCTTCATGGAATGCTTCAGCAACTGTTCACTGAGGCACTTGAAGGAGGGACCATGAATTCGTTTTTCAAATTAATATCTTACTATCAAACCCAGTCAGAGCCTGCGTACTGTGGACTTGCCAGCCTTGCCATGGTCTTAAATGCCCTAGCAATAGACCCTGGAAGAACATGGAAAGGTAATAAATAGCATATGAATAAATCCGCTTCCAAATTGATCAAAATTGAAGAGATGCTGAGTCAAAAATTTGGTAATTTTTTTTTTTAAACTTTGATATGATTAATCAGGCCCATGGAGATGGTTTGATGATTCAATGCTTGATTGTTGTGAACCCTTGGTTAAGATCAAAGAAAAAGGCATTACATTTGGGAAAGTTGCTTGCTTGGCTCATTGTAATGCAGCTAAAGTTGAAACTTTTAGGACAAATGAAATCACAGTTGATGGTTTTAGGAGATTTGTGGTTTCTTGTAATTCTTCAGAGGATTGTTATATCATTTCATCGTACCACAGAGGGGCTTTTAAACAGGTGTGATAATAACATCTTTTTTTAATAAGTAATCTTGGGGTTGTTTTTTCATCATTTTTTGAAAAAAAAAAAAAAAACAAAACAGGATTGATTTGTTATTGTTTGATTGCAGACTGGAAGTGGTCATTTCTCCCCAATTGGAGGCTATCATGCTGGAAAGGATATGGTTCTTATCTTGGATGTTGCCAGATTCAAATACCCACCTCACTGGGTTCCTCTTGAACTTCTTTGGGAGGCTATGAATACTATCGATAAAGCAACAGGACATCATAGGGGGTATACTTCTTACTATCTATTCTATTGCCTATAGACTGGGCGGTATATTTCTCTTTCTGTCTATACTTTTGACTTAGTATGTGTTTTATAATTCCCTGAGATAAGATTATATGTGATTGTATTTTCCGGTGGTGAGTACCAGAATGTGCTCTTCTTTTTTTCCTGCCTATATGTACTTCTCATTTGTACGTTTTAACCAGAAGAAGGGTGATTGGAAAAATAATTTTGCTATATTATATTTTCATTCTCAAATGCAGATTTTATTTTACGTTGTGAAATTTAAACTAGATTCTTAATGACATTGTTTGTTCAAGATAACTTGTCATCTTTGCATTTGAGTGACTTTTGTTAATTACATAGAAACCTTGAGATTACGGTGGTAGTGAGCTAAACCTAATTTTGCCATTTTGTTGTGGTTTTACTTTTCAGGTTCATGATACTTTCAAAGCTTGACAAAGCATCATCTATTCTTTATACTTTGGTACTGTTTTTTTTTTATTTTATTTTTTGCTGGTTCTGTGACGAGCAACCTTGTTGTTGTGGCACTTCAGGGAAAATACTTGCAGTTATTTTTCTCTCTCTCGTATGCAATACTTTGGATTGTGAACAAATAGTTGGAATCAATTTCATAGTTTTTGACAAATAATTTATCTCAAGCACCTGAATGGATGTTAGATTGTATGAAGCAAACAATCCCCCATTCCTTGATAAATTTCATGAATATCAGAACTGTTCTTAAAAAATTAATTTCTGTAATTGTTAAAGTAAGACAAACCAGGATCTTGTTTGGAAATGTGATCCCAAACTAGAAGTGGTAAAGGTAAAAAACTAGCAGTGTGACTGATTGTTTTTCTTGAGAGTGATAAGTTTCTGCCACTGTATTCTTCTCACATGAACTATGACATTCTTTGTTTTTCATTTGCAGAGGCATGAGTTTTTGCTTGAGATGTGCTTCCATTGTCAATTTGTTAATGTCATTCTGCTTGCCACAAACCATTTTTTTCTGAAGACATACTGATTATGTCTGCTTCTTGTTGTGGATTATCTGCAGAGCTGTAGGCACAAGGGTTGGAGCAGTGTTGCCAATTACTTGAGTGCAGATGTTCCCCACCTTCTGAAATCAGAGGATGTAAAGGATGTAGAGGAAGTACTCTCTGTTGTGTTTAAATCACCACCTGCTGACCTCAGAGAGTTCATCAACTGGATTGCAGAAGTTCGGAGACAGGATGATGGGGGTATAATCTTAAGTGAAGAAGAGAAAGGAAGGCTTTCCATCAAGGTTTTTTTCATGGCTTCTCAATATACTCTATTTTTTTAATCTTTCTTTCCCTCTTTTTCCTAAATTACATCTCCTTGAAACTTGAAGTTGATATCAACCTTTGTTACCTTAAAGTTCATAGACCCACTTCTCACTGTTGTTTTTCTTTCTGGTGTTTTCTTTCAACAAAAAGAAGGCCTTGGAAATAAAATCTTTTGATAGAAAATTCTGTTCTTTAAATTGTGAGGTTTGGGATTTCAGGAAGAGGTGTTGAAACAAGTACAAGGGACTGAACTATTTAAATATGTGACCAGATGGTTGATTTCTGAAATTTCAACATGTAAAGGTGCAATTTCAGGTCATAACAATGAGTTGCCTGAAATTGCTGCAAATGACTGCTGCCAAGGAGCAAAACTTTTGACTGAAAATTTCAGTTCACTGGATTGTATGGTCTTTAAGAAAGCAGGTGTGAAATTTCGGAAAAGTGATGGTGAAAAGCCTGTAACAGTGGTGTCAGGAACTGTGTTTACTGACAGCTCTGAACAAGGTGTTGATATGCTGGTTCCTTTATCTCAGACAGCGGCCAGCAGTTTGTGTGATCTAGATCAGAATGGTTGCCATGGATTCCATCCGTCTGCTGGAGATGTTTTATCAGTTCTCATATTTTCCCTACATCAAAATACATGGTCCAGTATTAAAGATGAGAAACTTCAGGCAGAAATCAATTCTCTGGTATCAATTGACAATGTCCCCACTCTGCTTCAAGAGGAGGTATTGTTTTGGATTAACCTTTTGTTCTTCCTTTCTTTTTTTGTTTCAGTTTGATTCTAAGTTAAACTGCTATCATTTCGTAGTTTTTTACTTCTTTTTCTGTTTTTAGTTACAAAAAATTACGTTCCATACTGGTTTGATCATGGAAGTAAGTCGCCGCACAGTTGTCCAACTCTATAGGGCTTTTAGATCAGGCTTTGGTATAAGCTTTAATTTCCTTGGAAGCATGCCAATACAGTATGAACAGAGCCCCAAGTGATATGCTTCAGAATGGCAGTGTAGTTAACTTACTGTGTCTGATATCCTACAGGGATCTGGTATCTAATTTTGCATATTTCGGGTTCCTAATTTATTTATCAATTGGTGAAATAAATCAGATTACTGAGAGATGTTATTTAACACCGACACATTTGCAAGAAGAAAAAAGGTTTTATGAAATAGACTGAGATTTAATGACTCTAAGCACGCACTGAAAGATGCAGAAGTTCAACATGGATTTTGAGATTATTATCTCCTTTCTAGGAAGTAGTTCCCAGTTTAAAGTCCCTGAAAATGAAAAATGGTTGGAAAACCAGGTGATGCTGATGTATGAGGTTGAACGAGCAAACAATTATTAACTACACCAACCTGTTTTCTCTTAAAGGATTTGTAATGGTAATGTTATCTATTCAGAACTTCAGGTCCAAGGCTGCTACATTTGAAGTTTCTTTTCAAAGGAGAGGTCTGCATATTTTGGGTTCAGTTAATAGTTGCTGTTGTCACATGAAATTGAAGTGACTATCATTACTGTGGCAGTCACAAATGCTTATTTGAAATATTTATTAGTAGCATTCAACTTCCATTGAAGCTTTTATCGTTGTTACATTCTTTGGCTATCGATGAATTATTATTAGCAGCATTCAAACACCCGTGTTGTTTTTGGTCTTGACAGGTTCTGCATCTACGGCGGCAGCTCCATTTCCTAACAATTGATATTGGCCTTGTATCTGCATCATGACCTTTCCACTTTTTCTTCCTCTCTGATATCTTCCGGACAAGGTTCATAACGTATACAGCTTGCCATTTTAAGCATTTGATCGGGTATTTAATACTAAAGATTTGAAGGATTTACTTGCATGACAGGTTGAAGAGTGTGGAAAGATAAACACTACCACATGATGTAAGAGAGTTTATAGATTTTCAAGTTTAAATGCCAAGGACAAAACCATTAGCTTTTCTGTGATAATAATACCAACGAATTCGATCACTTGCAGTGTGTGTGTGTGTGTTACATTTTTTTTCTTTTGTTTTCAACTTGAATCTTTGACTTTTGTTTCTGGCTAGCTTATCCCTTTATGTCGAAGCATTTCAATCTTGGACTTTTCATGAATCCAATGGATATCTTTCTATGGATTGAGCTCTTCTTACTTTGAATTTTCAATGGTTAAAATTTTGTTCTTGGTGGGTGATTGAAATGTTTTAAAATTATTATTATTAACATTATTTTCTTTAAAGAAACCCAAATTATTAATTTAAAATCAATGGTTTTGATTTCACAAATATAATAATTATCTAAATATATATATTGTTTGTTTTTATAAAATATATAATTATATATATTGAATGTCCATTAGAATCTACTAGATTTTACGACTCTTAAATTTATTTTCTTGGTTTTCTATGATATTTGAATTTTCTAGTGTTTTTTAATGTTTTTATTTTTTTTTCTATAAATAGACTATTTATCTTGTATTATAAGGATTGAGAAAATATATATAAAAAAAAGGGTATGAATTTCTCTCAAGTTTTATTCTAAATATACATGTTCTTATTTGTTTTTTATTTTTTTAGCATGTTATCATTCTATTTAATTTATATTAACATGTATGAACTATTAGGTTTTGTACCTTATGTTACATGGCTGATATCAATTTCAATTTTTTTTCTTTTCATTATTGTTCATACTTTATGAAATATATTTGGTTATGTAACTTATTTTGACAAATTTTATTTCCTTCTTATTCATCAAGATTTAAAGTTTCTAAAGGACTAGTAATGTAAGTTCATGAAGAATTAAATAAATCAAATATAATTTTTAAAGAACTAGTATTTCTAAAGTACTAAATAAATAGTAGTTGTAAAAGATTGATATTTTTTTATATTCATGATTTTATTTAATAAGTTTTTTTTAGATAATGTTGAATTTGATGAAACTTGAATTTATCGCTCTTGATATATCTAAGAATATTTTTTTGCCATGGATCTTTGACGTCGAGATTCATCTGGAAGCTATGAATGTTGGAGAGACTATAAAAGAAGAAAATAATGCATCCTTATAGGATCGCGAAAAAATAATGATTTTTATTTGCCATTATTTTCATGAAGGATTAAAAGTTGAATATCTTACAATAAAAGATCCTTTTGTTCTGTGGGAAAATCTAAAAAAAATATATAACCATCAAAAGTTTATCATATTTTATTAAGCTTATTATAATTGGTTGCACCTGAGGTCGCAAGATTTTAAATTAGGTAGTGAATATAATTTGACTATTTTTAAAATTACTTCACAGCTGAAATTGTGTGGTGAAAATATTACAGAAGATTAAATGTTAGAAAAAAACATTCTCACTTTTGATACCTTAAATATTATCATGAAGCAGCAACAATATAGAGAACGTAATTTTAAGAGGTATTTAGGACTAATTTTATGTCTTTTTATGGCTGAACCAAATAATGAGCTTTTGATAAAAAAAAATTATCAATTATATTCAACAGGTTCTAAACCATTTCCTGAAATGAATGAAATCTTTGTTCAAAAAACAAGAAATAACTAAGGGTTTAGATATGAAAAAAATAAATGGAAAAGGAGAAGAGATAATTCTTTATAAGGTAACCTACCATATCATCAAAAATAGAGACACAATCAACCCAGACAAGAAAATGACAAGAATTTGCATAAACTTTAAGATAAGTGTTATAGGAGTGGTATGTATGGTCATTGGTCTTGCACTTGTTGCACACCAAAACATCTTACAGATTTATATCAAGCCTCTCTAAAACAAAATACAGTTGAGACTAATTTTATTCATAAAGATGATTTTGAAAGTCATAATCTTGATGTTAATGCTTGTCTTGATGTTTTTGATTCTTTGAAAACCCAGATAAAACAGATAACATGCTTAATGATGGAATCTTTAAGAATGATTAATATTTTTTTTATTTGTATTACGATATTTATCTTTTATATATATATATATATATATATATATATAAGAAAAAAGACATGGCTTTTCATGATAGAGATTTATGTTTGGCAAACAGTGCAACAACGCATACAATTCTCAAGGAAAAGAAATATTTTGAATATTTTATATTAACCAAAACTAATGTCACTATAATATCAGGTCCAACAAACATAATTAAAAGCTCGAGAAGAGTAATATTTTGTTACTAAATAACACGAAACTTGGCATTAAAAATGCATTATATTCACCTGAGTCCAAAAGAAATTTACTCAGTTCTAAAAATATGTACTAATGGTTATCATATTGAAACAATAAATGAAGACAAAAAAAACTTTATATATATATATATATATATATATATATATATATAAGAAAAAGAAATATTTTGAATATATGACATTAACCAAAGCTAATGTCACTACAATATTAGGTTCAACAGACATGATTAAAGGCTTTAGAAGAGCTAATATTTTGTTACCAAATAACACGAAACTTGACAACAAAGATACATTATATTCACCTTAGTCGGGAAGAAATTTACTCAATTTTAAAAATATACATGCTAGTGGTTATCATATTGAAACAATAGATGAAGACAAAAAAGAATATCTTTATATTATTTCACGTATTTCAGGCTAAAAGCTTGTTCTTGAGAAATTACCGTCTTTCTCTTCTGGAATTTATTATACGATCATGAAATCTATTGAAACAAATGTTGTGATACACTAAAAGTGTTCCGACCCAAAAATATTTATGCTTTGGCATGATTGACTTGGAGATCCGAGATCAATGATGATGTAATGAATTATTAAAAACTCATATGGGCATCATTTAAAGAACCTGAAGATTCTTTTACCAAGTAAAAATTCATGCACTACATGTTCTCAAGGTAAATTAATTACCAAACCATCTCCATCAAAGGTTGTCATATAATCACCATCTTTTCTCAAAAGAATTCGAGGAGATATATATGGACATATTCATCCACCATGCAGACTTTTTAGATATTTTATGGTATTGATTAATGCATAAGTAAATGGTCACATATTTATTTACTTTCTAGTTGAAATGTTGCATTTGCTAGATTAATAGCACATATTATCATACTACAAACACAATTTCCTAATTATCCAATCAAGAAAATTCGATTGGATAATGCTGATAAGTTTACTTCTCAAAGATTTGATAATTTTTGCACTTCTATTGGAATTGATGTTGAACATTTTGTTGCCCATGTACATACTCAAAATAATCTAATAAAATCATTTATAAAGCGTCTTCAATTAATTGCTAGACTATTACTTATGAAATCAAAATTGCCTACATCTATTTAGGGACATGCTATAATACATTAATCAAGTGCTTACCATAAATATTCTCATTTACAACTTGTTTTTTGTATACCACCAAATATATTTTATTTATGAACTTTTGGTTAGGAGGTTTATGTGCCTATAACACCCCCATAAAAGACTAAAATGGGTCCAAAACATAGAATAAGAATTTATATTGGTTTTGATTCTCCATATATTATTAGATTCAGATTCCTTGAACCTTTAATTAGTGATGTTTTTAAGACACGTTTTGAAGACTATCATTTTGATGAGAACATTTTCCCATCATTAGAGAAAGAAAAGTTAGTGCCTGAAGCTCGACAAAAAATTACTTGGAATAACCCGAAGTTATCTTCTCATTTTGATCCAAGGATAAATCAATATGAACTTGAAGTTCAAAAGATAATCATTTATAAAATATTACAAATCAATTATTTGATTTTTCACCAACAGTGAAAAAGGTGGTTAAATCCCATATTCTAGCTACAAATGCTCTTTCTAAAATTGAAATCCCTAAAGGAAAAAAGGCAACATAGTAGTGAATGAATCTATATCACGCTTGAAGCGCAAAAAACCTATTGATGCTAAGGACAAAAATCCTAGAAAACAAAAATTACAACAAATAGGTGATAGTACACTTGAAGATTCCTCATTCATAAAACAAGCGATAAATATTATGTCAAAATCATCTTCTAATAATGATTCTCTTGAAGAGGGACATCCTGAAAAGATCTCTAGGTACTTAAAAATAATGAGATCTCCATAAACTTTGTTCATATATGAGAGATTTTAGAACAAAATAAAATTTTCATAAATGATGTATTTGCATTTAAGGTTGTTTTTGGCATTAACAGAAGTGATGATGAAATCGAATCACAAACCATTGAAGAATATCGACATAGAAATGATTGGCCAATGTGGAAAGAAGCAATCCAAACATAGTTAAACTAACTTGCAAAACATGAAGTATTTGGACCTGTAATTCATACACTTAAAGGTGTTATGCTTGTTGGATATAAATGGGTTTTCATTAGAAAAAGAAATGAGAACAGTGAAATTTTTGATACAAGACACGTCTTGTTGCACAAGGTTTCTCACAAAGATCTGACATTGATTTTGAGGAAACTTATTCTTCAGCTATGGATGCAATCACTTTCAGATTCTTGATTGGTTTAGTAGTCTCATAAACTCTAGATATGTGTTTAATAGATGTAATTACAACATATCTATATGGATTATTAGATAAAGATATCCATATTAAAATCCCTGAAGGATTCAAAATGCTTGAAGCCTTTTATGATAAACCCAGAAGTGTTTATTCTATTAAACTACAAAAATCTTTATATGGGTTAAGGTAATCTGGTCGAATGTTGTATAATCATCTTAATGAATACCTCCTAGAAAAGGGTTTGAGAATAATGAGATTTACCCATGTATTTTTATTATGAAAATCACATCTAGATTAGCTATTGTTGTAGTATATATTGATGATTTAAATCTTGTTGGTACTCCTGAAGAGCTCATAAAAACTGCAACCCATTTGAAATATGAATTTGAGATGAAAGATCTCAAAAAGATAAAATTTTATCTTGGTTTACAATTTTGAACATCTTTCTAATAGAATATTTATCCATCAATCGACACATATAAAAAAGATCCTGAAGCAATTTCACATAGACAATGCTCATTATTTGAGTATATTTATGGTTGTTTGATCACTTGATGCGAAGAAAGACCTTTTTCGACTGTTAGAAGAGGATGAAGAAATTCTTGGTTTAGAAGTACCATATCTTAGTGCTATTGGAGCACTCATGTATCTTGCAAATTGTACAAGACCAAATATAGATTTTGTAATCAATTTATTGGCAAAATACAGTTCCACTCACACAAAAATACATTGGAATAGGGTCAAACATATACTTCGCTATCTCCGTGGAACAACTAAAATGAGATTGTTTTATAGTGGATCAAATTCACTATTGATTGGATATGTAGATGCAAGTTATCTCTCTGATCTCTACAAAGAGAGATCACAAACAAGTTATCTATTTACCTATAGAGGTAATGCAATTTCTTGGAGATCTGTCATACAAATATTAGTGGTTGTTTCGTCAAATCATTTAGAAATTATTGCAATCCATGAAGCAAGTCGAGAATATATATGGCTAAGGTCAATTATCCAGGACATAAAAAAAATATGGATTGTCAATCATTGAAGATATTCCCACAATATTGTTTGAAAATAATGTTGTCCGCATCACTCAATTTAGAAGAGGCTGCATTATATAAAATAAAATAAAGCATATCTCACCAAAGTTCTTTTATATTCACTCAATTCTTTAAAAAGTTCTTTTATCAAACAAATCAGATCAAATAATAATTTAGGATAATTATTTATAAATTCTTTACTAACCTCAACTTTCAAGAAGCGTGTGCATAACAAATTGTATTTTTTAGGTTTTTCTATTGGGTTTTACTTTTCAAGGTTTTAATAAGATAATTTAACATTTTTATTTATGAATCCTAAAAAGAAAGAGGAAGAAAGAACAAAAACAGAAAGAGACCAGGAAGAACACGAAAACGTAAACACAGAGAAGACAAAGAGACTTGTGGCCTTCCTCAAGCAAAAGGGAACTTTAGTTTCCCCTCATCGCAGGTTGTTGATCTAACCAACCAAACACAAACACAGAGAAACCAGGACAACAGAGAGACAAGAATAAAAAAAAACAGGTAGGTAGAAAAACATAGAGGAGGAACAGGAACAAAGAGAGACAGAGAATAAGAGAAAGAAAAAAAAAAGAAGAAGAAGAAGAAACCGAGGAGAGAAAGGCAAGAACAGAGGAGAAGTGAACGAAAAACAGAAGCAGAAGGGAAGAAAGTAGCTTTGGCCAGCTAGCACATTTTTCACCATCATTTTTGTCCCCAAGCAGCTCCAGGTACGTAAGTTCTTTTTTTAATTATTATTAACGTGGGTATCCGGGCCAGTTTGCGCGTACCTCAACTAATCCCACGGGCTCTGAAGTTAACGACCATGTAAGCCTCTAGTGACCCTAAGATTTGTGGAACTCGAACTGGTGACCTCTAGGGAGCAAACCTATGGCCTGACCAGTTGAGCTACACCCCTCAAGGTTAGCAGGTACATAAGTTCTTCATTCTCCTCCTCTTTGCATTTTAATTACATAGGCTTTGTGCATCTTGAATTATAATTAACTCACTCATGTAGCAAGCATGCGTGAACATTTCACGCACGCCAGTTGACAATGGCCAGCCGGGTAACTGGTTTTGGCTAGTGACCAGGCTGGGCCGGCTGGGTCCAGCCCAGCCCGTGCAGCTAGGCTAGATCCATTCCCGTAAAAAAAAAAAGCTAAGACTGGGCTGGGCCTAGGCCTTAGGCCCAGCCAATCCAAGTTGTTTTGGGCCAAAGGTGTGTTTGGCAAAACACACCTTTATGTTGTACCCCTTTTATTTCAACCCATTTTGTTTTGATATCTAGTCAAACAGGCCTTTTTGGATATCAAAAAATTCCAAAAAAAATTTATGGACCCTTTTTAATTTATTTGTGAGTCTGTCACGCTTTTCTTTTTAATGATTTCATTGTACATTTGATTTGTGGTTTTTTATTGTGAGATGCGAATCCAGTATATGATATATACCTGTCTTTTTTTCTTCTTCCAAAAAAATATAAAGAAATATATAGATGCTTTGCTTTCAATTCATTTTACTTGTTTATTAACTAAGCTAGAGTCAGGAATACCATATTGTTTTGTGTTTCGTAATATTTATTAACGCAAGTTGGAAGTATTTGTAGCCAAATATTCATTGGCACTAAAGTTAGGAGTATTATCCATTGGTAGCATAATACAACAAACCCTTAGCAATTTAAGACAAAACTAGCTGTGCAGCCTACCTTAGGTATGACGCTTAAGGGGTGATAATATCTTCTCTTTTGAGTAACCAGTCCCGTATTATAGAATCTCTGTTGACCAGTTAACATAGTTATCAAATGTGACCCGGTGGTTGACTTGGCCAAGAGGCCGAGTCGCGGGTTACACGAGTCAACCCGTAAAAATTAAAAAAATAATTTTGAAATTTTAATATTTCATATGAAAAAGTAAGAAACTATTCTATGTGAATATAGACTATATATATATTATAAATAATGAAGTTTAAAAGAATATATTAAAAACAAATTTATCCCACATTGAAAATATATTATGTTATCCTTTTAAGTTGAAGCATTTAAATAAAAAATTGTTTTTATCCCACATTGAAAAAAACATAATTTTTTTCTTGTGAATATAAAATATGTATACTAAAGGGCTTCAAATTCCACATTGAAAAAAATACATTTTTTCTTGTGAACATAGAGTTTATATATTAAAAGATTTCAAATCCTTCAAATATCACATTAAAAAGATATTATGTTATCTTTTTAAGTTAAAGTATTTAAACAAAAAAGGTTTTTATCTCACATTGAAAAAATAACTTTTTTCTTGTGAACATAGAGAGAGTGTGTGTGTGTGTGTGTATTAAAAAGTTTCAAATCCCACATTAAAAATATAGAACATTATTCTAGTATTTATATAGTGAAACCAACTAAAAAAATATGAAAAAAAAGGGGTCCAAGAGAAAAACCACATTTAAAAAAAAATAAAAATAAAGGGTCTCATCCGGGTTTGCCTTGATCGCCCAGGTCATGGGTCGACCCACTGGATCGACCAGGTTTTGCCGGGTTTTACACTGGTCGGTCTTTTGCCTTACCTGGACCAGTCTAGCCACCAGGTCCCGGGTTGACCTGCTGGGTTGGTTCAAGTTTAATAACTATACCAATTAGGGTTTCTAGTGACCATAATATTAGGTGACGACTCCTTAAACAAAACCTTTTCCTATCTAAGAACAAGATGCTATAAATTTATTCTTTCACAATTTAATTTTTAAACATCGTCGCGATGTCGGGTGCGACATTGCCAATAACAGTTGCTAAAGCCATTAGGAAATTCTCATCATAGTAAACCAAATTGAGGTGAGGGATTCTTACCCACACTAGAGTTCTATCAATCAAAGCCCTTGAAGCAAAAAAGTTTGTAGACCATGTTCTTACCAAATAGTGATAAAATATATGGTCCATTATTCATAAATCTGGCCCTATCCTCCTCCTAGTCAAATTGTACCATATAGAAACCATTCCATACATCCATTAGATCAAAGCCCTTAGATAGTTTCCAAATCCTCTTTAGTCGCGTTGTTATCAATCAAAACCCAACATCATAAACATGACATTTACTAAATATCACTATTCTTAAGTGCAGTAAGATAGTTGTTGTGCTTTAAAAGAGCAATATTCAAACATGTTGCATTTCAAGAATGCAATAACTTAACATGATGTACTTCTGAAACGTGGAATATCATAAAATTTGAATGCCTCTCTAGATCAAAGAGCACACAGATACAACAACCCCCGCTCTCTCTCTCTAAATCGACACCCTCAGCTGTTATATCTCCAAAAACAACCATCAAACACCTTATTGTTTCCCTTAAAACACCTAAAACTCAAATCCATCCTAGTTTCCAAGCATCCTTGAATAATTTTCTCTTCAAAATCAATCATTGTAATTACTACCACCATCGCCTTAAATCTTTTTCTAATCCTACAAGTAAGGTAAACATACTACATTGTTATGAATTTGTGTTTGATTTAGATTAAATGTAATAATTGTTTAGGTTGAGTTTAGGGTTTAAGGTGAATTTAGGGTTTGTTGAATTAATGATAAATTAATTATGAATACCATTAATTAGGTCTGATTTGATATAGATGAATATGAAAATAAGTTAAATTAATTACAAATTAATTATGTGTTGCGTTTAGTTTTGCATAAGTTACTGAATTAGGAATTTTATATGGGTTGTTGGAATCAATTCATAATGTAATTAACTATGCTTGATGATTTCATGTAATAGAACATGAATGCAGTAAAATTATGATGAATTACATGTTGCATTAACTTGCTGCTAAGGGTTGGGGTATGCAATTTAATTAAGAATACATTATGATTGAACAAATATAAAGTTCAATTGTTGGACTCAATATTCAACCAAATGTGTAATGTTTTTACTGTTGAATGTTTTTCCAACCTCCAAATCAGACCCTTCGAGCATACGTCCATGACTAAGTTCCCAATAATGAGAAACAACAAAACTAGACCTAGAAGCATCTCCAAATTCATGAACATGATTAATTATTTCATCATTAACATCATCATCAATATTCACTATCATATTTAGTTCTAACATCTCATCATTTTCATTTTCACTAGACTCAGAATAGTCAAATTTATATTGATCAACAAATGGATTGTCAAACATAGTATCATCTATCAATTATAGTAAATCATCTGACAATAAACTGTTTTTACCTCTACTGACTGACTTTGAAGGACCGACAGAAGTTGGTACTCACACATACTCACATACAATACCATCATATTTAAAACACTTTTGATGAAAGAACCAACTATTATCTTAAAATTGTCATCACATACAATCGGTATAGAATAATATTAATGTTCATCAATTTGATACCTCTAAATTATTTCAACATCAATATCATTATAATTCCACCCAAGTTCATGACTAATAGTTTCTTTTATTTTTGCATATGACATGCCTAAATTACCATATAACAATAAAATACTCTTGTTATTATATGTGATACTACTATTCACATTAAAACAATAATACCACTGTAATGCATAACATAAATATGTTATAAATTAATTATGTGTTGCGTTTAGTTTTGCATAAGTTACTGAATTAGAAATTTTATGTGGGTTGTTGGAATCAGTTCATAATGTAATTAACTATGCTTAATGATTTCATGCAATAGAACATGAATGCGGTAAAATTATGATGAATTACATGTTGTATTAAATTGTTGCTAAAGGTTAGGGTATGCAATTTAATTAAGAATACATCTAAGTGACCAGATTTTGATTTTTTTTTTATATAAAATGTCTATAACATATTTATGTTGTACATTACAGTGGTATTATTGTTCTTAATGTGAATAGTAATATCACATATAATAACAAGTTTAGTTTATTGTTATATGGTAATTTAGGTATGTCATATGCAAAAATAAAAGAAACTATTTGTCATGGACTTGGATGAAATTATAATGATATTGATGTTGAAATAATTTGGAGGTGTCAAATTGATGAACATTAATATTATTCTATGCCGATTGTATATGATGACAATTTTAAGATAATAGTTGGTTCTTTCATCAAAAGTGGTTTGAACATGATGATATTGTATGTGAGTATGTGTGTCTCAACTTCTGTCGGTCCTTTAAAGTCAGTTAGTAGAGGTAATAACAGTTTATGGTCAGATGATTTACTACAACTGATAAATGATACTATGTTTGATAATCCATTTGCTGATCAATATAAATTTGACTATTCTAAGTCTAGTGAAAATAAAAATGACGAGATGTTAAACCTGAATATGATAGTGAATATTAATGACGATGTTGATGATGGAATAATTAATCATGTTTATGAATTTGGAGATGCTTCTAGGTCTAGTTTTGTTGTTTCTCATGATTAGAAACTTAGTCATGGACATATGCTTAGAGGGTCTGGTATGGAAGTTGGAAAAATATTCAGCAGTAAAAACATTACATATTTGGTAGAATATTGAGTCCAACAGTTGAACTTTATATTGAGCCACTATTCATCCTTCCCAGATTAGCAGTCACAGCCACGCCACCACCCACATACAGCAGTCATCCACTGCTGACCAACCGAGACTTGGCAAGAGTAGTTTTTGGTAATATTCTTCACAAGTAACAATCTATGTGTATTAAAAGAAGGTCTAAAATCTTTTAAATGTTAGAAGAGTACTTATGTCTGTGTAAAAGGAAAAAGAAATGGATGGTAGCAGCGTTTAAGAAAAGAAGAAGCCCTTTAAAAAAATTCTCTTTTTTATTTTTTGGGTGGGTAATGGGTTTAAGAAAGCAGCATGGTGATATAATATGAGATTGGTGAGAGAAATAGGTTTTGTTTCAAAAATTTTAAAGATTGAACTTTGAAGTTTTGATGCATTAATTTTTTAATGTAGTCTAAAACCAAAAGGGATGATGGTATGTAATGCCTATACATTTGAGGTTTTTTCTCTAAATTACAAATAACTTGGTTTCATTTATTGTGTTTGGTGTAAGAAAGAAAGATATCTAATCTTCATAGCTTCATGAAAGAATTATCACAGCCTATCCCAACCTGTCAAATATTGTCTAATTTGAGCCTTAATTGCCTTTACGAATTTGTTCTTAGTGACCATGCATGACCCCAAAACATATCTGACAAGTTAGCAACTAACACTACTAAAAAGGTCAGCTACGGTCGATATGAGTTATTACAATCCACCCCCTGAAGGAGCCTCTTATACTCTGGGTTCGGGCTAGTAATTATGACACCTATTGCATCACATTAAATACGAATAAGCAGTGCATGTTTTTATTAATTAGATGTGATAACACAAGCAGTAAAATAATATTATTTTACTTTATGAGATTACATCTCTATCCCTCTTTCATTGTATAGAAGCACGTCAAGTCAGGTAATATAAGGGGAAGCATGAGTATACAGAAAAGGTGTCCAGTTTCTTTTTCTTTTTTCCTTTTGTTTTTCAATCCTAGATTTGTTTAACAGAGTGTCAAGCCCCAGGCACACTAGGTCTGATGTCAGCCGGACCCTGTCATGTTGGGCTTGGCAGTGTGACAAGCCCCCCGCCATCCACCTGTGTGAATGAGCTTCATCCCTTGGCAGGTGTCTTGTATCTGGTATGTTTGTGAGATTCATATGATTAAAAAAAATATTTAAAAATAAAAATCTTAATAAAAAGTTGACTCGTCAATTGCCCTTAAGACTTTAATGTGTAATCTCGCATTTAAAGGCTTGAGAGAGGCTGAGGTGATAATGAGCCAATAAGTGTCTTGTCGTCTTTTGGAAAAAAAAAAACGATAAGACGTTTGCATACCTGGCAAGATTTGGAGAGAGAAGATTTATTGGGAAGATCCCCTGGCGATTACATGCTTTTGGCCTTCATAGGGTTACAAAGGAGGTGTCACTTGTCCTGCATTCATATTTCCCCTCTTTTTATACCTTTTTTAAAACTTGTCGTTGATATTACATAAGTTAGCAACTTCCAATATTTTACAAGAAGAGAGCATTTTGGTAGGAGAGAGGAACTAATTAACAAGGTATACTAGAACTTCTTTTCCTTGTGCTTTTGGAAAAACCTTTTTTTATTTTTTCTCCCTTCTACCATCATGACTTCTAGGAAAGGAAAAGGAAAAACTACACCTAAAGGTGATTTCAGTTTTAGATTTGAAACTAGAGCCACTCGTGAAAGATCTCCGGCCATAAGAATCGAATCTAGATCTGAAAAAGATAATGCCCAAACTTCTTCCCCTGGAAGAAGGGATGAGAATGTTCCCTATAAAAAGGACAACCAAGACTACCTAGGGCACCTGTGGATGACACACGAAGTTCGGTGTCCTAGGACAAGGTATCCCAGGCTAACGCTCACCAGCCAAGAGAATATCTAATGGTCATCCATAAAGCCAGTAACTGTATCTCTTAGGTCACTAGCAAATATAATGGAGGTGATATTATCATTACAGCCACTATATGTTTATACGAGTTTGGATACTTCATATGTTTTTTTATTTTAATATCTTTAATTTCCTGAGTGTTTCCTTATGCAACATCTTTTCCTGGAACAGCTAAATCTGAACACAAGTGGTCTACGCCATCCTAGTCACATGACTACGCACTCTCCTAGTTGCGACTCCTCTTATGAAGAACATCTACCAAGAGTTAGGTGTTCTATACAAATGAACATTAAGGAGGTACCCACACTCGCAATCCTAACTGAGGATGTTGTTAAGGACACCCCCACCACTGACCTTTCTGTTATGAAGAATGCTCAAGGGGCAGCAAGGGAGGCTCGTTCTCCTGCAACAGGAGGTCATATGATGCCAACACCCACTTCGGTCATTCTGGAGGTGGCTTCGCGTTGGAAAAAGAAGAGAATCTCCTTTCCTTCTGATTCTTAAGTGGAGATCATTCCTCCACAAAGTTGCTCGCCTCCCATAAGCCCTACTCCCATAAGCCCAAGTGGCGCTCCCACAAGTCCAAGTTATTTGTTTCCTGTGTCTTCAAGTCAGCCTCCTCCATCCTCTAGGATGAAGAACATCTTCTCTAATCTAAGATTGGATCATGCCCCCGTCTATTTCTCCATTCTCAATGAGGAAGAAAATGGGATAATGGAAACTATCCTCCAGAGGAGGTCCACGCTGGGACCTGGTGGTCTTAATGTGATGGAGACATTAGAAAAACTCCTCATCTTACCTTCTGATGTACGAGACCTGACCAACCCAAGCTTCCAGCGCCACCTAGCCATCACAAGGCTAATGACATTTCAAGTAAGAGAGCATGCTAATTTTTACATCTTTTTATTTGGTATGTTATTCTGAAAAATAACTTATTTTTTCTCTTATCATCATTTAGACCTTTATGATGCGTGCCCATTTTAAGAATAGATTAGTAGAGGAGAAAAGGGCCATGAAGGAGGTCATTGAGCAGGATAGAGCTGACAAGTCTGAATTTCGCAGACTTAAAGAAAAAAAGGATGCTCAAGATGTTGAGATGGACTCTTTTCGGACATCATACTCCAAGGTCAGCTGGGGGCTCAGACCCATGCCCTGGAAACGACTGAGCAACGGTTGGCCGATGCCTTCAGCCGTATCGACCTTCTAGAAAAAAGGATGATTGAATTGGAGAATGAGGCAGCTGAGCTTTGGGGGCAAGAGACACCCTAATGGAAGAACTAAGGATAGCCAGGGAAAAGATTTAGAAATCTCGTGCGAGGATAGACTACCTGAAGAATTCTTCCCAAGCGTTTTGGTCAGAATATGGGGAGTTCGTGTCTCTAACAGAGACAATAAGAGAGAAACTCTTTTTGACCATGTCAAATTTGTACTTCTTCAACTTGTCTAGAGGTACACAAGTTGACTTCAACGAAAGTTTTTCAAATAGCCAACTCCCGGACTTTGACTTCAATGAAAGTTTTCCTTAAGAGAGATCGGTTATTATCTTGGGTTTGGTTGTGTTCAATCCCAATGTCTTGGGTCTGTAATGCATGTCAGACAAGTTGGTTATTTGAAAAACTCTCACTAAAGTCAACTTATATATCTTTAGACAAGTTGAAGAAGCACAAATTTGACATGGCCAAAAAGAGTTCGTCTCCTATTGTCTCTCTTAGAGACATGGACTCCTCATATTCTGACCAAAACGCTTGGGAAGAATTCTTCAGGTTGTCCATCCTCGCACAGGATTTCTAAACCTCCTCCCTAGCTATCCTTAGTTCTTCCCTTAGGGTGTCTCTTACCCCCCAAGCTTAACTGTCTCGTTCTCTAATTCTATCATCCTTTTTTCTAGAAGGTCGATACGGCTAAAGGCCTTGGCCAGCCGTTGCTCAGTCGTTTCCAGGGCATGGGTCTAAGCCCCCAGCTGCCTTGGAGTATGTTGTTCGAAGAAAGTCCATCTCAACATCTTGAGCATCATTTTTTTCTTTAGGTCTGTGAATTTCAAACTTGTTAGTTCTATACTGCTCAATGACCTCCACCATGACCCTTTTCTTTTCTACTAATCTATTCTTAAAATGAACACGTATCATGAAGGTATAAATGATGATAAGAGAAAAAATAAGTTAACTTTTAGAATAACATACCAAATAAAAAGACATAAAAATTAACATGCTCTCTTACTTGAAATGTTATCTGCCTTGTGATGGCCAGGTGACGCTAGAAGATTGGGTTAGTCAATCCTTATACGTCAGAAGGCAAGATGAGGAGTTTTTCTAATATCTCTGTTGTTACCCAATTTTGACCCATCTATTTAATAAAATTTTTGAAAAATCCAAAAATAGCAAAAAACAATGAAAATCCAAAAAATAAGTTTTTTAATATATTTGCATCGTTTTTAGTATTTTTAGCATCGTCTTAAAAGAATTTAAATTTTCAAAGATCTTTGGAACACGTTATTTTTAAAATCACTAATTTTCCTCATTCAAATCGATGTTAATAAGAAAAATCCAAAAAAATAAGAAAAATCAAATTTACAAAAAAAAAAATTGAAGGATCAAATTTGAGGACCAAACAATATTTTGCCTATAAACAGTAGCCTTCAACACACTAAAGAGAGACAATTTTGTAAATTTAGGGGCAACACAAAAGAAACCTTAAACCTAATTTTTTTAGCTAAGAGAAGTCACGTCCCCCTGGCTTTTGGTTTTTTTTTCGGTTGTCTCTCCTCGCTCCATCTCTCTGGTCGTTGACCTAAACAAAACACCAGCCACTCACCTAAACAAGAAGACCAACTCTCCCTCTCCAAACAGGCGACCACTCCTCGGCCTTTTCCCTTTGGCTACTCCTTCTCCCTCAAACCAGCCACCTGAAGACCCCACTTCTACAAACCTTCCCTCCCAACGCCATTTCCTCCATTTCTTCCCACAGCCGTCCCTCTTCTCTCTCTCGGTCATCTTCGCCGCTCTTCCTCTCCAAGCCACAGCTGATTCCCCATTCTCTCCTAAACAACCCGAAACCAACCCCAGCAGCCAACAGATCATCTATCTCCAGAACCCAGAGCCATCCCCCTTCACTCTCCCCTCTTGTCGGCCACCTCTCCACCTTTCCTGATCTCTTCATCTCCATCAACACCGAAACTTCCTCTCAGCAGCGTCTTCTTCTCTTTTGGTTCCCTTCAGCTCCAGCCCCACAGACCAGCCCGAACACAACTGCACCCATAGACCCAGATCTGTCCTCCGTCTTCCTTCAGCTCCTCCCGCACAAACACCGTCCCTTTCCTCAGCCGCTAGATCAGCCACTGGAACAAGAAGGAAATAACAACAAACCAGACCCAATAACGAATCTAGACAAAAAGAAAACTTAAAATCAACTGTTGTTTATGCATTTTTTCCCTTGTTGCAGGTGGTGGTGACCCTCACCGATGACGTAGAAAGAGAAGAAGACATTCTCAATCCACCGGTTTTGTTGCCTTCATCGTCGGCGACGCGTGGAGACGCGCCGCCACTGTTCCTGCAGTTCCAGAAGTCTTCCTCTACAATTCCTAGATTTTTTAGGGGCTATTTTATAAATTTTAAATTGTTTAATGTAATTTTTTTTTGTTTTGAATTTTTATAATTTGTGGCGTGGATGTAAAAAAAAAAAATATAGTGAAAGTGAATGTGTTGTTTGTATTTTTTTTATGGATTTTTTTATGATAAAATTGCAAAGAATAAAGAAGAATTTAATATTTTAATTTGCTTACGGTTAAGGATTATGAACTTACACGTAAGTTGTATTTCTAATATCCGATGAAAAGACAATTTTTAAAACTTCTGTCACATCAAATCGCGAAGCAGTTTACCTCAGGTAGGGTGCGTTAGGGGTGCTTATACCTTCCTTAACCACAACCAGTCCCTTACCCGTGAATCTCTGACAAGACCAGTACATTTGGGTTTCCTAGTAACCTTCAATTAAATACTAGGTGGCGAATCCAAAGAACAAACAACGAAATGAAAATCGCCGAGGGATGAAGCTCATTCACACGAGTGGATGCTAGGGAGCTTGTCACACTACCAAGCCTAACATGTTAGGGTTCGGTTGGCATCAGACTTGGCATGCCCGGGGCTTGACACTCTGCTAAGCAAATCTAAGATTAAAAAACAAAAGAAAAAATAAAAATAAAAAAATTAAACACCTTTTATGTATACTCACGCTTCCTCTTATATTACCTGACTTGACGTACTTCTAGACAATATAGAAGGGGTAGAAATGTAATCTCATAAAAGTAAAATAATATTATTATACTGCTCGTGTTATCACATCTAATTAATATAAACATGCATTGCTTATTTGGATTTAATAGGATATGATAGATGTTATAATTACTAGCCCAGGCCTAGAGTATAGAGAAAGTATAATGTAATTAACCTATAAAAAAAAGTAGTGGAAGAAGGAATGAATACTCTTACCACCTTCTGCTTAATTTTCAGGAAGCAGGGGAGATCGAATTGATAATCAACCATATCAAAGCAAGCAGGAAACAAGCAGACGTAGTAAGCAATGACAAGCAGACACAAAGATTAGAAGATTATGCAGAACTAAAAAGAATTTCTGAGATAGGCAAGTTCCTCATCTGTAGGTGGAATTTGTCAAATCTTGCCTGAGCTACTTAGACCATATATTTACACGGGCATCGAGGAGGATGTACATATAAATTAGACAAAAAAATGGTTTTAGTAAATTAGTCAATGGCTAAACCGGCCGTTAAACATAAAGAACTGGTATCTGAAAAGGGTACATGAAGGGTTTTTTCTTTTTCTATTTGACTAGGTGGTGTTAAGTGAGGCACAAAACAGAACAAACAGGGATACACAAGGAAAACAACATCTGCAATTCTATAACCAAAATAAAACGACCCAGAAAGGACAGTTCAAAGACAGACAAGACAGAATACCTAGACTCCTAATTAGTGATAAGCAGTTCCCTGGAGGGAGAGTCTATTCCAGTCGTTCTTGAGCTAGGCAACTAGTTCACCGGATACATGTCTATACAATCTTCCCAGGGACAATTACAAGATGGCTTCACATCTCTGAGTGCCTCCCACACTGCACTATTACATTTAAAACCACTTCCAAATGCAATCTGCCACACACGATTGCCCTTTTGCATCCTTAGTTTAGCCTCAATATAGGCTAATTCATACCAAATGGAACTTGATGAAGTATTCCCAAACCGGTGCAGAGTCATCCTAGAAGCCTCAACATGCACCGGCAAGAGTTGCAAATTCTTCTCCAGCTCATCAATCACAGCCCTCCCTCCAGCATGTATACAGAAATGATCAAACGCCAATTTAAAATCCGGAATATAAGGCGTCATCTTCTTATTTAATAACTTCTTAACCACCAAAGTTGTAAAGAACAAAAGCTGCTCACTAATCGGAAGCACAAGAGGACCCAGAGTAGTAATATTAGTCTTCAAAGCCCCTCCTGCAATCGCCATCAAATCTTTCGAAAGTGAAACACCAGTCTTCCCCGCATCATCCTGTTCTTGATATACACATCGAAATGCCTTATCATCCGCTCCTCGATGCGTCCTCACAACATGAACAAGCTTATACTTACCCTTCCTTTTATCACCAGACTCATTTGAAAGCAAAACCGCCGAACCCCCAACTCGAAACAAACAATTGGGAATCAACATAGACTTCTTATTCCCAAAATACCAATTCTGAGTAATGTTCTCAGTACTCACAACGACCGCGTAAGTATTCCTATGAACTTGTAACATATCCTTAGCAAGATCAATTGCAATAACACCAGCACTACAACCCATCCCACCTAAATTAAAACTCCTAATATTTCCCCTTAATCTATACTTGTTCACAATCATTGCCGAAAGGGATGGTGTAGGATTAAATAAACTACAATTAACAACAAGAATACCAATACTTTTTGGATTAACTTGAGTATTAGTAAATAAATTATCCAAGGCACCAAACATAACCTGTTCAGCTTCTTCTCTAGCCGCTGCCATCGACGGCCTAGGAGGAACGTAATGCATCGCTTCAGGGACATAAGTCTCCTCTCCAAGCCCAGACCGCTCCAAAATCTTGCGTTGAAACTCAAGCGAAGTGTCGTCGAAGTCTCCAGTCAATCTCGAATGCTCCATGAACTGATTAAACGGTGCTTTTAAATGATCCGGAGCGCGATAACAGGAGTAATCGATTAAGTAAACGGGTTTGGGTCGGGTCATAATGAAAACGGTAAAACCGAAGACGAGAAAAGCGGAGCAAGTGATGACTGTGACTAAATTGTATTGAAGATGGATCCATAATTGGCGGAGATCTTTGATATTCATTTGCGAGGATTCGATGGAGATAATTATGATTAAGGGAATAAAACATAAGGTTAGTAGGTTGGAGATTAAGTAGTGGTACCCTAATTTGACGTACTTTAGATTTACACTTTGTAAGAAATCTGGAAGCCCGCGTTGTTGGTGGATCCGGATCTCGCCGCCGGAGTCCATGGCGGTGGTGAAGGTAGTTGAGAGGGAGTGAGGGTGTTTGGGTGGAGCAGTGACTTCTTCTTTTTTTATTGGGAGTGAAGTAGTTAGTAGCCAACCGTGCTGCTGCAGACCGTTAACAGCATGTTTGGTATTATTGAAAAAAAATATTAAAATAAATTTTTTTATTTTAAATATTAAAATATTAAAATGATATAAAAAATTAATTTAAATAAATATTTAAAAAAATATTTAAAACAAAAAAAAAAGGTTTGAATCAAAGTTGTCAAAAACGTTTTTTTGATGAAATATACAATATAAACTTGAATTGTAAAATTATAAAATCAAAATAAAAATATTTTAACTAATTATATATTGACAATTTCAGTAAAGTAGTAAATAATAATATAACACAATTAAAATAAAAGTAAAATAAATAATACAAATATCCAAACACTTTAAAATATATAATTCAAATAAAAATTCATACATGGTTTAAACTTAAAAATACAAAAAGAAAAAAAAAAGATTGAATAACTATGTTTAACATTTTCTAGATAACAGGTCTTGAAACACACTACAGGTAACTAGTGAGATGATATAACATTCTAAGGTATATCACCAACTTCAAAAAAAAATTAATAGAGACCAATATAGTGAACCCGTGATAACGAGACCAAAAACATACAAAATGACATCAATTCACCTCACCATCCACCTTTTTTATGTAAATAACAAGTTCTAGAAATAATGTCCAAATATCCCACCAAGCAAGACATGTATTTCAAGTTCTATCTGAGTCTTTGTCGTCTCTCTTTGTAGTTAATAATGGTTAGTCTAAAACACAGTATTTCTCTCTCTATATAAGTATTCATATCTCTTATTTTACTTATTTGATTCCTCACCGTCTACCTCTATCTTCACATGGTTTCGATCCTCCAATCATGCATTCCCAGCCTAAAATATAGTATAAGGCTTTCACATTCCTAAGATCCTCTAATGCTAGTGTTAGTTTGCTAAGGTTGAAAATTTGAGATTTGGGCAACGAGGAAAGGGGAGACTGAGGAGTGGAGACTATGTAGTGGAGTGTCAGGGAACTCGGACAGGGAGGTAGTAAATTTTTGAACTTTTATGGGTTAAAACTCGAAATCGGTCAAACTCGTCCTTGAAATCGGTCAAACTCGGTCAAAATCAATTTTACGAGTTTGACCGAGTTTGACCGATTTCGAGTTTTAACCCAATTTGACACGTTATATACATGTTGACTCGTAAAATCGTAAAATTTTAAGAGTCAACTCGCAATTTTGACAACAATAATTTGAATAACTGATTGTTTTTTAGTTAAATAAGATGTAGGTAGTGAGCTAAAATATACAGTTTCATATACACTGCAAATACTAGGTTTTGGAATTGAATACCACAGTTGCTACAATACAACAACCTTCCAATGATTAAGTATGTGACTTTTTAATAAGAAATTATAATAAATTAAATAATGCACATTAAATAATAGGAACCAGAGTGTTTGTTCTTAGTTTTTTGTATGATAAATGCTTTAAAAATATATGATAAGATAATAGAATTGTGAACCTTTTACCTGAGTGGTTTAAATGATATTTATAGCCCTCAAACTTTGTCATTTTGTTGAAGAGGTGGATAATCATTTTCTTTTAAAGACTATGCCGAGAAGAAATATCTCTTACACAACATTAATGTTAATGAAACAACCCTTGCATCAATATTAATATTGATATGAATATTCTTTTACACAACATTAATATTAATGAAAATAACCCTTACACAACATTAATGTTGATTTGAATGTAACAGGCTTTTTGAAGAGTTTTATACACCTAAAGGTGCAGAGAAATGACTATCCTAGATTTTTAGAATCATAAAAATAGCCTTGTGACCCAATATAGGGCTCATAAAGACTATCAATTCTATATATTTTTTCTTGGAACAATTTGAAATCCAAGGATGATAAGTCTGAACATCTTGTCAGACTCATGACTCAGTATGTAGCTGAACTTAAGGGCATTAGGTCTGACATCATGTCAAACCACATGCACTTGAGCTTAAGGCGTAGCTGAACCCAAGAGTATTGAGTATGATATCTTGTCAAATTCACATGTTCTTAGTCTTAGTGCGTAGCTAAACCGAAAGGTGTTGGGTTCGACAACAAGTCAGATCCACATCATCTCGGTTTGGCATTTTGTCAAACCTAAGTATGTTGGGTTAATATCCTGCCTTTGACCCATTCAATCATGGGTTTCTTAAACAAACAAATCATGTATAAAATATATTGATCCATTAGTTTGGAAGTTCTAATGAGCATTTTCAATATATCTAGTCATTGTAAAATTAAGAGTAGATTTGATATCATTTGCTATTTAAAAAAAATTAAAAATTTGTTTGAAATTTTTATTGAAAAAAAACCAAAACCAATACCAAAACCAATAATCATTTATACAATATTTGAAAATCATTTTGTTTGATTTTGAAAAATTTAAACTATTTGTCATTTTTTTTTTTACATTTTTGAAAAAGTAGAAAAAAATATACAAGTTTTATGTTTTTAATTTTTTTTAAATAGAAAATTAAAATAATACCAAAAATTTTCTAAAATGTCAATAGTATTGTTTGAATACTTCAATAATAAATTTATGTTTATTGCTAAAAAAATAAAAATACAAAAACTAACAAACGGTTAGGAAATTTTTTAAAACAAAAATAGTGAAGTGTTTGTATTAGGTTGGTTGCCTTCTATCTCAATAAACTCCATTTCTCTCCAAGTCTTGGTTTAGATGGTAAATATTATACGCCATGTCAATATTTATCTCAATTAATTATACTCAAATATTTACAATAATTCTACAAAACATTACAAAATCCCTTTTCTTTTTCCTTTTTTAGAAAGGAATTTTTTCTTATATATATATATATATATATATATATATATATATATATATATGTATATTGTGTAGGATTAAAAAAATATAATATGATAAATACAATAAAATAATAAAGATCGATTTCCTTTATACATTAAATATAACCCTTAATTAACTTTATTAACTAAAAAAACATTTGAATGAATGTGGTGAAGTAAAGGTTACGAAACAAGTGGTGATTATGTTTGCTATTGGGAAGTATTCTGATAAAGTTATGTATGATGTAGCTGCATGCTAGTCACTTGCGCTTGGGGCGTTCATGGCAATTCATGATGGTTTTGAAATAGGTTCACTATTGTAAAATATGGTAAAACCATCACTCTTATACCTATTTCTCGAAAACAAGTGTATGATGATCAAATGAAATTAAAAAGGGAATATAAGGATGAGAAGAGTGAAAATTCACGAGTGTGGAAAAATTAAAGAAACAATCTAATTTTTAAGCAAAAAAAGTTCAAATCAGATATGTGTTTTTCAATAACAAGCCGATGATCTTACTTATTATATATAAGAATGCTTATTTTAACATTAATGATCTTGATCCTGTTATTCCTAGTGTGGTTGTTTCGTTGTTGCAGGAGTTTAATAGTGTATTCCCTGAAGAAACCCCTAGCGAAATACCATCATTATGGGGAATTAAACATCAAATCGACCTTGTACTTGAAGCTTCGGTTCCTAATCGTCTAGCCTATAGAAGCAATCCGAGGAGACGAAGGAGCTTCAAAGGCAAGTAAATGAGTTGATGATGAAGGGATACATTTATGAGAGTATGAGTCCTTGTGTTGTACTAGTGTTAAAAAAATATAACTTAGAGGATGTGTGCTAATTGTCGCACCGTCAACAACATAACAGTAAAGTACTGACATCCTATCCCTAGGCTTGATGACATGTTGGATGAATTGTATGGAGCATATAGTTTCTCTAAAATTGACTTAAAAAGTGGGTACCATTAGATTATGATGAAAGAAGATGATGAATGAAAAACAACTTTTAAGATTAAACATGGTTTGTATGAATGGTTAGTCATGCTGTTTAGGCTTACAAATGCACCTGACATGTTTATGATATTGATGAATCATGTTTTACATGCATTCATTGGTAAATTCATGGTTGTGTACTTTGATGACATCCTAATTTATAGCAAGAATTTGAACGAGCATCTTGATCATTTACATAGTGTACTTAGTGTATTGGGTGTTGAGAAACTATATCCTAATGTTAGTAAGTGTACTTTTTGCATGCAAAAAATTATGTTTCTTGGATATGTAATAACTGCACAAGGTATTGAGATGGATGAAGCGAAGGTTAAGGCCATCTAGGATTGGCCTACACCTAAGTCTGTGACTAAGGTAAGGAGTTTTCATGGACTTGCTAGCTTTTATAGAAGGTTTGTGAAGGACTTTAGTACTATTGCAACACCTTTAACTGAAATTATGAAATAGTCTATTGGATTTAAATGGAATGATGAACAAGATAAAGCTTTTAATTTATTGAAGGAAAAACTTTGTTAGGAACCTGTTTTAGCTTTGCCAGACTTTATAAAAGCTTTTGAAGTTGAATGTGATGCTTCAAATATAGTTATAGGAGTTATGTTAATGCAGGATAGGAGACCCATTGCGTATTTTAGTGAGAAACATAATAGGGCAGCCTTGAATTACCCTACATATGACAAGGAGCTCTATGCCTTGGTAAGAACTTTAGAGCTTGTGGCCCAAGGAGTTCGTGATACATTCAGATCATGAATCATTGAAGCATTTGATAGGACAAGCTAAGTTGAATCAGAGACATGCCAAATGAGTTGAATTTATTGAAACTTTTCCATATGTAATCAAGTATAAGCAAGGTAAAGAAAACATTATGGCTAATGCACTATCGCATATGTATGTTCTTTTATCTACTTTAGATGCTTGATTTCTAGGATTTGAACACATACAAGAATTGTATAAGGATGATAGTGGTTTTGCTAATATGTACAATGCTTGTGAAACTTTGGCTTTTGGTAAGTTCTATAAACTTAATGGATATTTGTTTAAAGAGAATCGTTTGTGTTCCAATAAGTTCTATGCATGAATTACTTGTATGTGAAGCATATAGGGGTGGGTTGATGGGGCATTTTGGTGTTGTTAAGACTTTGGATGCGTTGCATAAATATTTTTATTATCTTAAAATAAAAAAGATGTGCAACACATATATGACAAATGCATAACTTGTAGGAAAGCAAAGTCTAAGACTTAACCACATGGCTTGTATACCCCTTTGCATATACCTAAGAAACCATGGGTAGATATTTCAATGGACTTCGTCTAAGCTATGCCTAGGTCAAAATAGGGTAGGGATTCAATCTTTGTAGTTGTTGATAGGTTTTCAAAGATGGCACACTATATTCCATGTTATAAAACCGATGATGCAACTAACATTATTGATTTGTTCTTTAGGGAGACAATACGACTTCCTGGGGTCCCTAGGAGCATTATTTCTGATAGAGATATTAAGTTCTTTAGCTATTTCTGGAAGGTGTTATAGGGGAAACTAGGTACTAAACTGTTGTTTTTAACTACTTGTCATCCCCAAATAGATAGGCAAACCTTAACATAACTTTTGCATGCTGTCATTCATAAGAACTTAAAGAATTGAGAAGATTGTTTGTCATTCATAGAGTTTGCATATAATTGTAGTGTGCATTTTACTATAGAATTTTTACCATTTGAAATTGTGTGTGGATTTAACCCTTTAACTCCCATGGATTTGATTCATTTGCCTGTTGATAAAAGGGTTAGTTTGGATGGTAATTGTAAAGCACAGGTGGTTGTTGCGATATCGCGGCTGCACAAATTAATTATCCTAGCTTAAAACACAACACACAAGATAATATAGAGCAAGCAAAGGGTCGATCCCACGAGGAAGGTTCAAGTCAGATTTTTATACTAGATGATATGCAATTTGGGGGGTTTTGGACATTATCTAGGCTAAAGCAAAAGAAAATAGAAAATTATCAAGCAAAATTAAATAAGATAAGAAAATTATCAAGAGAACAAACCTTGGTCATAAGTAAACATCCACCTACAGAAATCGGAACTGATCAAGGAAACGAGACATCAATTTATATTCTAAATATTTATCTCTTCTTAACATTGGTTAGTTAACAGATCCACCATATAACTAACCCTAACCATCAAACAACCACAGTGTCCGCACTAGTAATTTAATTCAATAGCAGTCTTAAGAACTAGATAAATTGATTAATCAAGAAAACATAACTGTCCACAGTCTATGTTTGATTTGATTGAATGTTCTTCCTAAGATTAATAACATAGATCCGCCACAATTATTAAACTTAGTTGTTTCACAAGTTCATATACCACAACTCCGGTTTTCATATCAAACATAGTAATAAATTGTCTACTATAATAACTTAGAGTCCGCTCTAGCTTAAAATAAATAATCATAGAAAAAATAAGCATAAGAGAACAAACATATTCATCATACAAACTGAAAAGAAAAAGGTGAAATAAATCTCATAGTTCTTGAAATCCGAAGGTTTCCGTGTCTTTGCAACCATGAAAAAGAGTTTAGGATTGCATGTTTGTTGAACAACTAATCAAAAAGAAAGAGGAATGCATGATTGCGAGTTTGTGGAGGAGAAGGGGGCGTTTTTCTCCTCTTGGCTAGTTGCCCCCCTTCTCTTCTCTCATTCTTTTTATATCCTAGGAAATCCTAATCTCTATTTTACAAAATAGTCCTCCCTTAAGCAGACAGTTTACATTTAAGTACTTCAATAACTATTTTCCTAAAAATGAAGAATAGCCTTGCATGAAATCTTCAAGATTTGACTTAGAGGAGCTAAACTTCTGAAATAAAAACTTGGATATCGGTTTAGATGCTTCGGAATGTAATTTGGATTCGTTTCTTCACGACACATGTTTGCTGGCAGAATTCAGTTGTCATCTTTGAAAAATCATATCTCCCTCATATGACATCGTTTTTTGCTTAAATTTGGAGCGTTGATACGTCTTTGAGTCAGGAATCCAAAACAATTAGGCTTACATCAATTGGACTTCTGTAGCTCTAGATATTCAAGTCAAAATGGCCAAAGGTCAACACTGGTATATTGCAAGATTTGACTTTGAAGGCTGTGATTTCCATGCTCTTCCTCATTTTATTTTCTTGCCTTTGATGTCCAAAAAATTATGGATGTTAAATTTTTAATGCCACTAGAATCACTTCAAGTCGATCTCCAGAGCTCACGTTCTGCGCAAAACATCGATTGAAGATCAAATCTATCAATTACCTCCAATTTACTCCTTTTTGCATCTTTCATCCAAAAATGTCTTCAAAACATAAAATAAAGAATATCAAGGCATTTTATATATAAAATATAGGTAAAACACTAGTTAAATATGGGTGAAACTATCAAATAATATGGTTGCATCAGTGGTGAAGACACTCCATGAGAGTGTGCGACAACCGATTGGAAAGAGGAACCGTATGTACGCAACTAAAGCCAATAAAGGGCGCAAACATGTTGTCTTTTAGCCCGACGATTGGGTTTGGGTGCATATGCGTAAAGAGAGATTTCCAGTCCAAAGGAAATCCTAGCTACACCCACGAGGAAATGGCCATTTTTGATTCTTAAGCAGATCAATAACAATGCTTATAAAGTTGATTTGCTAGGTGAGTATAGTGTTAGTGCTACCTTTAATGTTTCTGATCTTAGAGTGTGTTTGGCAGTGTGGTAGTGGTTGCTTTTCAAATAGCTTTTCGTGCCGAAATACATGCCAATGATGTTTTTTCATTTTTTAAAAATTATTTTTGACATCAGCACATCAAAACGATCCAAAAAGTACAAACCGCACTCAATTTTAGCAAAAAAAAATTTGAAATTTGGTCAAATGCAGGTTCAACCGCAGAGCCAAACAGGCTCTTACTCTATTTGATGTAGGTGATGATTCAAGGTCAAATCCTTTTGAAGAGAGAAGGGATGATGCGGATCAATGTTGTTAAAAACACATTTTTAACACGACATGGAAAATGTAAAATAAACTCGGATCGTCAAAATAGATCGTGAAATCGCAAAATCGCAAAAAGTTATTTTTATATTTTAAAAATGTTTTTAAAAAAACTATAGATTATTTTTTTTCTTCAAATTATTTTTATATGATTTTATATCATTTTAATATGTTCAAAAATAAATTTTTAAAAAAAAACTTTTATTCACATGTACAATTGAGCACGTAAACATCATTTAAATTGATTGTTGAAAGAACTTGATTAATTAATTGTTATAGTATAAGAATAATACGAATCATTATAGTGAATGATGCTTTTTAAAATAATTTTTTATTTAAAAATATATTAAAATATTTTTTTATATTAATATATAAAAATTATATAAAAATATTCTTTGATGTTAAAAACATTTAAAAATAAAATTTTGAAACACAAACAAAAACTATGTCAATTGCCAAATACCCATTAATATGAGTGATTCTGGAAACTTTACTTGGCCACGTCATGCTATAAATATAGTCTTTACAGCTTTACTTGGCCACATCATACTATAAGTATAGTCTTTAAACTCTTCACAACTTTAAGTATAGTCTCAGTAGCTTTACTTAGCCATGTCATGCTATAAGTATAGTCTTTAAGGTACAGCCAAGGTTATGCTGATGTGAGTTGGAGGGCTGGAGCCTGAAGTATATAATTCTTGATGAAATTGTAAAAATGATTCTAAAATCGTGATTTTATATGATTTTACCTGATTTTACCTGATTTCAACCATTTTCGAGTTTTTAAAACGATTTGGCACGTTAAGTATATATTGACTCATAAAATCGTACGATTTTACGGGTCAACTCTCAATTTTAACAACCTTGATGCGGATTAGCCCAACACCAAGCTTAATCATACCAAAGACCCATTTGAGGTACCAAATGGGCTAATTACAAGATCTAGGGAAAGGAAGCTTAAAAAGGCATTGAATGAGCTTGTTCAGAACATATGGAGTAAGATGGACCTAGAAGAGCTTGAGACGCCTAGGAAGTATAAAGAACAACCTCTAACTCATATAATCCAAGCCTAAGAAGGGCCTAATTTATGTGGATCAAATGGGTGATGTGGTTGGCCCCCATAGCAGCCTTGATAGACTTGTTTTTTTTTTTTTTCCTAATGTTATAAGGATAAGAAAGCCATCAATTTACTCTCCTAAACAAGTAAGGAAAGTAATCAAACCAGCAACAAAAGGGGAAATTGGTTTTATTATTTGTCCAAGTTATACAAGGAAATCCAAGTTAAACAAGGAACTAAAAGGGGCGGCAATAAACTAGGAAAATTAGATTATTAGCTTTTATTTTCTTTGCTATATGAGACAACAATATCAAATTTTGTGTTATTTTTATTCCTTTATGTTTTGAGTTATATTTGGGTTTAATTGTAAGCGAACCTTATATATGTCCACATAACGGGTCCATTAGGGTTTATTTTCAGTCTAAGAGTTAGTATAAATAAAGCCATAATAAAAAATGTATGGAAACAAAATTTTAAGATTAAAAACAATCTTGTGCCACAACTTTATTGTGTGAGTGGTGAGATATTCTCCCTTCTTTGGTTCTCTAAAGAACCGAAACAACTTATCGAAGAACAATTGACTTCGTGGCGTCATCCTTATACTTCTTGTTTGCAAATTAATATTTGTTGGGTGGGGGTTTCCATTTTTAATAGTGTTGGTGCCTAGGTACAGGTTATCTTTGTATCACACTCATATCAAACCTGATTTACTTGGCTTTCCGGGAATTTGGTGTCTTTGCGTGTGGATTGCGTGACCACGAGGTTTGCATCATAAGAAGCCTACTCGTAAACATTATAGATAGACAATTATTATGAAGAACTCGAAGCGTAAAACATCAATGCAACAATCAATCTGAACGAAAAATAGTCAAGAGAGAGATGATAATGGCATTTCATAACTAAAAAAGAAAATAAAAGAAGCTACGATGATAGATAGATAAGCAAAATTTGAAAAAAGGCAATCAAACTAAGCGATATGTCAAAACATCTTTATGATCATTATAATATAATATATAAGAAATGAAAGTGCCAGATAAAGAGCCAATCAACCTTTTATATGTTTAAGTTGGCTTGAGAGTGATGTAAAATGACAGCAGTAGAAGAGTTAGCTGAAAAATGAAAGTTTTTATTACAATAAAACCAAGCAATGACAATAAAGAGATATGTTGTGCAAATATGGTAAATGTTATGACCCTTGCATAGTAAACAAAGAAGCAAGAAAATTATTTAGATGCAAGCACGTGCACTAAACTTGGAAAGCGATATGCAATGTAGCTCCTCTATGAACAACAACTACCTGAAATCTAGAAATTCAGATTAGATAATGACAAATACCAAAAGTTTTTCAAAAAACCTAAAGAATGATATTGTCCAACCAATTTCATATTGCCCTTTATAAACCAGCAATGACAAATAACATCTCTATGCTATATTAACGAGGCATCAATTAAAAAGCATTCAAAACTTTCATAAATTTGTTTGGAATTACACATTCAGCTGTAATTATTTATTTATGTACCTTTTAACATGACAAATGTTGTATTAGTTCCATGCAATGTAAATGCCTATAAAATGAGATGGTCTTGTTTATATCATCTTAATTTAGGTTAGAGGAGCATATTGGTTTGCAGGGAAAGGTGCAACACACAAAGTGGAAAAAAAAAGGGATGACAAAACTACTAAAAGCAGAGAAAGAGCATGCCACATACAAATATCTTGTTCTAGTTTATTATTGTGAAAAAAATATTTGTTTATTAATTTTTTTTTTCTTTGTTTAACACAATCTCATATTTCATGAACTACAATTCAATGTGAGACTTAAAGCGTCTTTTCCAATAACATCTTACCTCACCTCCTAAAAAAAACCATAAAATAAAGTTGACAACACTAAGGCAAAGGGTATAACGGGTGATTTAGATGCCTAAAAGCACGATTACACCAAATACTTTGGTGATGGCAAGGTTGCTAACTGACACCTCTAAATAAAAATAGATAGAGTTGTGATGATGGAAGTGGCCTAGATTGGTGTGATGAGCATGGTAAAAGGGACTTCGTTGGCTTGTGTTACCAATTTTCTTAGAATAGTAGGGTTTTTTTTTTATATATATAAAGATTAAATACATGGGAAAAAAATATACCCAATCCTCCACATTCTAAAAGCAAAAAGAAATGTAAATTGTTTAGACTTTAATTCTAAGAAGCTGCAACTTCCTTATCAATGGAGGACTGGAGTTTCTTTTCTTTGTTGTTCAAAAATAGACCAACCATATCAATTTCTATTTAAACCAACTTACTCAACGTATTCCTAAGTTATAAAACTGGTAATAGTTTGTAAGTCAGGGAGTGTTTATATTCGATAGGAACTAAAATCTTAAAAATGATATTAAAAAAAATCAAAGCAGTTAAAAGCAAGAAACAATTTATGTTATGTGAAACCTTGAAAAAAATGATTAAAATAAATGGTTAAATGTAAAAAAATAAAAAATAAAAATATATATAAAAATAAAAATATTTCTCATATTAACTAGTTTCACGCTATTAAGCAGAATGCTCAATCTGACCGTTAAATCGAACTAAAATATTACGAGAAATCTCAAAACATATAGTCCTACTTTCGATTAAAATTTTAGGACAATCCGAGTTCGGGAAGATATTTTAAAAAATGCTAATAGTCAAATAGTAAATAACATAAAATTCATCAATGGTATTTTTGTAAATATCTGATGAGCTGGCAAAGTCCAGCAATTTATTCTCCCTTTTTTTAACGCTAGAAATAGAGGTAACAGAGAGATAAAACAGAGGGGAGAGAAAAGAAGAAGGGAAGAACGCATGAAACAAAAATTATCTTGAGAGAAAGAGTAGAAATTGTGTAGAATCAAGGATCTAAAAGGTGTGAACACCAAATCACTCCCTCAAGCAAGGATTTAAGAAGAAAACTAAGTGAGGGAGAAGGAAGAGAAAGGGGTTGTAAGTTATGGCAAAGAAGAAAAATTGAAGGGGTAGAGAAAACATCACTGGGTTAGCTTTCATAGTCCATTTTAGTGTTGGGTAATGAAGTCTAAGTTGTTTAAACAAGTTTGAGTGGAAAGAAATAGATTTAATGCATTGTTCTTAGATTTTTTGAATTAGGGTTCTTATGAGAGAATTTGGGGAAAAATATGAAATTGTTGAAATTGATACAATGTGATAGGATAGGTTGATAATGATGCAAAATAATGAAGGATGGAAGATAAAAAAAATTAGGTGTTATGAAAAACAACAATACCAGTCACATTTGAAATAAAGGAGGATGAACATGGAATGTAATAAAACTTGTAAAATTGTGTGTGATTGTGGTGTGTTAATGCATAAATGATTAGGTTATATATAGGGATATAATAATATGTGAAAAAGTTGAGTAAATAAATGGTTAATGTCAATGCATGCTAATATGTATAGGTAGAGAATTTAATGTATTACAATGCAAATTATTGGAAAGAGTTTTAAATTATATGTTCATGAACAAGTTAGTTAATTATGAAGGTATAAGGAATAGTGTGATGATTGTTTTGGATGATCATATGACATGGTTATTTTGCCATACTTAGTACAATCAAATATATATATATATATATATATATATATATATATATATATATATAATAAGGAGTTATGAAAAAGAAAGAATTGAAGTATGAAAGTGTAAATCAATGAAGATTGAAGGTATTTATTACCGATAATAGAAGATGCATTTTTAAGGGAAAATTAAGTTAGAAAAATATGTATTTTTGATAAGAAATACTAACAGAAGAATTAATTAGTATGAATGAAAATTAATGTTGAGACGAGAAGTATTGGAACATGTAATGTTGAAATATGTAACATGACAATGAAATTATGTACGTGTTATAATTTTGGATATGAATATTGTAACAAGCATACCTTCCTTGTATTTATAGGAGGAGCATTCGTGGTTGGAACTTTAGTGGAGCGAGCACGAACACTTGGAGCTGCAGGTAGGTGTTTCACTTTTTTAACTATGTAAAGTTATTTTAGTTGTTCTTTCGTTTTCTTATATGTGATTGGATTGTCTTTGTTATGTACATTTGATAATTATTAGAATTTAACCATGTCATGGTTGTAAGAGAATTATGAGAATACATGGTTAAGAATGAAAAGAATTATTCCATGAATGAAATTAATTAATATAAAAGATAATGTGTATGACTTAGTTGTCTAAATGATCAAAAACTAAGGAGATATAAACATTTGATTTTGACTTAGTTTTCCAAAGTGGTAGAAAGCTAAGGTGAATAATATTTGACTTAGCCATTCGCAGAAGCATGGCTAAGGTGGTATGGATAGATGACTTAGTCATCTGTAAGAACGGAAACTAAAGTGTGGTTATAGAACTTAGTCATTTATGCATGAAATGGCTAAGGTGGCAATGGATTTGATCAAGAATTGAGGAAGACCTAGATTATTTGTGTGATTACTTGGATTTCCATTAAGATGGGGATCAAGGTGGCAAAAGGGAGTAAGCTTTACAAGCAAACTATGAAGCTTGGTAATGGAGAAGTCATCTCAAGTAATTAAAGTTGAAGAATATATCTACAGAAAATGTATTAGAGGTTATGGTGTTAAAAAGAAAAAAAAAATATGTAAACTATATATATGTGTAAATAAATTAAATTAGCATTATTAAATAAATTTTGTTGCAATGTTGCAAGTCTTTCTCATACCGCAAGACAACCTTGATTTTCTTCTTTCGTGGATAGTTATTTACTATGTATATTTTGGGTTTGTGGATTATGTAATATTCTAGTTCACTAGGATATGAAGTTATCTTTTGGGCTTGTAATTACTGTTAAGTTATATACCAATTTTTAGATAATTAAATCTCATTTGTGTAGGCATTAGAGAATTTCAATATGCATGTAGATAACTTTATAATATGCTTGTTTTAATGACATCATGTGTGAAAAGAAAAGATATATAACACTACTATTATAATGGAAAATGGTGAAGGTATAAGTCAAAGTGGATGATGTGATGAGAAATCAGATTTTGTTGAAGAAGGTCTAGGATGGTTAGATCATAAATATGCAGGATAAAATGTGTTTTAGGTTGATGTCGACACTTGAAAAGGTCAATTTTCAGATGAGGCTTTGCTAAATTTTCGGTAGCCAGTATAATAATAATAATAATAATAAGTAGTAATAAGCTTAAAATTGTTGTCAGTTAGGGATCAAGAATCATGATATATATATATATATATATATATATATATGCAAAAACAAAATTTCTAATTTTTCAACGAATATGACATAAATAAAATTAAAGGTGTTACATGTTAGGAGTATCAAATGCCAAATAGTACAACAACATCAAGTAGCCTGATGATGATTAGAATACGTGTTGGCCTCTTAAAGAAAAAAAGTTTGAATAAATGTGATTAGTTAGTTGGTTTGGCAACTTTTTTCGAGTATGAAAAAAAGGATTCTTCTTGCCTGTATAACTTGCTTGCTTTAAACACTTTTTTTTTTTAGACACATCGATTCAATGTGCAGAAAATAAACAAATTAATAATTAATATATTCTTTCAAAAAAAAAAACAAAGGTGCAGCAGCTAGACTCTTCAACTTATAAACTCCAATTGCTTTGTCCATGGAGAATTAAAGGCACTTTTCCGTAACAGATAAAAGGGCAGTCATATTTATGTCAATCCTAACGCATGCACAAAATTGGATGCTTGGAACCAAATTATAAACCAATTTTAAAAATAACAAATCAATGATCTAGGCAATTAAATACCAAGCTAAGAGTAAGACATCTAATACAAACAAAACTAATAACAAAAACTAAATTTTATATAGCATGCAAAACAAACAAAACCAAGTTATCCAAAAGAAAACGAAAAAAAGAAAATGCATCAAAGAAAAAAAAAAGGCTTCTAAATAGCAACAAAGAACACTACACCACCAAGGAAAGATGCATAACATAAAATATGTCGACAAACACAAAGATAAAATCAAAATAATAGGCAAAACAAACATCAAAATAGGACACATGCAATCACCTTCAACCATTCTCAAATTAAATTCATTCGAGCCATTATCCTCCTCGAGATAAAAATATAATGATGGACTAAATGCTAAATTTTGAAGCCAACAAAGCCACAAAACAACCTAGTTTTTCAAGAAACCCATCACCTAAATATAAAAAAAGAAAAATTTAGAACATGGGCAAGAAAGCTAATATCCACAATACTAATTATTTACCTTAAAAATCAAACAAAACATTAATCCTTTAATTGTTTTAACTAATTTCAGTACAAAATCATCCATCAAAGGCATATGAGACAAAGACCAATATCTAAACCACCAAACATGACCAATATTGTCAACTAAAAATGATAGATTCGATTCCTAAAGCAGAAACAAATGACCAGATCCAATGATCAACATAAAACCCACTCTGACTCACCTAAACCATCTTCAAAACCAAAAAGATAATGCATAATTCCATTGACTATGATGAACAACAACTCTTTCATTAACATATATAACAATGAATCAAATGTCAAATTATGGAGCAAAGATAGCCATAAAATTGTCAACTATTTCAAGAAAACCATCTTTCATATATAACAATAGAAAAAATCTAAAACATGATCAAGAGAAAGTCACACCCACAAAACTAATTATTTACTTCCATCAACAATCAAACCAAACACCAATCCTTAATTATTATTATTATTATTTTGAGTGATTTCAAGACAAAATCATCTAGCAAAAGCACATGAAAAAGAAGCAAACATCTGAATCACTAAACATGAGCAACAATATTAAAAAAAAAAGTATGCTAAATTTATAAATTAGCAACAAATGATCCGTCGTAATGACCAATACAACATCCACCATCATTAACCTCAACTCACATCAAAATTAAAAAGAAAACACATGATTCTGTTGACTATGATCAACACCCATAACTTCCTAAAAAAAAACGTTATCTTTATTACAAAAAGAAAAGCAAGCAGCATAGGATAAAAAGAGCTCCAAACCCCTGAAAAAAATCACAAACTCAACACGAACAACACAAACAACGAATCAGTGGAGAAAATGTTGTTAACATAATCTATTTTGAACAATACGTGTATCGTACCTGTATAGTATCGTAAGCAGCACTATTTTTTTTTAACAAAATAAATAACAATCATAGAAAATAACAATTACAGCACAAAAATCAACTAAAATTATTTCCTTGGAAACGACACCAAAATTTGTTGCGATGTCGCGGTCACACAAATTAATTACCCTAGCTTAAATAAACAAAATAGTATAAAGCAAACAAGGGGTCGATCCCATGAGGAAGATTTAGTTCAAATTTTTATGTTATACGATATGTAATTGGAGGGGATTGAGGTTATCTAGGCTATAACATAATTAAACAATTAAGCTAAATTAAATAAATCAGAAAACTATTAAGAGAACAAACCTTGATTTCAAGTAGACGTCTACCTATGGAAATCAAAATCGATCATTGAAACAATACATCAATTTATATTCTAAATATTTATCTTTTCTTAACATTAGTTAGTTAACAAATCTATCGTATAACTAACCTTAACCACAAACAATCACGGTGTCCGTATTAGTAATTTAATTCAATGGCAGCCTTATAAACTAGATAAGTTGATTAATTTAGATAACATAACTGTTTGCAGTTCATGTTTGATTTGATTGAATGTTTTCCCTAAGATTAATAATCTGGATCCGCCACAACTATTAATCTCAATTGCTTCACAAGTTTATATACCACAACTCCGGTTTTGATAGAAAACTTAGCAATAGATCATTTATAATAACAACTTAGAGTCTACTCTAGCAATTAAAATAAACAATCATAAGAAATAAGCATAGAAAAACAAGCATGTTCATCATATAAACTACAAAGAAAAGGTAAAATAAATCTCACAGTTCTTGAAATCCGAAGATTTTTGTGTCTTTGCAACCAAGAAAAAGAGTTTAGCATTGCATGTCTATTGAACAACTAATCAAAAAGGAAAGAAGAATGCATGATTTTGGGTTTTTGGAGGAAAGGGTGTATTTTCTCTCTCTTTTCTGGCCGCCCCCTCCCTTGTTTTGTCTCTTTCTTTTTGTTTGATAGGAAACCATAATCTCCCTTTCCTACCAAATAGTCATTTTCTAAGTAGACAATTTACATTTAAGTATTTCAATGACTATTTTCCTAAAAAAAGAGAAATAGCCTTGCATAGAATCTTCAAGCTTTGAATTTGACTTAGAGGAGCTAAATTGCTAAAACAAAGACTTGGATGTCAGTTTGGATGCTTTGGGAAGTACTTTGGACTTGTTTCTTCACAAAACCTCTCTGTTGGCAGAATTCATATGTCATCTTAGAAAAATCATATCTCTGTCATATGAGCTCGTTTTCTGCTAAACGTTTGTAGGCTGATAGGTCTTCGAGTTAGGAATTCAACAAAATTAAGTTTTCATGAAATGGACTTCTCTAACTCAAGATATCCAAGTCGGAATGGCTGAAGGTCAACATTGGCAAAATACGAGATTTGTCTTTGAATGCTGTGATTTCCATGCTCTTTCTCTTTTTATTTTTCTTGCCATATATGTATAGAAAGGTATGGATGTTAGCTTTCTAATATAACTAGAATCACTTCATTTCGATTTCTAGAGCTCAAGCTCTGCACAAAACATCAATCGGATGTCAAATCTACCAATTATGTTCAATTTATTTCTTTTTGAATCTTACATTTAAAAGTGCCTTCAAAGCATAAAACAAAAAATATTAAGACATTTTATATATAAAATATAGGCATAATACTGGTAAATGTGGGTAAAACTATCGAATAATATTGTTGCATCATAACTCACAGATGTACCCTTCCAAATAACAGAGACTGGGCATGCTTGAACAACAACTATGTTAGGACAAGACAAGTAGATTGTGCATTTAATGCAAATCACTGCGCACAAGCCAACTCTTCTAGAAAACAGACGAGCAATCACACCAACTTGTAGGCTCGTTGAAGCAACCCTCTACTGTCAAGACACCCAAGTGACACACCCATAAAATTGAGCTGAACAACAAAACACACCAGCTTCTAGCCATGCTGAAGCAAGCCTCCACTGCCAGAGATAAATTCATGAAAGCTGATGCGTAAGCCAACCCCAGGAATCAAACACAAAAGGATTGTAAGAGCCTTTAAAAAAAATGCCAATTGTAATCCACAACAGTCAAGAAAAAAAAAATGGTTGAATTCAAATGGCGATGCCTTGCAACCCACAATCATACAATTTTTTTTATATATATACTATGCACTTACTCCTTTCTGTCAACTGATCTGGCTCACAAAAAGAAGATGACAGTTGGAAAAAAACCAGAACCAAAGTGGCAAAGAAAGGATAGAATAATCAGTCTTTATTCTATACCGCATCAGTTTTCAACCAACTAAAACAAAGGATAGAATAATCATTCAACTATTAAAATCTACAGTCAAAAGCTCTCACACAAAGCTGATCTCTTCTACTGTATAATAATAATATTCATAATAAGAAATGCTACCAAACCTAAAAAGAGAAACACTTTCGCGGCGTCAAAAATAAAAAAGATGACTCTTCCTTTTATTTCATTCGTGCTTGATAAATATTAAAGCCAACACTATTTTCCCGTCGGAGAAACACACCTCAAATAACTGGTTTCTAATTATATTATGAGTTAATACTATTTTGTACTTTGACGTGGTAAAGTTTGTTTGTCGATAGTATGAAAACTAAAGAAGAAAGATAACAGTAAAATGGAGAGTAATAAAATATCAACTCATTTGTAATAATAAAAAGTAGTACATAAATGGTCAGTTGCAACAATTAATTGTTATCAGGTCGAAAGAAGCAACATCAGGTGGAGGCCAAAATGGTGATAAAAGGAACGGTGTCAAATTGGGACCAATACTGGCAATGCCAATAAGAATGCTAGCTGCTGCAGCAACTAGAGAGCCTCCTCTATGAGTTTTTTAGTGAGAGCTTTGGGGAGTCCCATCACGCTATCAGTTGTCCCCACCTGCACAAAATACCAAAAATCTTGATGCATGTTACGATAAAAGGAACAAGGAAACAGTTAGTCAATGGAAGATGCAATATCAGTTATCCAGGTCCTTATCCAGCTAAATAGCTTGTGGTTTTAAGTATCTAATATCTGTACGTGATTTCCCTGGGATCAAGGGTAGAAAGGACAGTCAGTCTAATTATAAACTCATTTCTTACTTTGAATAACAATACATATTTTACTCAATTGCAAGTTCTTCAAATGTATCATGTCTGGTTATCTAGGCTCCAAGGGATGCAGCCAATTGCCAAATAGACATATCACAGTAGTAAACCGGTTGCGCAGTTTCAGTTTAAAATCTAAAAGCATCAATCACTTCATGAAAGGACTAGCTCGGGACACTATAGTACATGCTTGTCCCTGCATCAAATGTTCCACTCTATGCGTCCTCCGTTACAATTTGTCCTATTACATATTGCACAGGGATTAGAAAACCCACCACTTCTTTAATGTAGGGCAATACCAAAGGATGCTCAATTATTAGCCCCCCGGCAACTCTGAGCACAATTCCCTCTTCAATCTGTGGAATGCATGAAAGAAAACAAAAGGAAATAAATACAGCTAGCCAATTCCATCAATGATATAACTTCACGAGAAAAATAAGTTTTACCAGCTTCTCAATGACTTCATCTGGTATTTCGTGGAAATAGATCTGTAGGGCATCACAACTTAACAGTTAGTCATTGGTAGATATCATCAGGTTAGAGAAACTATTACAAAGTGTTTCATCATTATGTATCTGTCTAATCACTGTATCATGTATGTGTTCTGCTATTGGCATCAGCATGGTAATCATTCAGGTTGTTCTAAGCAGAAAACCTTGACCACTACCAATTAAAAAAAAGACAAAGCAAATAGTACCTCCACTCTGTCCCATTCTCCTTTCCTGAATCCAGTTTTAAGATTTGTGACAAGAACTGATCCCACAGTTGCGGCATGTCCCCCAGAATACCCTGCACTTCATGTAAATAAATAAAGAAAGCAATGGGAGAGTAAAAGGCATGGAAAGAGAGTTGACACAATGCTAAGCAAACCTTTTATAAATTCCCATGCTTCTTCCTTGCTGGCTGGCTTTTCCCTGATCGCACCTTCATAGACTACCACCTTCAAATTGATGACAGTAGCAGTAAGAAGTAACAGAACAAATATATTTTTCATGCAGTGAGAGATCCTGTTGATTTCTAGCTACAAGCATGCATGCAAAACCAGTTTGTGGATGGAAAAGGAGGAATGGGGTAGGAATAGTAGGAGAGACGGCCCTTCCTCAACTGATGATAAAGAATTGGTCTCTAAAATACATCACCATTTTAAGTATAGAATCTCTCGTCTGATTTCCAGTTTACACAACCAAACAACTTGAACACCACAAAGGATATTCATTACCACCAAAAGATTAGCTCTCAATTTTAGGGAATTATCATTGCCATAGCTGTCTATTAAATTTGCCAAAATGTTTTATTCCAACAGAAGCTCACATATTACAAAATACTTGTCCCATCTACAGATACAGTTCACTGCAAATAATTATCATTTATACCTTATTAGTTTTCCTTTCTTGAGTTTTGCTTAGGTATAAGAAGAGGAAGAGCCAATAAATAATATGCAATAGCCTTTTCTTTACAAGGCTCACATGTATGCCAAAAAAATGAAATACAAATGACTAAATCAGGAAGAAAAGTATATCAATATATACTTGATCTGCAGTAATTAACAATGTTGGTTCAGCATCCTTAGTGTAGTCACTGATTGGGAGCTTTTGCAAAATAGTGTCAGCCTGACAAGAAGTTTTCACCAACTAAGGTAAGCACCAGAGTCCACGCTAAATTAAGCCAAAAGTATTGAGGCAACAACAATAGAGAGAAGGATGACAAGGTAAATAATGTCAAATTACCAACAGCATCATTGGCAAAAAATGGTGCACGCAAAAATACTGAAAACAAATATATAAACAGAATGAATCAAGTGGTATCCAGCAGCATAAGCAGGATTGGAAAGGCATGAGGACTATTAGAGAATCCACTACAACCATGTGATTGCAATGGTCATAAAAAGGGTGTTAAAAAAAAAACAGGTTCATCTATAATATTTGCATGATCTGACCCGACGCAACCCATCAAGATCAGATAATGTGAATATTATAGATGATAGTGAGTTAAGAAAATTAAAAATGGATATTACGAGGCGGGTGACGGGTCGGGATTTTTGAAACCGTATCAACTTGTATACCTTATACAAGCAGTATAAATACTCTCTCCATTTCTTAATCTCTCTCGCCGCTCAGCCTCTTATCCTCTCATCTCCCTCTCAACCTATATACCCTAAGAATGTGCGGTAACCTCCTCCGACCACCATTTTAATAAACTAAAATCACCAATCTCTTCCTCTCATCCTTATAACCAAAAGCCCAACTCAATATCGACAACCTCTACCTTACCCCTGTCAATCAAACCTTCAAAAAAAATCAAACCCCTAACAATAAACTTACTTAGGTCAAATTTCTCTCTTTCAGGTTTCAAGCACTGCATGCATCATTTTGCAAGTATATTTCTCCTCTCGTGGTATCTAAAGATCAATGAGGAGTTCCATGTAGCACAAAGGTTGTCTTTGTCTTGGGCGACAACGTTTTCTCACTTTTTGGATCAAAAGCAACTCCAATGAATCAAAAGCAAAGGCGTGAGAATGGCTAGTATCTGTCTATTGTATTGGCTGAAAGATTACGACTTTGGTATGCTTCCTTTTTCCTGATTGCAAATGTGAATATATATTGCATCATTAAATCCATATTGTGCTCCTAGTACTTTGGTTAAAATTGAAACCCGTGAATATCTGTAATATCCACGACCCTTTAGAGGTTAATTCAGTTTCTCAAGAACTAGTATGTTGTCATACCTTTAGGATTCAGTATTGTTGTGTTTGTTCAACCCGTGAATATCCGTAAAAATGTTTGTCCAACTCAATATATTCAACCCGCTCAGATGCCAAAAAAAATTCAAATGGGTCGGATTTACAATTTATAAAATATTAAAAGTTGAGTTAGATACAATTATGAGTTCAAACCCAACCCAATCCATGAACTCCCCTTGAACATTCCAAACATACACATACATTTGAGGATTTTCTTATCATTATCTAGCATCCACCCTCGCTAATAAATAACTTCCGATCAAATAGTTATATTTATTATTTCATTGAAAAGTTCCACTGAAGCTGGCTCACGATCCCTGAGTAGAAACAAGACCAAGAAGCTTTCCTATCAAAGCAGCATATGGGAAGCACCCAGTCTCCCATTTACTGCAAAACCAAGTGCAGTATCTAAAACATTACAATTTCTTGGTATCCTCGAGCATTGAAGGAACTAGTCTAAACCCAATGCACCTGAAGCATCTAAGAACAAGCAAAAAAGAAAGAAAGCAAAAACAAAACATACAGTGTCGGCGGCAACCAAAATAGTGGGTTCCTCATCCTTGTCTTGTTGATTATTCATAGTAGTAGTTCGTAAATTTGCTATAATAGCATCAGCCTGAGATGCAATTCACATTCATCAATTACTCGATGAAATTATTCTTAAATCAAACTTCCACTCCAATTTTATGATGTAACAAAAACATAACATAAATTAGAGAAAAAGAAAAAAAAAACAGTAAATAACCTTAACAACAATCATTTCAAAGTTTACCTTGGCCTCAGCAAGAGTCATTACTAAATCTTCTGGTTTTTCTTCGCGAATGCTCTTTTCATCAATATCTGCAGTCTACCAAAACAATTTCCAATTTTTAACATTATATACTGAAAATAAACTTTGCCAAGAAAAAAAGAAGACTGTAATTTAAAAGAAAAAAAAAAGAAGAATTTACAGAGATTGTGAATTCATATCCCATCTCTTCTAATATTTTCCTTCGTGAAAATGAGGCCGACCCCAATATTAACTGCAAACAAACACATGGATAAGTGGAAAGCAATTGCCAGTAGAAATTTATCTAGAATAAACCCTAATAATGCCCGTAAGTAATTTTTTTTAATTTTAATGGAGATTTATTTTTTAATTACCTTAAAAGAAGGAATGGCATCCATTCCTCCGTAGAAGCTGGAGATAGCTGAAGCAGGAGGGTAGAGATAGAGACAGAAAGTGAAGAATTGGTTAAGTAATAGGGCTTTTAGTATTAGTTGGCCGAGAGTGAGAAAAACGTGGCCTTTAACTTTGGAAAGCTAATTTCCAAAGAACTACGCCCAACTTTATATCATGTTTCAACCTTTTAATTTGGTTAATAGACTGAGTCGTACTTGCGAGTCCACAGGTAGAATTTCAGAGCTTGAGGTCGGATTCTAATTCCTTAATATTCTTTTTAAGTTGTCAAATTCAAATTTCTAAATCAAAAAAAAATAGACGCAACTTATTAGGTTGGAGATTTAATTAATGAATTGTAAGGTTAATTCAAGTCTGTCATTTTAACTAAAATTATATTGTTTTTATTTTTTTATAAGAAATTATTGGTTCTAGTCTAGTCAGGTTTAGCCGAGTCATTTAGGTTACCTGAAATTCATTACATCACTTAAATTTAACTAAGTTAATATTAAAATTAGTACAAATTAAAATTGTATCTAAAAAATTTTAAATTACTTTCATTACATCACTCAAGTACTAAATTAATATTAAAATTAGTTTAAATTAAAACGATTGAGAAAATTTTAAATTACTTGTTTATCAAAACTAGATATAATAACAATGAATCTACATGAATGTTAGCAACATACTCTCTTTTAAAAAAAGATAATAAATTCTATTTTTTTTTAAAAGCGCTCAATCTCAATTATTAAAAATAAACATAAATGATGATGAAAACATTAAGTGCCATATGTCTTCATCAAGTTAACAAAAATTAATTTATTAAATGAAAATATAATATTTATGGACCTAACAAAAAATATATATAATTATGTGATAATGTTAAAGTTATTAAATTATTTTACTAAGTTTCGTTTTCTAAATTATTTCCATTTATTACAAGAAATAATTTCAGATATTGGAATGTGAATCTTATTATATTTAATAAAATAATTATAATTATAATTATAAATTAAGTGATTGATAAAACATCAATTGCATAATAACAGTCACTTATTAAAGAATTTTAATTAAAAAAATAATTATTTTTAGTATTATCTATTATTATAGCATTCATTAGCTATAGAAACTTTTTCTTAATTTGATTAGGAGTGTCGAGGGGCGATGTCAAATAGCGTGCTAAAAACTTTTTGAGAGGTGTGTTGAAAAAAAAAAAGAATTTTGGGTATAATCATAAAATTTATGATTATAAGGTTCAGAAATCGCCACCTAATATTATAAATACTAGAAAATCTATGGTCTACGAGAGTATGAGTAAGAGACTGGTTATGCAAGGAGAAGACGCATCGTCTCCAGTATACCCTACCTAAGGTAAGTTGTATTTTTGTATGATTGTTATTCTAAGTCGAGTTTCTATTTGTTGGTCTCGTCTAACGTTCAAGGTAGATCTTCATTCGTGAGGAAGTTTTTATTTTATTGGGTTAAATTTTAATCATTCTAAAGTTTAAATGTTAGCATCATATTTATTTTGCACTTTATATCTTTAATATCTGAGGGTGTACGTGTAGTTTTACACCCCCTAGATATTAAAGTTTATAATTAAACCCTAAAACTTTAAATATAAAGTGAACAAAATAATTGGTGAAGGGTTTTTGATATTTTGATCAAATCCTAATAGATAATCATAAACTAGTTACGATATATGTTTTTTTTTATATTTTTAAAACATGAGAAAGATGCAATTTTTTTAATGAAAATATGCTTGGAAAACTTTTAGGATTTAGTCGTATGCATGAAACAAGATATTTTTGTTTTTTTAAGGGGAAATTAATTTAAAAGTTTTGATTTTTTTTTTAATTTTCAAAATTTTTAAGAAAGGTATCAAAGAAAACCGAGTATTTTAATATCGGATTTGTATTTTACAATATAAATATGCAGCCTGATATCATGCAAATTGGTAGAAAAACATACGAGAAAATCACAAATTTTTTGAATTTGTTTTGATTTTTTTTTTAATATATTATTATTATTATTATTATTATTATTATTATTATTAAATTAGGCTAGACCTGATCCAACCATCTAGACAGGGTCGAAACAAGCCTAGCCCGATTTAGTCGGGTTGGGCTGACTAGCAGGCCAACAATTTCTTCTTTCTTTTATTGGGGATGGAAGAAGAAGAAGCTCACGTAGCGCCAAAGTTTTAGCTGTCTTTAGGATTGAAGAAAAGCGCACTTTGAATCACTCTAATTTACTCTTCTTTTTGTATTGAATGAAGAGAAGATAAAGATAAGAATTTAAGCTCTAATTTACCATTTTTCTTCCCTTTTACCCGTTGGCCAACAACAAGAAAATAAGGGTTTTAATTTCAAAATTTTCCATTAATTACATTTTAGTCCATCATTTTCCCATGTTAGTTTATGTGGTCCTAAAGCTTCACTTCTTTCTTTTAATTTTGGTCCCATAATATTTCAATTTCCTCCAAAATTTGTTATTTTCTAATTAAATTGGATTCCCTTCAATTTAAATTTAGCCTATAATATTTTCCACACGTAATTAATTTAATTAATTAAATTCAATAATTTATTGTTCTAAAAATTTTAAACCAGGGTTTACGTTCTCCCTACCTTTAAAAATTTCATCCCTGAAATTTTAAATTTTTACATGAATCTCAAAATAACTCAGGATATCTCCTTCTCATCTCAGCCTCCCTTTCTCATGTCTCCTCTTCTACTTAGGAGCTTCTCTATAAGATTTTCACTATTGGAATTCTTCTATTCCGAACTTTCTTTTCACTATAATTTAATATCTCGATGTGCCTCACTTTTATGGATAGATCCTCTTCAATTTCTACGGGAATCTAAGGTACCACTCGAGATGGATTAATCTCCGCTTTACATAGCATGAATACATGGAACACATAATGTATTTTGGCCAAATATGGAGGTGGGGCCAACTGGTATGCCACGAGCCCTATTCTCTTCCTCACTTTAAAGGGCCCAATATATCTTAGTGTCAATTTACCTTTCATGTCGAACCACAACATGTGTTTCTGGAGCAACTTTTAGATACATTTGATCTCCCACCCCAAATTTAAGTGGTCTCCTCTAATTATTAGCATAACTTTTATGTTTGTCTTGAGCTGCTTTCATCCTATATTTTAGCACTTTCACCTTTTCTGAGGTGATTCTAATCAATTCTGCACTGATTATCCTTCAATCACTAACTCCCTCCCAACATAATGGAGTGCGACATTTCCTACCATACAATGCTTCATAGGAAGCCATCTCTATAATGGGTAGAGATTTTTGATGTTTTACCTTTATTTGTTGACATACACCACATTTAGCCACATACTCGGTTATTTTTTTCTTCAATTTTGGGTACCACTAAAATTCCTTCAAATCTTTGTACATTTTGGTACTTCTCAGATGTACAACAAATCTAGATTTATGGGTCTCCTTCAACACTTCTTCCTTCAACATTTTATCCTCATGAAGACACATCTGCCTTCCCATCACTACCATGCCATCATTCAGTATCTGGAAAAGAGTCTCAACTCCTGGTTTCATTCTATCCCTTATCTTTTTAGTATCAACATCCCTTATTTATGCCTGCAATATCCTATCTCGGAATACTGACCTGACTTTTAACTGAACTAACAATGAATCCCCTGGCCCAACCTCTATCTTGGCGTCTATCTTTCTCAGTTTCATTAGCTTTCTACTATCACACCCATCTTAACTCAACTCTACTGCTTCATTTTTGCGACAAAAAACATCTCTAACAACATTAGCCCTTCCCGGGTGGTAATCTACCACAACATCAAAGTCTTTAATTAACTCTATACAGAATCTGTAGCCTTTGAAGTCGACAAATACCGCAAACTATTATTATCAAGAGGAATTTGTACCTAAGACCCATACTAATAATGCATTTACAGTCTTACGGCAAATACAACCGAAGCTAAATATTCTAGGTCATGTAAACCCAATATCCATTCAAAATCAGCTCTCATACTGATTAGAAAGCACGGTATTCTTGGTAGCCTAATTAGGAAAATGATAATATAAATGGAAATAGTTTTGGAAATTTATAGTTTCACGTATTATTTCAATCACCACAATCTTCCACGATCTAATAAAAGCTAAAAATAATACTACACTTTTCATCTCTTTCTATATAGAGGTTTTTGATCAACGCTGCTGTTCTGCATGAAACCCGGAAGTCAACGAACCCACAGCCAATGGACGGCCGGCCAGCCAGCCAGCCAGCATAACTCAGTTTTCACATCTTCTTCTTATCCATCTACATGTTAATGCAACATTTTAAACTGTGTTTAGCTTAGAAAGAACATTTATTTTTTTTTTAATGTTTTTTCAAATCTAAATAGTAGAATAATTTCAGAGTTGAACCCAAACTCTTGCGCATGATGAATCACATTTAAGAACAGCAGGTTTCATTTAAAGCAGTCCAGTGACAGTGAAAGTGACGCGGCAATGGAAAGCAGAAACAGAGCCCGACGGTTGGGGCATATCACTTTTGTCATTAATGTCTGCTTCTCCTCTCTTAAAACCCCGTACGTGTCAAATTATCCTGCTTAATTTGTTTTTTTTTTTTTTTTATTTAAACAAAATCCGTCACCGATATCATGAATAACTGTATATTTGGCGTTGTGATGAAAATAGTATTGTAAGATTTTATTAATTGCAAAGAGACAGAAAATATTTAGTACCAAAGAAATCCATGGTCATCTTTTATTACTTGTATTGTTCCATCATCACTATTTAAAGGGAAAAAAAAGAAACAAGTAGTCTGGCTGGCTAAACTCCACAGAAGAATAGCAGCTGCATCGAAAGCAGAATCAAAGCTCGTGATTGGAGGTAAGGAATATTACTACACAGGACAATAATCATTTAAAACTGTTTGTTTTCCTTTTCTTTTGGTTTCTCTTTCATTTCACTCGAGAAAAGAAGCTGTACGTGTTAATGCACACGGAGCAGAAAAGAAGAAGGAAATAGGTCAACACCAACACCGGTTCTTGAAGAAGAAGATGATGATGAGCCACCATAGACTACAATAGACACGAGCTCCACATTATAACAAGGAGTAGGAGGAGGAGCCATGAAAGGATTTCTTTTAGTCACAATCTTGGTGTTGCTTCAGTGCACGTTGGGTCAGCAAGATTTCTTCAAGTCAAGAATTGAACGGTCGGCATTGCTTGATCTCCGGTCTTCGTTGGGGATAAGAAGCACAGACTGGCCGATAAAATCCAACCCCTGCAAGAAATGGACAGGAATCCAGTGCAGAAACGGGCGGGTCACTGGGATAAATATATCCGGGTTTAAGCGGACTCGGGCCGGGCGTTTGAACCCCAGTTTCAGTGTTGGTTCTTTGGCTAATTTGACTTTCTTGGAGTCTTTTAATGCTTCAGGGTTTTCACTTCCTGGTTCAATTCCGGATTGGTTTGGTTACCGGCTTGGTTCTTTGAAGGTTTTGGATCTCCGGTCTACTTCAGTTACCGGGCCGATTCCTGCTTCGCTTGGTAATTTAACTGGACTCAATGCTTTATATCTAGCTAATAATAATCTTGCTGGTAGTATGCCTGCTGCATTGGGGCAGTTAATGCAGTTATTAGTTCTTGATCTTTCAAGGAATTCACTTACTGGGCTAATTCCAAATGATTTTGGATTGCTTAGAAATCTATCATGCCTTGACCTTTCTTCGAATCACTTTTCTGGACCCATACCATCTACTTTTGGTAGTATTTCTGGGCTGCAATTCTTGAATGTATCTGATAATAGTCTTGTGGGTTCGGTGCCTGTTGAATTGGGCTATCTTTCTCACTTGGTTAAGCTTAATCTTGGTATGAATGTGTTATCCGGGTCGTTGCCTGTAGAGTTTATGCGGTTGAGGAATTTGGAAATGTTGGTGTTGGGGCATAATAGATTGGAGGGTAGATTGCCTGATGGTTTGTTTTCGAGTCTTGGTAAATTGAGAGTTTTGGAGTTGAGAGAGAATAAATTTGATGGTGCTCTTCCTGGTGCGTTGTGGTCGTTGCGGAATTTGCAGGTTCTTGATGTTTCTGCTAATAATTTTACAGGTGATTTGTCAAACTTTAGTTTCAAGGGTCATGCCAGTGGTGCTGTGTTTAATCTTTCGAACAATCAGTTATATGGAACTACGGCTTGTTTATCTGGTAACTATACTTCCATTGATTTGTCTGGTAATTATTTCCAAGGAAAGGTTCCTCGTATTAGTCCAAGCAATGGTAGCCTTGACATGAACTGCCTTCAGGCGGTCCCTGATCAGAGAAGGTTGGAGGATTGTAGTTTGTTTTATGCTGGGAGAGGCTTAACTTTTGATTATTTTGGAAATCCAGAACCAAGACAGCAACTGTTACCAACGCCTGCCCCAAGGAGACGCAAACAATGGATATACATTTTGGTGGTATTGCTTGGTGGAGTTGGTTTCCTTGCGTTTTTTATACTGGTGATAGTATTGGTCCTTAGGAAGTGTAATAATGCCATTTCAAATGAAAGAGGAAGCGCAGATGTAGGGCCTGTTCCAGAGGGAGATAGCCCACCACTTCCTAAGGATCCTACTAGCGTATCTAGTCTGGGAGAGTCATTTACATACGAACAGTTGCGCAGTCTGACTGGTGAATTTAGTGAAAGAAATCTCATTAGACATGGTCACTCTGGAGATCTCTACCAGGGTTTTCTGGAAGGAGGAATTCCCATAGTTGTTAAAAGGATCAATTTGCATAGCTTGAAAAAGGATTCCTACGTGACTGAATTAGAGTTTTTCAGCAAGTATTCTCATGCACGTTTGATCCCGCTTTTGGGACATTGTTTGGAAAACGAAAATCAGAAGCTTTTGGTGTACAAATATATGCCAAATGGAGACTTAGCTGAATCTTTGTTCAGGGTTACCGATTTTGACAACAATGGTTTGCAGTCCCTCGATTGGATCACGAGACTGAAAATTGCAATAGGAGCTGCTGAAGGCCTCTCTTACCTACACCACGAGTGTAACCCTCCCCTTGTTCATAGGTACTCGTACTTTCTTTTACATAGCCTCACTTTCCTTCACGTTGATTGGATAGTTTTTCTGATTATGGTGATCTTATTTTGCTTTATTTATATCTGAATCAGAATTATAATGCATCATGTGAATAGAGAACCTCACAACTTGCACATTCAGAATTCAGTACGCAATCTTTTGTGCTTGAAATCTTGTCGATACAAGGTCTGTCTTAGATGATATTCTCGATCACCTATTTATTGCTAATTAGAATAGTGGTTTCTGCTGCTTAAATTCATATGAGACTGGAATAAATGTTGCAATGTTCAAGTGTAAGCTGAATTACAAACTGTCTTTGCCCTTGAATACTAGCTCAACAAGTAGAGGAATAGGGTGTGGCTAGAGCGGAGGATGTAGATTCAAATATTGATGAGAGCATTTGTCTTTGGATAATGTTTCTGCAGATCATAGCAGCACTTCTCAAATGCTTGAGACATCATTTTCTTTGTTTAAACTAGGAACGAGTCATGTAGCTTGCATGGTATTTCTATATCTTTGTGATGGAAAATTTCCTTTTTGTTTTCGAAGTTCTAAAATGCAACTATCTTTTGGTGTTTGAAGAGATGTTCAAGCGAGCAGTATCCTTCTTGATGATAAGTTTGAGGTTCGACTTGGAAGCTTGAGCGAGATTCATATCCAGGAAGGGGATTCACACCAAAGTGTTCTCACAAGGTTCTTGCGGAAGTCCCAGTAAGTATTATAGCTATTAATTTCTTTGAGCATTTTAAAGTAGTGCATTAACTAGGAACTGTGGCAGTGGTCTGTACATGCCATGATTTGTTGTTCTTTGCCATGTTACATAATACAAGTGATCATAATGAGCAGAAAATGGGTTCGGTGTTCAATTAACCAGATGTAATATCCTGGAAAGTTCACTAGTTTTGTTTCTAAGGTAGTTTGGTCCCCTCCTTTTGTCTTTGGCATCATCAGTGTCCTTGAGCATAAATGATACCATAAGTGCACTTGGTTCTTTTAGCATTTGGTTACACGAAAACAAGTGGCAAGTAATGCTGTATGTGTAAGATAAGAGAAGATTAATGTATTTTCCTTTCATTGATGCTATGACTAATGCTCATCTTTTTTCTTTTTTCTTTTTTCTTTTTTATTATTATGCTTTGTCGAAGATGTAGTAATAACAATTCCTCGTGCTAATGTGCAGATCCTCTGTCTCTGATCCAGGAACTTCTGGTACGTATAATAACTCTCACAAGTTAAATTATCAATCTTTTAAAATTTGTAGCACGTTAATTTTCCATCATAGTAGGAATAATTATGAGATTGCTTTGAGGTCAATCATTGCCAAGGACCCAGTTGCTCATTCTTAAGTAGAGATGACTGTGAAGCTGAATCCATTCTTATATTCTAATCCTTGACTGAATAATCGTGGTCGACACTTTATTCATACATTGCACTAGTATCCCAACAAATGATATAGCTTCGAAGTTGATGTTTTACAAAGAATTCATGCATAACTAGTATTTAGCCAATTGCAGCTTTCTTTTTCTCAAATGATTTTGGGTATTATTACAAGTGTCAGTTCTTCAGCTTTTCAATGAGTTTGGAAAACAAAATTAATTAAATCCTGATATATGTCTTTGATAATGGACAGGCTCGTCCCCGATTACTTGTGCGCATGATGTGTATTGTTTTGGTAAGGTCTTGCTTGAGCTCGTTACTGGCAAGCTTGGCATCAGCAAATCAGATGATGCTACCACAAAAGAGTGGTTAGAACAGACGCTGGTGCAGATCAGTATATATGACAAGGAACTGGTGGCAAAGATTGTTGACCCATCTCTGATCATAGATGAAGATTTATTGGAAGAGGTATGGGCAATGACTGTCGTGGCCAGGTCATGCCTTAGCCCCAAACCTTCCAAACGTCCTCCGATGAAATATGTTCTCAAAGCGTTGGAAAACCCTCTGAAAGTGGTGAGAGAGGACAGTTATAGCTCAGAGAGGCTGAGGACAACTTCATCTAGGAGATCTTGGAGTGCTGCTTTTTTTGGTAGTTGGAGACACAGCTCAGATAATGTCACAGTTCTAGGCCATGCTAACCGAGAGGGGATCAGTGGCTTAAAGCAGCCAGGGAGAGTTGGATCACAAGGCAGTGGTCGGATTGAACATTCATCTTCTAATAAAAGGTTATCCAACGAAATTTTCCCTGAGCTGCTTGAAATGCAAGATATGGAGAGGCTAGATGAGCATTAGATGACCCGCTGTGGTGATCGTAATTGTTCATATATCGCGTGGGTTTCACATTTGAGTGCTCAACAGCATCCTTGAATCCGTCTTGGATGGCATTTCATCAAAAATCAAAGCCATTAAATGATGGTTTTCATCTGATGGGGTGCGTGCAATGTGGACAACACGAGAGTGGAAGGACTTGTTTTACAGAAATATTCTTGAGGCTTTGTGAGCTTGTTAGTTTCGGACACAAGCTGGAATTGATTATTTCTCGTAGTTCCTGAGTATGGAATACAGAGATGTAAAAGATGAGGTTTCTTTTCAATGTTATCAGGTTTTTCCACTTAAAAATAATATTAAAGTTGAATTTATTTATTTATTTCAAGCACAAATACACTTTCATAAAAATACATGTATTTTGCGTCAAGCATGCACTAACCAGTTTTAGGTGACCATTACTCGAATCTTTTATCGGGCTGTTTTGTTCGCAGCCCAACGCCTAAATATCAAACTGAATCTACCTCTAAGCAACAATTAAATCACCACATAACAAGAATTTGGAGGAATTAACTTCGCACGGATGCATCGTTGTCTGATTTTCATTTAGCAAAGTTTTTTAGAAACTATAATAATAATAATAAAACCATATAACTAATAATAACTTCTAACTGTACACGTGAACAAATTATATATATATATATATATATATATATATATATATATATATATAATTGGAGGTGTCATGACGTATTTCTAGGTTATTCCTCTAAATTTATCTAGTTTCTTTTTAAAATAAAAAATAAATTGTAATAGCAAGAAGACCGGCGATGAGGAAAAAGCTGGTTGTGAAAAGATTTCAGATATACATAAAATCAAGCTGTAATTTTAGATAAATTAGGAGTTTAATCGTACCTTATTTGACCAAAACTAGAGAAACAATGTGAATTTAAGGTCAAATTAAATGATTTTTTAACGAATATGCATAAAAATTAAGTCCATGAATATAATTAGATTTTTAATTGGCCAAATTGATTTAATTATGGGCCAAATTAAAAGTTTAATTATGTTAAAAAAATTAATTTGGGATTTAATGAGGTGCAATGATTTAATTAAACTTTAAATGGGTCAAATTAATATTATTGGAGGCTTAATTGGTGAAAACTTAAGTTTGGGAGCCCAATTTGAACATAATTGAGAAGATTAGAATTTTAGATGACCAAATTTAATTTTTACAAAATCAATTGGTTCAAATCAGGGAAAAATCACAAGAAAATCAAAAGTTTAGGATTAATTAAGGGCTAAATTGAAGAAACTCGCAGTCAGGAATTATTTTGCAAAAGACATCAAACTATAACGGCTCAATTATTTGAAATCAAGGGTAAAATTAAAGAAAATTGAAGTTTAATGGCCAATTGAGGGTCAATTTGCATAAATCTAAAACCAATAACCACAATGGAAAATGTGCTAAAATTTTAGGTTGACATTAAAGTTCGGCAGGGGTGAAATTGCATGAAATTAAAAATTTATGGTCAATTAAAGGTATAATTGAAAGACATTAAAAGTCAGAGGACCAAATTGAACTTTGGCCAAACTCCTGAATTAAAACTCTAAAGCCCTAAAACTATGTCATTTTGAAAATAGTTAAAAAAAAGAGTCTTTGTTAGGCTGCCAGTTAAGCCTGACCTGTTTCAGCTTGACCTGAATGTTTGGTTAGGGTCTAACCCAATTTATATTTAATAATATATTATTAATATAATATAATAATAAAAAAACAATGAAAAAAATTCCAAAACATTTCATGGATCATTTCAAAATATTTGTGATTTTGTCGCATGTTTTTCCAATAATTTTGCATAATATCGAGCTGTATATTTACATTGTAAGATACAAATCTGATATTAAAATACCTGATTTCTTTGATTTTTTAAATTTAAATATTAAAAAAGTCTCAAAAAAATCTAAAATTAATTTCATCTTAAAAAAAAACACAAAAAAGTATTTTGTTTTTGTGCTTACAGCCAAAACCTAAAAGTTTTCTAAGCATTATTTTTATAAAACAAAAAAAAAATGCATCTTTCTCATGTTTTAAAATGCAAAAATAGGTATTGTAACTAGTTTATAATTATCCATTAGGATTTGATCAAAATATCAAAAACCTTTCACCAATCATTTTTTTCATTTTATATTAGAGTTTAGTTGTAGACTTTAATATTTGGTGGTGTAAAACTACACAGTAGAGTATATCTACAGGTATTAAAGATACAAAGAAATAAATGCGATGCTAAAATGATAGACCTTAGAATGATTAAGATTTAACCTGATAAGATAAAGACTTCCTCACGAATGGAGATTTACCTTGAACCTTAGACAAGACCAATAGATAGAAACACGACCTAAAAAAATAATTAAACAACAATGCAAAATGAATCCTCCTCTGAAGGAGCTTTTGAATATGTTAAGGGCCCCGTCTTGAAAGCTGGAAGTAGCTCCTACACCCATGTTACTCCCATTCCATTGGCTTTGACCTCTGTGGATCCTACCTCACAATCTTTTGGTGAGGGGACTCCGCCTGTGACTCTTACATCTGCTTTCAAATCTAGTGATTTCCCTTGGGTAAGACCTTTGGCACTTAATCTAACCACATCTTTCTTAACTTTATTCTGTAGATAGGGTGCACTAGGGGTGATATGTATTTCCCTTGCACAACTAGTCCCTTACCCAGACTCTCACAGACCATAGGTTTCCTAGTAACCATAATACTAGGTAGCGACTCCTGAACCTTATAATTATAACTTTATGATTATACCTAAACCCTCTTTCCTTTCCAACATCCTTTCAGAAGATGGATACCGTCATCGCTCGACGCCCCCACATGCACCTTACAACATGAGGTTACGTCGGTTAAAGTAGTGGACCAAAATTTCAGGATCCAGATGCTGATGTGAGAAATAAATATGCTAAAAAAAATTAATAAAATAAAGCCGTAGAGATAGGACTTGATTTTTAAAATTTAATTTGAATGATATAGTTAAATAGTTCTTAAAGTTTTGAGGTGTAATGCACCTTCATCATCAACTCATAGTTGTAAAGACTAAGTTAATTCAACAAGTTGACTCAAAGTTAGCTAGGGCTAGGTGTATAACTGGTTGGATTATGGAATTAACCCAATCAAAGCCCACACACGATTGATTAAAAAATGCAAGTTTTTGAGCACAAAACAAGTGTGTAGTGAAAACGAGCTGTTACTTGTTAAGCTCAGCTTAACAAGTTGAGAGAATAGAAGGAAGAATGATAGAAACTGAGAAAGAACAGAGCTAAGAGAGAGAGTAGAGAAACGAAGCAAAGAATGAATTAGTCTTCTATATATTTTTATTCTTATCCTTTACCATCAATACAATGAGCTTGATATTGAGCATTGCCAACCAATTATTAGATTCTTCCCCTAACTAACTAACAAACTCTTCTAACTAATCTCCAACTTACTAACTAATGATAGATTGTGTGTTCCTCAAGTCTTCATCTCTAGCTCCACCCTTGTTGCATCCTAATAGTAATGATTCTCATGTTGATGCAATTTAAGGTGTAACAATACTCCATCTTAAAAAAGATTATTGACCTTAAGAATCAGCAGACCTCAGCGAGAGTTTAAGGTTCGGTGTTAAACTCTGGAAACTACAATTGAATCTTTACCAAGTCCTCCCAAGTTGTGTCTTCAAGGAAAGAATTAGACCATTAGATTAAGCCTACCACTACAGCCTTATTGTCTTTTTTCATAAGCTTCTTGTCTAAAATGACTATTGGACAGACCTTGATTCTTCCTTCTGCGTCCGCTATTGGCAGTGTTTGTGAAACTATGGCTACATCTCCCACCTTTTATTTTAGTAACGAGATATGGAACATAGGATGCACTGCACCACCCTCTGGTAGCTTGAGCTTATAAGCTACAACTCCAATTTGTTCCATCACTTATAAGGGCCATAGTACCTAGGATTTAGCTTGAAGTTCTTCCTATACATGACACTACCCCGCCTGTAAGGTTGTAGTTTTAAGAAAACCCAATCCCCCTACTAAGAATTTCCTTTCAGAATGCTTCTTATATGCTATTTGTTTCATCTTATTCCTCTCCCCTTCTAGTAGTCCTTTTATGAGTTGATCTATATTAATTCTTCTTTGTATCCATTCTTGTATAGCCGTAACTTGAGTAACCTCCATGAGTACCATATCTCTTGCTGGAGGTTCATAGCTAACACAACCAAAAGATTGATGTCTTCTCCCAAGTACAGGAGTGTTGAAGTAATAAATAACCCGACAAAACCGAGGTTGAACCACAAGGAGGTTAACTATATAAATTATAAATAACAATAATACAACAACAACAACAAGAACGATAATAATAATAATAATAATAATAATAATAAAGAGAGCTTTGAGATGTGATATTGATATAAGGATTAAACAATGATAAAAACAATTATCAAGGTTAGAGGATCCACAAATGGTATTTCAAACAAGTATAGTATAAATTCTTATTATTCAACTAGAAACCACACATAAAGAAGGTTCCGATCAGATTATAAATTGTTAACATGATTACATTAGTTATCTCATTCGAATAATGCTAATACTTGTAAATGTTGTCAAGCATTCATGATTATAACTTATGTTAACAACAAATCAAGTTCCTTTCATAGCACAGGTGTCGGTTATACCATACGGTTTGGGCTATGAAAGTGCTAAGTATTTTTTGTACCAAGGGTTATACAACATAAATCTAGATTAACCATTTAACAATCAAAGTATTAAAAGCGAACAAGATAACAAATATAAAACATGTTAGTATTAAACATTAAAGTCCATGTTGAGTTTACACTATACTTATTCTTACACTATTAACGTAACCTTTTCACCTTGACATAATAAACTTGACTAAACATAATAAAGAAGAGAAACATAAATAAACAAGATAAGAACATAAATAAGATATAAGTTAACTAATTAAAAGAAAGGAAATGAAAAGCATAAATAAGAGATTAAACAAAACTTAAGCATTACAAAGAGAGAGAGCAAGAGCATGATCTGAAAACCAAGATGTCTAAATGCATGGCAAATGCCTCCTTTTATAGGCCAAAATTTGGAACTATTGATTTGATGACTAATTGTTAAGTGGGTGGCCACATCTTGACTTGGTGACAATCCTTATCTTCTTATCTGAACAAAACGTCATTGATAACGTCAGAATTTGAACATACTTAAATCATAAAACGACCATAATTGGAAGGTACCCACAATGACCATAATTGTATTCCTTCCTTCTGATCTTGGAAGCCCTTCCACGAAATCCATTATAACGTCTTGTTAGGTACCCCTTGGAATTGGTAGGGGTTGCAACAATCCAGGAAAAACAACCTTTTCTACCTTAGCTTGTTTACAAATATCACACTGTAGAACTATCCTTTACATTAGTTTCTTCATAAAGGGCCAATAAAAGTGAGCCTCAAGTCTTTTATAGGTATTCTAAATTCCCGCATGACCACCAATATAGGAATCATATAGAGACTTGATGAGGTCTTCCCTCAACAATTTGGTAGACCCTATGACAATTCTTCCCTTATACTTGATCATGCCATCTTCGTATACAAAGTTAGGAAACTATGTGGTATCCCCACCATCTTACTAGTGACCATGTCCTGTATAATGGTATCCTCTTTATAGGAGGCATATATCTACTCATACCAGGATTAAATTATCTTTGTTATGGTTGTGAAACCACCACCTTCTAGCTTGTCCTCTTGTAGTTTGCCTATCACATAAGTATCCCTTCTAGATAATGCATCTGCAGCTTTATTCTCCTTTCCCCTTCGGTAAATGATCTGATAATTCAATCCCAATAATTTTAGTTAGACCCTTCTTCTGAATAGAAGTATGAATCTTCTGGTCTAACATATGCTTGAGGCTTTCGTGATCAGTTTGAATGACAAACTATTCTGGTTCCAAGTAATGCCTTCATTTATCAACTGCCATCAGAATAACAAAGTACTCTTTCTTATAGATGAATCATCCCAGGTGTCTAACCCCTAGAGCGTTGCTCAGAAATGCCAAAGGTCTTCCTTCTTGGCTAAACATCGCTCCAATTCTAGTATTGAAGCCTCACACAAGGCTCTTTTTAGAATGTGGAAAGCCTTTAAGGTACCCTCATGACAAAAGAAGTTATTCTTCTTGAGCATATATGTTAGGGGTTTATTGATAACACTAAATCTTCTAATGAATTTTTTATAGTAACAAGCTAGGCCTAGGAATCCCCTTAACTCCTTAATGGATCTTAGGACTAGCCACTTTTGCACTGCCTTCATCTTCTTAGGATCAGTTGCCACTCCATCCACTTAGATTATATGTCCCAAGTACTCCACTTGTGGCTCACCAAATGTGTATTTAGATTTTTTTGCAAACAATTGGTTAATCTTAAGAGTTTCTAAGACTTTTTCCAAGCGATTGATATGTGCTTCATAAGAAGAACTATAAATGAGGATATCGTCAAAGAATACTAAGATAAATTTCCTCAAGAATGGTTCTAAGATATCATTCATCAATGCTTGAAAAGTAGCGGGAGCATTCGTGAGACCAAAAGGCATTACCTTGAATTCATAGTGCCTTTGGTAAGTGTTAAGTGTTGTTTTTTCTATATCTCCTTCATGCACGAGGACCTAATGATAGCCCGACCTTAGATCCAGTTTTGAGAAGAAGCTAGATCCTTGTAACTCATCCAATAGGTCATCTATCAGAGGAATGGGAAACTTGTTCTTAATTGTGACTGCATTTAGCTGTCTAAAGTCCACATAGAAACACCATGTTTTGCTCTTCTTCTTTACTAGTAGAACAAGAGAAGTAAAAGGACTTATGCTTGGTTGTATAATGCTATGTTGTAGCATCTCCTTAACCATCCTTTTGATCTCTCCCTTCTGAAAGAATGAGCTTTTATAGGATCTGCAATTGACAGGTTAAGCTTCTGGTTTTAGTGGAATCTTGTGATCATGTTTCTTGGTAGGTGGAAGCTCTTTTGGTTTTGTAAATACAGTTGCCTAGTCTGTTGGCAATCTTGTTATCTATGTGTTAGTAAGTACATGGTGTGGTTCTGCTTTTACTTCTATAAAAAAAATATTGCCCTACAAACCCCGTTATAACTGCCCTTAAATTCTTCTGGACCTTCTCTACTGTAATGCACTGAAGATTGGCTCCTTCCACAATGCCTCTGAGCTCGATCATTCTTCCCTCCTTTCTAAAGGATATTTTTATTTTGATGAAATCAAATAGAACTGGTGAATTTAGCCAATCCATTCCCAATACTACATCACACCTTCCTAGTTTCAAAATCTTTAAATCTACTACAAATTCATAGTTTTGCATAAACCATTTAAACCCCATTGTATAGGAATCATATAATATGGTACTGCTATTTGCTATTGTTACTGCTAAGATTAAGGATCTTTCTACAGAGATTTGCAATTCTCCCGCAATGTGCTCATCAATGAAGTTGTGTGTGCTTCCATTGTCAATGAGGATTACTAACTCCTTTCCATGATAACTGCCTCTAATCCTAATGGTGTTATGTGCATAATTATCTGCCAATGTATTTAATGATAGACTATATTCTTTAATCTTCTTATTTGTCATCTGCTCTTTAATGATGTTTTTTGCTTCTACATCCAGAAAGTCGTCCTCCTCATTACCAGCAATCATGTGTAATCCTTTAACACTGTACTTATACCCTAGCATGAACTTATCTCCATACTTGAAACATTGCCCCAACCTACACCTTTGTTCATACATAATCTCCGAAACTTTTTGTTTCTACTGTTTATCATTCATATATGGATTGGTGTACTTAGTTTGAAAATTACCCATTGGCCTACTAGATTGTATAGCAGTTGTAGGCCTGGATACAAATTTGTTTTTTCTTGCCAAGAAACTGTTCGATTCCTCCTGCCATTTAGCTTGATCAAAAGTTGTCATCAATGTCACTAGCTTTAGTATCTTTAATATAGGTTTGATATCTTCCTTTAATCCACTAATGAAACTAGAGATATAGTAGGATTCAGGAAGTAAGAGATTTAGTGAATGTATTAGTGACTTAAGCTCCTCAAACCTCTCTACATATTTCTCAATACCACCTTCCTGTGTTAATTTGTTGAACTCCTATACTATGTTAGCTTTATTGCCAAACCTGCTGCTTATGGCTCCTGAGAATTCTTCCCAATCAATTGAATATTCCACACCACACATGTAGCCTTCAAACCAGATCTCAGCCTTCCCTTCCAGGTAAAGAGATGCTAGTTCTACCCATTGTTGGAAAAGAGTTGAGTTGAGTTTAAAAAACTTTCTGCACTTTTTAAACCAGCCTCTCAGATTATCTCCCTAAAATGACATAAGATACATCCTTGGAAGAGAAGGATTATTCATCGTTTTTTATTGTTCATTGGTTTGATCTCCCCGAACATGACCTTTTCCTCTTGATAGCATTCCAAATGGACTACCCCTTGCTGATGTATGTAATATTCCCTTGGAGTTGCTTCCCAAATCCTTCCTCGTCACCTGATTAGCAAAGAATGTTTGGAATTGATTTGATGGTGTTTCAATTTGTGAACTAATTTGATCAGTTCTCCTATTTTATTCACTAAGTTGTTCTTGCCATTTATTTTGTTGATCGACCAAAGACTCTTGAAATTCTTGTTGAAGGTTCTGCATCATCTGCTCCTCCAACTTCTTGTAGTGATCTTCAATATTTTTCAATTTATGATTTTTCACCATGTTGTTGGATTTTAAGGCTTTGATACCAATTGTTAAGCTCAGCTTAACAAATTGAGAGAATAGAAGGAAGAAGGATAGAAACTCAGAAAGAACAGAGGTAAGAGAGAGAGGGTAGAGAAAGGAAGGAGAATGGATTAGTCTTTTGTATATTTTCTTCTTATCCTTTACCATCAATATAATGAGCTTTATATTGAGCATTACCAACTAACTAATAGATTCTTCCGCTAACTAATTAACAAATTCTTTTAACTAATCTCCAACTAACTAACTAACAATAAATTGTGTGTTCCTCAAGTCTTTGTCTCTATCTCCCCCCTTATTACATCCTAATAGTAATGCTTTGTATGATGATGCAGCTTAGGGTGCAACATTGCGTGAACCAATTGAATAGAATTGGAAGAAATCAGAAGAGAGTTTTTAGTAGAAGAATGAAGAAGGCGGTGGCGACAACAACAAGTAATATAGCAGAAATGGTAGCAGCAACAGTTGCATTACAAAAACAATAGTTAAAGTTAGTTAATATAGTTTTGATCTATTGATAGTTAGTACTTAGAAGTTAACGGGCTTTTACTTGGTTAGTTAATAGTCATTGCATAAATGGCCTTGTATTAGAAACGTGAAAAACAAGTAATAAGAATTTATTGTTTCTGTAACATTATAGTTTCTTCTTCTTCTTTCTTACATTACACTGCTTGTTGAGAGAATTCTTAACACATGAACCTTATGATTACTAAAGAGAGTCCTTCAATTTGAGCACAACACGTGGTTCATGTCATGCTTCATTTTAAGACGGTGCTAGATTTTAAGACAGAAGAAATAGAAATATTTGAGGACTCATTTGTTTTATAGAAAATGGTTTTCTAGAAATTACATTCCTAACTTTCTCATATTTGTTTTGTTGGGTTTCCCGAAATACATATACACAACAAAAACGATAAATTTAAAAAACAAATGGGAGTCTCAAGGATCTCGTTAGACAGATCTAGAGTTGTTTAGGGTTTATATGAAGATTACCTAAAGATCAAATATTCTTTTCGACTTTAAATATTTGCTTCAAGGCTAAGTGTTGCAAACCATAAATTGTCAAAGTGTGTTGCCTCTAACAATAATCCACATGAACCATTAGTGAGAAATATCCTAAATCATTTTAGAAGAGAGATATCATTATACTTTAAAGTGTTGGCTCTTTTCTTATATATTTTAAGTGTTTAAGTATTGTGCTCTGCTCATATTTTACATCACCATTCACATGAAGTAGGAGGCATAGCATTCTATTTATAGAGAAACCTAAAAACTCTATAATTGGTAAAATATCAATTTTCTCCTTAAATAATATCTCATATATTATTTTAGGCTAATTTTAGAAATTTATTCAATCAAGTCCTTATTTGATTGTTTCTAGATCTAGAATTGCAATCACTTGTATTAATTACATTATAGTCCTCAATTTCTAAAATTTATTTATAATTAAGTCACACATGATTAATTATCTCATTTTAATTTATAATCAATGGTTTTTATGTGTGACACATTAGATTCTCCAATAAGTTAACCTAAATATAAATCACAATTCCAAATAAAATAAGATTAAATTAATTAATTTATTATCAATTCAACAATTGATTAATTTATATTTAAAGATTAAGTATAATGTCTAGTAACTTGTCATGACCCCTCAAATATTAGAAAAATCATAAGTGGTTTGACTTAACCTTTTAACGACTAGTTTCTCAGTGTAATTATTATCCCTTCATCAATAATGTTCTGATTTAGACATTATAGCATGAAGTGTCTACTTTGCAAATGATGTTTGTTCTCAATACCATAGTCGTTGATTCTTTGAATAAAATTTAAAACTATTTTTGAATTTCATTTAACCTCACATAAGAATTTACAATCAATACTATTTGAGAATAGATTAAACATTTTTTCTAATTCATTAAGGGTGATAAATCATGTCTTGATTACTTAAATATCTTCATATAGTTCATATTATATCTAATAACTACTCATTTGTTACCCTTAATTAGCATAACGTGTAGCATGATCAAAATATAACACTCCTTAAATATGATAACTTAGTGATTTCAAGTTTAAGAATCACCTACACAACCATCACGTGAGCCTTTCCATAGACACAGGTGATCTCTCCATATGAAATTCTCATATGGGTTAGTTCAGTGTACATGTGATCTGACAAGCACCTACATATTAGTTCTAAATATCCTTCATATCTTAGTTTATGAGAACAATTGCTTCCTTTCATAAAGGAAAGAATATAATATGTATCGGTTTCAATAGTTCTAATTAATATTTAGTATTAATAGAGCATTGGCCAAGAACATTTAGGAACAATGTATTGATGCAATAAGAATCTCATAATTATAACATCTTCATAATTTCCTTTATAAAGCATTTTTATCCCAAGAACTTTATGTTTACTCTAGGTTCGTTAATCAAATATTAGATTCATTCATCAAATATTTGATGAATATTAGATGTTTCAAAATTTAATTATTTTGGAAAATTAAAGGTTTTCTTTATCTTTAAAAAAATGGTGTTGTTGTTCAGGTGACCAACCCATGATGTGAAAAATATCTAGAATTTTTCATAAATAGTTTGTGACCAGGTGACCTATTCATGGTTTAGGAATAGGTAACCTACCTATAATGTGAAAAATATCTAAGATTTTTCACAAATAGATTATGATCGGAAACATGCCTAATATGTGAAAAATATCTAGAATTTATCACAAATGGTCTGTGATCGGGTGACCTGCTTATTGTTTATGATCGGGTAATATGCCCGTTATGTGAAACATATCTAGGATTTTTCACGAATAATCTGTGTTCAGGTGACCTGCTCATGCTGTGAAAAATACCAAGGATTTTTCATGAATGATTTATGTTCGTGTGCCCTTCTTGTGGTGTGGAAAATACAAAGATTTTTTCAACTTGATTATTTTATAGAGTGATGAGCTTGAAGAAAATTTCTTTAAAAGAGAATCAGCTCGAATAAGATTTTGTAATTTTGGCTTTTTTATAGAGCAATTATCTCAAAGATCTAGACATTTCAGAGAGTGATGTGCTTGAAGAAAATTTCTTGGAAAGAGAGATCAACTCAAAGAAGATTTTGAATTTTTGACTTCTTATAGAGTGATCATCTTGAAGATCTAGTCATTTTTAAAGAGTGACAGACTTGAAGAAATTTTTTTTGAAAGAGAGATTAGCTTGAAGAAAAAATTGATATTTTAACTTTTTATATAACGATCATCTCGAGATCTAGTCATTTTAAAGATTGACGAGCTCAGAGAAAATTTGTAATTTTGACCATTTATAGAATGGTCATCTCAAATATTTAGTCATTTTAGAGAGTGGTGAGCTGGAAGAAAATTTATAAATAGAACGGTCATCTCAAAGATTTAGTCATTTTAAAGAGTGACGAGCTTAAAGAAATTTATAATTTTGTCCTTTTTTATAGAGCAGTCAACTCAAAGATTTAGTCATTTTAGAGTGTTGAGCTCGAACAAAATTTGTAATTTTGACCTTTTTATAGAACGGTCATCTCAAAGATTTAGTCATTTTAAAAAGTGATGAGGTCAAAGAAAATTTGACTTTAAATGCTGGGTCTTTAATCATTTCTAGTTGCTTTCGAGGAATCTTCTTTAAAAATTCCTGAAAGATCTTTTATGATGTTTATGCGTGCATTTTACTTGTAGTGAAATATAGGCCCCCCTTTCTTTGTCATCTCTCTATTGCTTGATGGATGAGGTTTATAATTTACGAGAGGAGTTTTTTTGGTTGCTTGATTCTTCAACCCACTCAGGTTTTGTCTGTGTGATTAATGTGTTTGACTACCTCTTTATAACATAGCCTGGACCTTAGGAAACAAATGCAACTATGCTCAGTTAATCATTCCTTAAAAAATGACAAACTCTCTTAGCCATGGTGTTTCCCCCCTAATCAAACAGTGCCCCTAATTATGGTATTCTTACACCATTGCTCACTTATTATTTATTTTGATGGAGAAGTAGTTTATTAAATCATCTATTTCAAATTGCCCCTAGCTGATCTGGTTATATGCATCTCTTCATCATTCATCAAAATACACTCATGTGATAAAATCTTTATAGTCAACTTTCAAAGGGTAAACCACCTCTTAACCATGAAAATGTTCCCCAAGTGTAGCGCTACTCTTAATTACTGATGGAATTCATCAAGTAATCCATTATCATAGATTGTCCTTGAGCAATATTGCCCTCAACTTATTTGGATATTATTCATTAGCCCTCATAAGGTCTACACACATTACCCCCTGGTTACTCAACTTTCTAATGATGACTCATAAAATGTGACAACATCATCTTTGTCAAGGACTTTGCAAACTCGATCGATGACCCTTTTTGTTTGAAAATAATCTTTTTTGTTTTAGAATCAAATCACAAATTTTAAATATCTTATCCGTTCATGTCTCATTGTTGCAAAGAAATCATGGGTATGTAAATTTAAAAGTGTTTCTTCAATCGTAACCTTAAGACACGTCATTCATCACTAAGATACAATTTTCGTGTGTATTTGGTTGACAATTGACAAGGTAAGAAGGAAATGTCATCTTAAAATTTGACTATCCATGGCTTAAATAAAAATCCTAAAATTTTAACTTTTGTGTTTTTTTATTCCAGGAATTTTTTTGATACAAGCTTTTTTTTTCAACTCCCTAAGGGTTTATCTTTAGAAAAAAGATAATTTGATCTTTTATGTAAGCAAGATCGGAATCGATGAAGGTACATAATGAGATAATGATTAGTACTTAAACGTGCATTTTTATCAAGGTTTTATATCATCATTTTGCACTTGAAGTATTAATAACTCCTTAACTAGAGCATGTTTTATAATAACATGTTTAATAATATAAGATACCTTTAATTTATGGTAAATGTTCATCTTAAATGCAGGCCTATCACATAAATCAAAGGATTGATTGATGAGTTCAACTACTGAAATTGAGAAGACAAAGAGAGGGTTAAGTTTAGAAAAGAGATGTTGGTTCAGTCCAAACTGGAACACTATTCAGTTATTAGGTCATATCTGGAGCTGTAGATCTTGGATTTAAATTTTGTTTATATGGCTAGAAAGCTAAGACATAGGCCTAAAACATTCATGCGGAGTCCAAGACTCAATTCTACTGTTTGGAAGTCCAAATCTTAGCAGCAACGGAGAAGTCAGAATCTGTCCTGCAGCCCAAACACTGTTCAGTGTTCAGCTCATATCTCGAGTTCTAGAAGTCCAAATGCACCGATTTGTTTTTTATTGGAAAGTTGAGATAATTTTCTAGAACTTTCATAAGGACAATCTATTCAAATACTGATGTTAGCAATGACGTTTTGTTCAGACAAGAAGATAAGGATTGTCACCAAGTCAAGATGTGGTCACCCACTCAACAATTAGTCATTAAATCAATAGTTTCAAATTTTGGTCTATAAAAGGAGACATTTGTCATGCATTTAGGCATCTTGGTTTTGAGATCAAGATCATGTTCTTGCTCTCTCTCTTTATATTTTTGTAATGCTTAAGTTTTGGTTATATTAATCTCTTGTTTATGCTTTTTATTTCCTTTCCTTTACTTAGTTAACTTATATCTTATTTATGTTCTTATCTTGTTTATTTATGTTTCTCTCTTTCATTGTGTTTAGCTAAGTTAATTATGTGAAGGTAAAAAAGTTACACTAATGGTGTAAGAATACGTATAGTATAAACTCAACATGGACTTTAATGTTTGATACTACCATGTTTTGTTTTTGTTATCTTGTTCACTTTTAATACTTTGTTTGTTAAATGGTTAATCTAGATTTATGTTGTATAACCCTTGGTACAACAAATACTTAGCACTTTCATAGCCCAACTGTATGGTATAACCGATACTTGTGCTATGAAAGGAACTTGATTTGTTGTTAGCATAAGTTATAATCATGAATACCTGACAACATTTACAAGTATTAGCATTATTCGAATAAGATAACTAATGTAATCATGTTAACAATTTATAATCCGATTAGAACCTCCTTTGTGTGTGGTTTCCAGTTGAGTAATAAAAGGAGTTTATACTATACTTTTTTGAAATATCATTAGTGGATCCTCTAACCTTGACAATTATTTTATCCTTGTTTAATCTTTATATCAATATCACATCTCAAAGCTCTCTTCAACTCCTTTTCTGTTATTATCTATTTCTTTATTTGTAGTTTATACAGTTAACCTCCCTGTGATTCGACCACGGTCTTGCCGGATTATTTATTACTTCGACACTCCTACATTTGGGAGAAGACATCAATTCTTTGGTTGTGTCAAATAACCTTCTATTTTTGTGGGTTTGCAAGCAAGAGGTTCAAGTAAAAGCTCAAGGTTTTGTTGAGAAAAAAATTGTCTCATTTTTTAGCATTTATTTTATCAACATGAATAATAACAAGTAACTTATTTGTGATGTCATCATTCTTATGAAAAGTTTTTTTGTATTTTGAGAGCACTATTTATCAGTTTAGGTTATTTGCTTGCTTGTTTGATCATAAAGGAATTTTAAAGGCATATAATGTAGATTATGGCTCTTGGCTATAAAATAAAGGATTTGTAGGCTTAAAGAGTGTTTTATAGTTCTAAAAACTTAGGGTCACTGCCATTTATTTGACTCATTCTGTCTTCCAGTCTTCTTTCATTTATTTCTTTAATTTTCCTTTTTTTATTGTTTGTGGTGGGGCATCCTTACTTGCTTTGATTTTCCTTCTTTTTTATTCCTAATTCAGGCATGCCCCCAGTATTTGAGTTTTTTGGGCTTTCTTGCTTTTTGATCTTTGAATTTATGCTTGCCACTTAGTGTGTGGTATGATCATAGTCAGGATCAACCTTTGATTTTTTAGAATTTCTATTTTCCCTGAGTATAGAGTGTGATCCTAGTCAAGTTTAATTAATGAAAGGCTCAATCAAGCTCAAATAAGAATCGCAATGGGGTATATTCTAGAGCATGAAAGGATAAAAAAGATGGCCTTTCATTATTTCAAGCAGCTAAAACTGACAAATTATATTCTTGTCCAGTATAATGGTTTGAGACTTTTTCATGAGATTATGTTCTTATAAATCAATGACTAGTGAATCCAATTATATGTGATTATGTATAAAGTTAAAATATGGATGGAGAGACATGAGATGTGAGTTTTTGCATATTTACTCATTTTTCATTGCTTGAGTTCAAGTTTGTTTGGTCACCTCAAGAAAGGATTGCTAAATTAATCCATTTGTCATCTTTTGAGTAAGATGCTGAAATGCTATTTTAAACAAACATCGAATTATTTTTAAAATAAAAAAGCTAATCCAATTTTTCAGGATTTTTTTGGAAAAAATATTTTTTACAAAATTTATTTGGTCACAATGTTTTGAACAGAGCCATGGGATCAATTTTAAGGATCAATAAGCTTTAAAATGGTGGGGATTGCCTCTTAGCGTTTTGTCTAGCACACCTTGAAGTTCGGCTAATTTTACCATTATATTATCTAATCATGGACAACAAAAAAATACTAAATATTACTTTCACAAAATATCTCTCTATTTCAAGACAACAAAAATATAAATAAAATATATATTTCATTAAAAACATGTGATGTGATCCCAACACATATGGGAAACATACTTAAAGCAAGAGTAACAAAGTTCCATAACAATAGGATTAACAATGCAACATCCTTTCTTAGGCTAGCTTTCCTAGCAACATTTGTGTTTTCTTAGCACTCATCCATATTTTTATTGTTCGCTTGCTATACTTAAGATGGTCTGGTGATAATGTAGTTGGTATTGTTATCCTTCAAAAACTCAACTTGTCCCTTGTTTTCCAACGTTCAGACTTAATACTTGAAATTTTTTCAACTTTCAATCGAGTGATTGAAGATCTCATCATGATATTCACATTTCTCATATGGTAAAGATATATCAATCTTTAATAAAGGTGTCAAAGTATTTGGTGATGTGAAAATAGGCAGTGTCCTAAATGGCTGAATGGGATGTTGCATTACGGAATGGTTTTAACATGTATTCCCCATATAGGATCCTCTTTTTTATTAATCCTCTGACATAGCATCTAACATTACCCTTGGATTTCTAATCCTTCCCAAATTCAAGCCTTGCTGAACTTTATCTATGATAGTCACTTCATCCATAAAATAAGCTAATGAATTACCGATCAATTAATTATAATACGGGACTTTTAAAGGATTAATAAAGGTGACAATGAGCTCATTTTCAGGCACAAAAGAGGTAAGTTTGTGTTGCCATTTTACGCAACCTTAGAGCGTATTTCTTAATTGACTCATCATTTCGCATCATTATTCCTTGAAGGTTAAATCTAGTTGGAGCCTTTTTTAAGCCATATATAAATCTCTTTAAAAAGGCACCGACCATATACTCTCACCTCTTCATTTCAAAGCCAATCAAACTTACATACCAGTTAAGAGTCAGTCCAGTCAAGCTCTTATAAAAGTGACAAATCAAAAGCTCTTCATCATAAATTACTTTAGCCATTTTACTATAATATACCATGAGGCGAGTCTCTGGACATTGTGCTCCTATATACTTGACAATTTTAAAGGCTTTGAGTTTTCTAGGAATCTCAACATCTGGCTTATAGCATATTTCCCTAGTTGGAAGTGGATCATGAGTGACTATATTGAATACACCATTTTCTCCTGGAATGGTAGCCATTCATATTGAATCAGTTGGTGAATCTTTCTTATGAAGCCTTGACAACAATCAATAAAACGATCCACTACTCATACATAGTACTTGCATTTGGCATTCTCGTCATACCATTTAGGAAAAGATGGTTGGATGGGTTTAAGTAATTGAGGCATTATTTGATGGGCATTTTTTAGCCTTTAATAGATATCATTAATGAGAATTGGGAGGGGAGAAAATCACTCTCGAAATTGTATTTTATGGTTATGATATCCAGGTTAAAACAAAGGCAAATGTATTTGGTGTATCTGGTTTGTAGCAATATGCAGTGAAGTATGAGAAAAGACAACATGAATCTTTAGTGAACTTGGGGTGTTAGAAGCAAAATTTCACAAACTTTAATTAATTAGATAAGCATCCAAAACTTCTCTTCTAATGAGAGTGTGCAGAGGGACAAGGGGCATGTTCATGGTGAACTTCTCATTATTGGCTTCCAAGTGTGAGGTTCCTAGCATGATAACCATTCAGAGTGAATGATTTGTCCTATCAGATTAGTTAACAGAGTCATCTCCATTCTTAGAAAGTTATCATGTTTCGGCCTAGGTTAAACATCCTCTTTGTCTCCCATTTGCTTTTTAGAAGAGGGCGGTATTTTTTAGGGGTGGGGCTATATTTCTCCTTCAAATGAAAAACATGCTAGTTTGCAAAATAAATATGATATACTTGCAGAAAGGAAAGGTAAATTGAATACAGGTTCGCCCTTTGGGGTTGACAATGGTCTTCATCTGATGTCATTATTACACCAACAATAGAATCCATATTCATCTCAATCGATTTGTAATGGCTCAAACTCTTATAGAATCTATGTGATGATAATTTTTCACCCAAAAATCCTGGAATTCAGGATGTTACATATAGGGCTTCCCTTGATGAATTGATAAATGGCACATACATCATAAGGATACGTTCTATTCATTAAGTGAGTATAGGTAGGTTTTTCACCTGGTCTCAAAAGGATCTCAGATTTTTATAGTGATGGTCCTCGTAAGGATAGTATAGGGGCATTGCAAGAAATGGCTAAGGCAAATATGTCCATCATTACCAAGCAGGCACTCACATCTGAGTTTGATGTTTCACGGGTCTGAACATGATTAATAGTCATTTGCGATGTCGCGGTCGCAAAAATTAATTACCCTAACTTAAAACACAACACACATGATAATATAGAGCAAGCAAGGGGTCGATCCCACAAGGAAGATTTGGTTCAGATTTTTATGCTATACGTTATGCAATTGGTGGGGGTTTGATTTGTGATGATCTAAACTATGCAAGAAATTAAACTAGCAAACAAAATCAATTGAAACTGAAATTTATCAAGAAAACAAACCTTAGTCGCAAGCACACATCCACCAACAGAAATTAGAACCGATCCTTGAAACGAAACTTCAATTTATATTCTGATTTTTTATCTTTTCTTAACGTTGGTTAATTAACGGATCCGCCGTATAACTAACCCTAACCAACAAACAATCATAATGTCCGCTTTAATGATTTAGTTCAATGGCAGCCCTAAGAACTAGATAAATTGATTGATCTCTTGACAACCAAGCTATCCGCAGCTTGTGTTCCTTTGTTCGAGTGTTCTCTCTAAGTTTAATAACGTAGTTCCACCACAATTATCAAGCTTAGTTGCTTAGCAAGTTCATATATCACAATTCCGGTTTTGATATCAAACTTAGCAATAGATTGTTCACAATAATAACTTAGAGTCCGCTCTAGCAATTATCAATAACAATCATAGAAAATATGCATAGGAAAACAATCATACTCATTCATAATATAAACTGAGAATTGAAGGAAGAATAAATCTCACGGTTCTTGAAATCCGAAGGTTTGTTGCGTCCTTGCAACCAAGAAAACGAGCTTAGCCTTGCATATCTATGGAACAACTACTCTTAAAGATAGAAGAAAGCATTATTTCTGGTTTGTAGAGAGGAGAGTTTGTGTTTCTTCACTTCTGGCTGCTGCCCCCTTTCTCTTCTCTCTTTCTTTTTATATGCTAAGAAACCCTAGTCCCTATTTTACAAAATAGTCCTCCCTTAAGCTGACAGTTTACATTTAAGTACTTCAATAACTATTTTCCTAAAAAGGAGAAATAGTCTTGCATTAAATCTTCAAGCTTTGACTTAGAGGAGCTAAATTGCTGAAATAAAAACTTGGACGCCGGTTTAGATGCTTCAAAACATAATTTGGACATGTTACTTCACGAAACCTGTTTGCTGGCAGAATTCAGCTGTCATCTTTGAATATCTCCCTCATATGACATTTTTTTTTGCTAAAATTTGAAGCGTTGATAGGTCTTTAAGTCAGAAATTCAACAAAATTAAGTTTGCATCAATTGGACTTCTGTAGCTCCAGATATTGAATTTTGAATGGCCAAAGGTCAACATTGGCAGAATGCGAGATTTGACTTTGAAGGATGTGATTTCCATGATATTTCTCTTTTTATTTTTCTTGCATTAAATTTCCAGAAAGTTATGGATGTTATCTTTTTAGTGCCACTAGAATCATTTTATTTCGACCTCTAGAACTCATGCTCTGCACAAAACATCGACTGAACGTCAAATCTGTCAATTACCTCCAATTTACTCCTTTTTGCATCTTTCATCCAAAAGTGCCTTCAAAACATAAAACAAAGAATTTCAAGGCATTTTATATATATAACATAGGCAAAACACTAGTTAAATGTGGGTGAAACTATCGAATAATATGGTTGCATCAATAGGGTAAATCGTTAATCCCCAACTAACCTAGAAGTTTGTATGTGTTCTCAAAAAAATTAAATCATGTAATACATGAGACAATAATCCATATCCAATATACAATGTATGAGCAATATGTACAAAAACTAAAGCGTATATAAAGCATGTTGAAAATAAATGCACAGACCAACCAGAATAAAACACAACAACCAGACAAACAACAAGGCTTAGTCCATAGCAAACTCCCTAGTGGAGTCAACATCCTGTCACACGTGTGCCGTGTCGCAATAATCATTCTCCTAGATCAGGATTCTGGGTGGTGTGGAAAGAAGAAATTCTTATCCTTTTTATGGTTAAAAAGGTTTGGAGTCACCACCTAGTATTTTGGTCACTAAAAACCCTAACTGATTTTTAGAATCTAGATAAGGAAAATGGTTGTGTATAGGAATGACAATATCATGCCTAGTACACTCTATCTAAGATAAGTTGCATTGTTTATTTGTCTGACTATTATTAAGGCACTGTTGTGTTTTTATAACCGTTGTTTTATCTATTGGTTGAAGGAGATACACCCTAGTAGAGTGGACCATAATTTTACAGGTCAAGCCTAGCCATTCTAAAGTTAAACATATTTTTGTATTTTTTCTTTTAAAACTAGGAATACATTTTATGTGTAAGTTCATTATCGTTGGTAGTAAAAATAAACAAAATTAATTTTTTAATGTTTTTAAAATTTAGATCAAGTCCTCATATCTTTAATAAACTTGTTATTAAATTTATAATACATGCAAAATATAAAAACTTTTTTTCTTTATTTGTTTTAGGCTAAATCAAGCAATTTTTTTTGTATTTTTCTTTTTTATGAAAAATGCAAACATGATTATTATTTTTTGAGAAACTTGGTCATATGTAATGTAAATCATAAATATGTTTTTTTTAAGGACTTTTTTTATTTTTCTATTTTTAAAAATGTAGTTTATTTAATACCAGAAAAGCATCATACATGTAAATTCACAATCTCAAATATTAAATACTAGTTATCTTGACTTGTGCTTTGCTGTGGGTCGGATATTTTTTTTGGCAAAACAAAATATGCAAGGTTTTTAAATGTGTTTTTTTTATTCTAGTTATAAATCAAAAAGCCTGTGCATACATTTAATTAAATATATCGAGAATCATTTGTGCAATTAAATGCAAAAAACAAAGTGTGAGTGAGTCTATTCAACTTGCCTCGTTGTAGGTCGAATAATTGTTTTTCCTAATGCAAAATAATTAATGTGTAGGTGTTATTGGTGTATTTTTTGACATCGAGTAAAGAATATAACCATGAATAAAAAATTTAATGCTTATATATAAAAAAATATATAGTGAAAATTATATGCGTTGTTGTTACCTATTTTTAACCACACAAAAAATAATGGACATGCATGAAGAAATCCTGGAAGATTGCCAAGGTTGGCAGTGGAGGACCAAGATGACATGTAGAAAAGTTGGAGGAATAAAATGTATAAGATTGACAAAATTAGCAACTCAATTCTAGCTAACAAAATGCCTCATTGGTGGAAATATTTTTATTTGGGGTAAAGAAATGCAAATTTGGAGGGTTAAGGACTCAATGAGAATTTTGAAAGGCTCAATTAATTTTATTAAAGACTTAATTGCGAGGGAAATTCATTTTTGGAGTCAATTTGGGTGTTAATTGGAAGAAATTAAAGTATAGGGACTGAAATTGGACTTTGAAAAATTTAATTGGTCAAATCAAGTGTTTAATTATGAAAAATCAAAGTTTAGAGACCAATTAAAAATTTAATTGTAGATTTCCAAGATCAATGACCAACTTGTAAGTGGTGCAATTTCGAGGGTAGAAATTGGTGAAATCAAAGGCTAAATTGAAAGGAATTGAAATTTTAGTGGCCAATTAAGGATGAGATTGAACAAATTGAAAAACAAAGACTCGTTTGTAAAAGGCGTTGAACTTTGGGGCTAATATTTGAATTTGACATGGGTGTAATTGCATGCAATTAAAAGTTTGGAGATAATTTTGAGTGCAATTAAAAGAAATTGGAAGAGAATGGACTAAATTGAACTTTACCAAAACCTAAATGTCTAGGGTTTAACCTAGACGACATGTCGTTCATCATATGTTCATCTTCTTCTATAACGGTCTTAGTTGGTTGAGTAGGCATCTTCAGGTGAATGAATGAGGCATTTTCGACTACCTCAAGGGTTGTAACCACCATCATTCAACTAAGAAAGACCTTTAGATGAATAAATGTGATCCTACAGACCTCCAAATTGAGTAGGGTTTGATCCAAACAAAAGGTATGCACCTCCTACCAACTTCAGGTGGTTTTCGATGACATTTACATTAGAGTTGCCCTGATGAAGCCTTAGTAGTAATCAACCCAATCAACCTTAATTGTGATACCTATTTTTCAAAAACCATCTATTTTTTTTCATGTGTTCACACTTAGAGCTTCTCAAAAAGTTCTTATCAATGGCTTTATAACCTCTCTCTCAAGATCAAAAGGCCAAAAATAGCTTTTTGCCCTCTAAGTCTAGCAATTGAAAGCCGGAAACAAAATTAAATGATTTTTAAAAAAAGATTGAAACAATTGAATTAATGAACTTGCATATAACTTATGCCTAGAAACCATGTACACGTAGAAAACAAGCACGATAGATTTAATGAACTTTACCAAGCACTTACATTTTTTCCTACTGCTCAATGTTAGAAAAGTGATATTTCATTTCTTATTAATCCTAGAAAGTCTCATACAGTTTAAAACAAAGCATGCTCCACCCTTTCTTTTCAAAATACAATGTAAAAAAAAAAACTTCTCTCTTTTTTTTAAGAACAAGAATATTATATTACTGTCTTAAAAAACGAATACCACCTTTCCTGTTTTCTTTCCATGAAAATGAATTGTCATCTTTTAACCATAAATGAACCTTTGTTTTGCATCTCATATCTTCACTATCTATTAACCAAAACAATGCACCATCTAGATAAAACTAGAAATGGTATATTCATCTAGTAAACTAAAACATGGCAACATCAACTTGCAACCTCATGAAATAAGTTAAGAAGGGAAGTTGTACATGTTCTTCTTACATAAATGATAGGTCCTAGTCAAAGTTGTTAGTATTATGCAAATAGAATTCTTTTTTTGGGTAAAGAATATATCACATGTATTTGTTATTGAATGAACTCCCTCTTCTTTGCATAATACCACAATTTAAATACATGAATAAATAACAGACTCTTCCTAAAAATACTAGCACAACTACATGGAATTAGGACTTTAGCAACCGACTCCTACTAAATAGTTGGCATTTATTCAAACAAAACAAAACAGAAATTGACTCCTTCTTGAGCGTGCAGGATACCACAATAGACTAATTCAACTCCATTAGATATTCACAGCTTTATAAACCTGGGATTCTTGATAGGCACATGTTGAGATCTTATTGGCTTATTAATACCTCCCTTATTTAAAGGAACCTTGTCCTCAAGGTTCAAGTTGATAAATCTCTCTCACGATTCTTAAGCATTTTCCCAAGTAGAATCTTCATTTGAAAGTTGTTTCCATTTAACAAGACTTTCCTCAACAAATCTTGACCCTTTTTTGACCTAACATCTGTCCAAGATGGCTTCGGGTTCTATGAGGATTTCTTCATCATCATCGGTAAGTGGTAACTCTACAATAGTGAGGTTAAAGTCTCCTAATTTCTTTTTAAGCAATGAAACATAGAAGACAGAATGAATACAGGATCCTTTAGAAAGCTTGAGCTTATACGCCACTTTGCCAGTCCTTTGTTGAATCTGATAGGGACCATAAAAGCGGCTTGCCAATTTCTGACATGCTCGTTTGAAGACTAATTGCTGGCAGTAGGAATGGAGTTTAAGCAAAACTCAATCTCCTTCTTGGAATTCAAGATCACACCTTTTTGAGTTACCAACTTGTTGCATGTGGTTATTAGTAGCATGTAAATTAGCCTTAAGTAGACATAATATTCCATCTCGTGTGGTGAGTTGTTAAGCTGCTTCATTTACTAGTGACATGCCTACTTGGTAGTGTGGGATTATTGGTGGTAGATATCCATATAGAGCCTAAAAAGGATTCATTCTCATGAAGGAGTGATAAAGTGTTATACCAGAACTCAACCCATGGAAGGAGAGAACTCCATTTTCAGGGTTGTTGATGGACAAAGCATCGAAGATATTGTTCGACACATCTGTTGACAACTTTAAATTGTCCATCCCTTTATAGATGATAGGCGGAACTCATCTGTAATTTTATGCCTACCATTTTAAAGAACTCACGCCAAAAATGACTGATAAATATTAGATCCATATCACTAATGATGGATCTCGGCATACCATGGAGTTTCACCACACCGTCAACAAATTTCTCAACCACCATATTTGTAGTATAGGGATAAGCTAACGTCAAGAAATGTGTTGACTTACTAAGGCGATCAACAACAACTAGAATGGTGTTTTTCCCACGATATTATGGAAGACCCTCAATGAAGTCCATCGTGATGTCATCCCAAACTTGACATGGAATCGGTAACGGCTACAATAGTCCTGCTAGAGAGAGTGTTCTTGATTTAGCTTGTTAGCATACATCATATAAAGAAACATATTATTTCACCATCCAAGGCATTAATGGCCAATAGAAATGTTGAGCAAGTCGTTTGTAAGTGTGAAGCACCCCTGAATGGGCCCCAAGTTGTGAGTCAAGGAATTCTCACAATAGTTGTTGAATGATGTTAGAATTGGTGGTACCACCACTCGATTCTTGTAATAAACTAGCCCATTTCACCATGTATATGGGCTGTCAAGGTTCTTGGTTGCCATTTTGCCAATTTTCTGCATGTAAGGATAAGAAACAACCTCTTCTTTGATGTTATTCCATACTTGAGTTTGTGGGACATAAGTATCAAGACATGGGCTTTTTGTCATGCATGAAAGTACATCCGCAATTGCGTTTTCCTTGTCAGGCTTGTACACTATCTCATATGCATACCTCAATAGCTTTGACACCCATTTTTGTTGTTCTAAAGTAGTGATGTGCTACTCCAATAGATATTTTAGGTTGAGCTGATCTGTTTGGATTAAGAATTTCCAGCCCAACAAGTATGGCCTCCAAGTTTGGACAACTACAACAATGGACAACATCTCTTTTACATAAGTTGACCATGTTCTTTTTTAAAGCCCTAAAGCTCGACTCATAAAGGCTATGGGCCTTTCCTATTGAGTTAGAATCGCACCAATTCCATCCCCTAAAGCATCAAACTCAATAACAAAAGGTTCATCAAAGTTAGGCATTACAAGTGTTGGTGTGAAAGTCATGGCTTTTTTAAGGCCTTCAAAGGTTGTTTCTGGTTCATCATTCCAACTAAATGGTCTTTTTTGTAACAGAGTTGTAAGTGGTCAAGCCATAATCCTATAATTGAGGACATATTTCTTGTAGTAACCAATAAGGCTTAAGAATCCACGCAATTCAGAGATATTAGTAGGCCTTGGCCAATTTAACATTACTTGTATTTTTTCTTGGTCTACCTTTACTCTTTAAGGAATAATAATATGACCCAAGTACTCCAATTCTTGCTGACCAAATGCACATTTCTTCAGTTTAACAAAAAATTAGTGTTGCCTTAAAATTTCAAAAGCCTTTTGAAAATATTCAAGATGCATTATCCAATTGGGACTATAAATCAAGATGTCGTCAAAGAATACTAACACAAATTTATAAAGATAGGGGCGAAATATGAAATTCATAATGGCTTGAAAAGTAGAGAGAGCATTACAAAGACCAAAAGGCATGACTAAATATTCATAATGACCATTATGGGTATGAAATGCAGTTTTATGAATATCGGGTGGATATACCCTAACTTTATGGTAACCGCGGTCAAATCTAGTTCAGTGAAAAAAGTTTTCCCATGTAGTTCATCTAACATGTCATCTACAGTAGGGATTGGAAATTGGTCTTTAATGGTTACAACGTTAAGGGCTTTATAATAGTTGTAGAAACGTCATGTGCCATCTTTCTTTTAACTAACAAGACAAGAGATGAAAAGGGGCTAGTGCTTGATCTTATAAGTTTCAATTTTAACATGTCTTGGACTTGTTTTTCAATTTGAGCGTTTTAAAAATAGGCATACCTGTAGAGTCTCATATTGACAGGCTCGGTTCCTTCTTTGTGGTGGTCAATCTCTCCTACTAAAGGTAATTGTTCTGGCTGTTGAAAAATGTCTTTAAAAACCTTCAACAACTACTGCATTTCTGACTTAACCCTATTTGCTGGCTACTTAGCTTTTGTTTGCAAACAGATAGCAAACATGGATTTTCCCTAGTGTAATTCCTTTGAGACAAACTTTAGAAATGTGAATTGAATGGGCTAAGCATCTACCCCTTGTAGCTTTTAAACTCAATTATTCCATCGAAACTCCACGGTCATTTTTCTTTAATCACAAATCTCTATCCCTAATTTCTCTAACCATTGAACTTCTAAAACCAAGTCCAACCCAATTAGTGGTAAAGTATAAAGAGTAAGGAAAAATGGAATACCTTAAAGCAAGACATGGATGTTTTCAAATCTCCCTTGGCATTTTGATGGATTCCCATTTGCCACCTTCAAATTGAAAGGCTTGGTTGGTATCACTATAAGTTGTAACCAATTAGCGATTTGTTCACTAATAAAATTGTGAGTGGATCCGCTGTCAATGAGGACAATCAATTCATGATTCCCAATTCTCATCATGATTCGTATAGTTTTGAAGTGGACCATCCAGTAAGAGCACGTAGTGATATTTTAGGTTTATCATCTATAGGGTCCTCATCATCTACTATGCTCGACTCATAGTCTCCTTCCAGTAACAAGAGCTAGGGCCTTCGACACTTATGGCCTGGAGTGAATTTTTCTTCACAATTAAAGTAGAGGCCTTGAGCTCGTCTTTTTTGCATTTCATCCCAAGCAAGGCATTTCTTGGGCGTTACGGCTAGTGTTTTTGTTGGAGAAAAGAGGGAAATTTGATTATGAATAAAGGGTAATAGATTTGTGATTCCTTGCTAGCGAGTTAGTTAATCATCCTGCATTCGTGCTAGGCTTATTACCTCCTTCAATGATTTGGGTTTGAACATCCTTATTCCTTTTGCAACTTTTGGTTTCAGGCCTCCCATAAATTTCCCTACTAATGCCTTTTGGGTCCACCCTAACACTCGGTTCCCTAGTCTCTCAAATTCTTTTTGATAGTCATATAATGAGCCCACCTGTTTCACCCTTGATATAGCTTCATCAAAATCTTTACACTCTGACGGCCCAAATCGAGCCCATAATTCTTCCTAAAAAATTACACACTTCACTTCCCTTTTTTCCTTATTTGTAAGCACTTCATAACCATTGTCGCCCTTGGTTTGCTTTGCCTTGGAGATGGAAAGATGTCAATGACACCTTTTGAGCTTCGGTAGTGCCTTGGTACTCAAAGAATTGATCTACTATGTTGAACCATTTAGTAGGGTCATTCCTCAAGTATATTGGAAACTCGAGTTTAGCCAATTTAGATGAGAACATTTGTCTTCCCCCTTTTATTTTCTCTACGAATTCTTCTTTATTGTGGCGAGTGCAACCACTATGGTCATTGTTGTTATTGTTGGACCCCTTTTTGTTTGATAGTAAAGCCTCTGTTAGCTTGTTAATGGTGCCTTTCATTTGGTGGAACCTGTCAACAATGTTAAGCTTCATTTTACTCGTACCATCCTGAAGTCCTCCAAGCCCCATTTCAAGATTTTTAATTTGTTCTTTGTTGGTTGCCATTGTGTATCAACTCTAATACCAAATGATAGGTATCAGTCAAAGCTTTTAGTAGTATGCAAATAGAATTCTTTTTTAGGTGAGAATATACCACATGTATTTGTTATTTAATGAACTCCCTCTTCTCTACATAATACCAGAGTTTAAATACATGAATAAATAACAGAATCTTCCTAAAATACTACCAAAACTACATGGAATTAAGACTCTAGCAACTGACTCCTACTAAATAGTTGGCACTTATTCAAACAAAACAAAATAGAACTTGACTCTTCTTTCTTGTACTTGTAGGATACCACAGTGGATTAATTCCACTCCATTAGATCTTCACAGCTTTATAAACCTGGGATTCTTGATAGGCACATGTTGAGATCTTCTTGGCTTATCAATGAACCTTGAAGCTTAGCAGACTAGGAAAGACTTAAGGGCTTAAAAATATAACATCACCAACGATGATGAAGAGAATTATATCCCTTGAGATCAGTGAAAGATATGCTCTTTTCTCATTAAACTAGATTTACTTATGTATATTCTAGAGATGCTCTTAGTTTTTTCTTCTGTTTTAGTTGAGAGAGACAATGGCCCATCTTCTCCTTCTTATTTCTTTCCTTGTGAGAGGCTCCAAGCCCTTCGGTTGGAAAATAAAAGGAAGCAGCGTTGGGTTTGGAATGATTGTTATCACGACTAAAGGCTATAGAGAATGGGCTAATCCATCATTAGAAGGAGATGATGACTTGATCAATTATATGTTGTGGTGGGTTGCTCCCTTTCGGCTGCCATGGTTGAATGATGAAGGCAGCATCATGTTTGGAGTTTTTGTGGGTTCCTGGCAATAATATAAAGGTTGTTTTTGGTCTGATTTAGATGTGGTTTTATGGTTGGTTTTGATTATAAATAATGGTGGAGATGGGTTATTATGACTGTCAATGGTTGGAGGAGGAGAGAGGTTGCATGATGGTGTAAAATTTTTAGGTTAAGCCTTGTTTATAGTAGTGTTCCCTCCTTTCAGGCTACTCTTGTATTATGGTTTTGTGGGATTTTTATAGAAGAAATGGGAAGTCTCTAGGGTTATGAGCTCTACTCTTTGATTATGATTTTGTGGGATTTTTATAAGAGAAATAGGGAGTGTCTAGGGTTAAAAGCTGGTGGAATCTCGACCCTTGATGTTCAAGAAGAAAGTATGACCATTAACTACAACCAATGAAAAAAGCTTGTTCTGTTCTACATCTGTCAAGGTGGTTACACCATCTGGGAATTTTGGCAGTTGGGGTATGAGTTTGTTGTGATTTTTTTCTTGAATCTTGAGGGAAAATGAAGATCTGAGCGATTGGAATTGTATAGGAACATAATGTGCGTTGATCTTGGCACCTATAATCTTAATTGATGCAAAGATGAAGGTTTGAAAGAGTCTATAAGAGAACAACCCAGGCATGTTCTTTATAGTTGTGATTGAGATAGGTTATTGTGGTATTTTCTTTTATCTTTTGGAAATAAAATAATGATTTTAATGGTTGGATCTTGTTGATAGGAATCATTACTGCATTTTGAAAAGAAAAAAATACGTATTTTATGAGAGGATAAGGATCAGGATTGGGTTGAAACAGGGCAACTCGTCTATGGTTTCTCTTTTCCAAATAAACGGCCTTTCGTTTATAGTATCTTCTTCAATTTAGCCCCTACTCTTTTAAATTTTTCAATTAAGCCCTCAATCAAATCCAATTGTTTAGAGCTTTTTCAATTTCAATCTTGGAATATTTCAGTCGAATCCTCTACTTTTCATGCCTTCTTCACAAGGATCATTGGTTTTAGGATTCTTCAATTTGGTAACTTTAACCTTAAAACTACTTACAATTAAACTCCTAATTGCACCAAATAGCCTCTATAAAGTTCATTTGGATCCTTGATCTGGTAATTATTGCAAATTGACTTGAATTACACCTTCAAACTTAATTTTTCTTCAATTAAGTTTTTAACTAAATCAATTAAACTCATTAAAAGTTTAATTAAATCATTGAATTTAATTAATTCTTTTAATTTTAGTCAAATTGACTTTCAAACTTAATTTTGTTTGAATTAAGTCATCCTTCGGCATATCTTGCCAATAATATTCCAATCTGACTATCCTTTCAGTGTTTTAACCTATTGTAACTCAAAAGTTTATCTATTGGTGTCCTGAAAATATTTTTGTATTTTGAATTTGTGATTCTTTTTACTTTTTGAATATTTCATAAAAATATTTTTCCTACATAATAGTTGGTTTAAATATTTATTTTATTATTAAATATATTTAGAGAAATGATTTAATGATTGAGTTAATCATAATTTGATTATATCTTCTTAGCAATGAGTTATTTCTTTTACAATGATTGCAAATCTTTTTTAGTACAATTTCCACGAGTTCAAAAAAATAATATTGATTAGCAATAAAATAAAAATAATAATATCTATATATTATTTCAAACATTATAATACATATCTATCATAATTATTTATTATGTCTTCCGTAACACTGCTAAACACATCTCCGTCTTCTATTCCATCTAGGCTTTTGTCTCAACTATCCCTTTCTTTTACCCTGAAACAATAATGACGCTACCTAAAAGTTTTCCGTTATGAACCAAATAATATAACGTGGGCCTTCAACCAAGCATCAAGAACGCTGCCGTCTAATTTTCCAGCAAAAGAAATAAAATAAAATTTGCTACAAAATGTACTACAAAACCTAAAATGAAAATTAATACTGGGATTGGATTGCTAGCAGTTGCATGATCAATGATCAAATTTTCCTTGCTCAGTATCTCTCTAAAATATGTCAATCTCCTCTCACCTTTGTTTACAACTCAAAAGTCAAAACTGTGTGATATACTTGTTGCTATCAATATAAACGCTCAGAATATAGCCACACTTTTTAAGTTGGGAAGAAATCATGATTCAATCGAGCAAATCTCGTACGTAGCTACTATAGACAATATTTGGAATGCAGTTGTAAGCATCTGTTGTATAAAAACAGAGTTATTCATGTCACACTTTCATTCAAGGAAAAAAAAACATTTTGGTTAAAGGATTATCATTATCCTTTTCCATGGCAAAAAAAAAAAAAAAATTAAATCATGCCCCCTTTTAAACTGTAGTCGGCAAGCAAACAGGGTTCACATTGGAAGAATATTGAATTCGTGGGGCATGAAATCTTCACCGGGTCTATAGTATTTGTTTGGAGAGTAAAGGCTTAAGTTGGATACTTGACTGGTATAAAGACAGGCAAATCTCTCAACCTGTTTGTGCAGAAGACATTTAAGAACAAACCGAAATGAACACTGAGGCTTCATGATATTAAAAAAAAAAAATGTAGGATAATTTTGGCCCAGCATTTTTGAAAAGAAAGCACGCACAAAGCAGCTCTAGGTTCTATGATGGAAGGACTTAGATCTCACCTGATGTGCAAAGCGAGAGTTTTGGTAGCCCGTCTTCATGAGTTGTCCCCAGACCTTGTGAAACTGTAAATTAATCAGTGAAGTCAAAAATCAAAACCTTATTATTAGACTGGTTGCAGAGAGTTGGGAGTCGCAAGGGACAAAAGAGCAGCTTTACCTTTTGGTGACATTCTCGTTGAGCCTGTTGATGTTTGATTCTTACTTGATCCCTCTGGAGCTGTTCAAAGAAACCATTGAATAACTAATCAGTGACTTCAATAATCTATCTGTAAATATTCCAATAGCAACACTAGCATCACACACAAGCAACCTAACCTCCAGATCCTCTACCAAAGCAGACTTCTCCTGCTTCTGATCGGCTTTAAGATCTTCAAAGCTGTGTAAGAAATTCCAGTTTCACTTTTTTCAAGCAAAAGAACTAAAATCATACCGGATCAATCATTTCTTTCACAAGTTTTGTTTTACTCATGTCAGCAGTATTCCATCTTTTTCGCAATTACTAGAAGCAAGTTTATTAGTGCACAACACAATGTTCAAAATCCAAACTGCAGGTTTCATTTTATTCTGCATCTACCACATTGCAATAAAAAGCACCACTATAGTCTAGATTTTGGCAGCTAATGTAACAAAGAAAAGACAAGAACAATTTAGGAAAATCCCTACCATGGATCAATTGGTTGGGAGAAACAGATTATATAACTCTACATAAAATTTCCCGTTACCTTTCAGACTTTAGATAAAGTTGGTTTTGGGGGTGTTAAGAGGTGATTTTATATCATAGCATGATCAGAAAATAAGACTCCAGATATGTACTTACTCAAGAGACCACCTTAGACGATGTATTTGATCTTCAATGTGATCACGGTCACTTCTCATCAACTGAAGTGCCTGCAAAAAGTTTATGCAAGGGAAAAGAAGAGCAACTGACTTGACCAGGATAAACAACTTAATACATCCTCGAATAGCTTAATTATCATTAGATTTCAAACATTGGACCACAAAATGGACAAACTTAAGCATCTCATGACCACCTGGATAACTGGTAGTAAAAAAGTCCAACATAGCAACAGTGAGTCCTGAAATACAGGTGTCTAAGGAAGAAGACACAAATATTGCTCTCCGACTTCCAGCACAAGAGATGCACCAATTTTACAGTTCCTCAATGCATTCCATGCAATGATTCGGTTTGAGCAATTTCAGTAATAGAAATTAATATTAAGAAGGTAGATTTCTCTGACTGTACAATTAACCAAACAACTAATAGTAATTGGTGTTTATTAACGAATATGCCTTTGTGAGATTCAGAATCTTGAACTTCCACTGTTAGCCTTTTCTACAAGGACGAGGCATAAAAAAACTGTCATCCGAGCTTAAGAAATTTCAAAAATTACCTTGCGTGAGTCCCTTAGTTCCCAAAGCAGTTTTACCTCTGCCTCAAGCTCTGGAACAACAAGCATTGTTCTCCAACCTGCTCATAGAGGCATAAAGGGCAGGTAAACCACAAAAACCAACACAAGACACGCACCACACCCCATAGCTATGGCTAAATATAATATTTTAATTGCAAAACTGTGATTGATGGGCTTGATGTGCAAGGGGGAATTCTAGATGTTCAAGTGAGGAATTAGAGATAGCACGTGTCAACTTCTATTTTTATTCATTCCCCATGCAGACCCTAAAATAGTTTTGTGCACACCCCATTTGTTGATTACATAAGTGCCTTACATAAAATGATAATCCATATTAGCTTCAAAGGCTACAGAAAATAGGAATCAGAAGACAAGAAAGAGTGCAATACCGAGAACTTTTTTGCTGCGTAAAATATCTCCATAGATATGATCCCCAACATACAGAACCTATGGGATTAAACAGTTGTTAGATCTAAAATTCACATGCATGAATCCAAAAAAAAGGATATCAAGAGCAAGCAGCTCAGCATCTGATGTAAGCAAAATGACAAACCAAAAAAAGATTAATTCCGCAAAATAACAGTACAAAAGATTTCAACCATCAATCATAAAGTTACTCAATATTAAAACAAAAAAAGAAAAATGACAAACCCACATTCTTTCTTCCCATGGATATAATTCCGCAAAATAACAGTACAAAAGAGCAGTCATCCAACATGCCCAGAAGTACAGTATATAATCACAAGAAAGGTTTTTTCTTTCATGTTTATGAGCAGTACTTTCCTTCCATGCCTTGCACACCCATTTAACAAAAATGGAATACTAGAAGGAAATATAATTTGTTCAAGGTTAAGAATGATAAACAGGACAGAATTACCTGTGAACTTGACCCAATTGAGAGTAATTTATGCAGATGACGAACAGTCCCTCCCTGAAATGTCAGATTGAAGGACATCATTAGATGTCTCGTATTTGTCATTTCTATCTAAAAATTCAGTTGATATGATCTAAGTCATTGATGTTGCCTTTTATATACAATTGCTTAGATGGATTTAATTAACTAAGAACTTTCTTAACATACCTGGAAAACCCTGCAACGCTCATTTTGCTTCTTCAGTGTTATGCTAGGTGAAGTATTTCCAACCTTTTTGAAAAAAGAATAAAAAACACACCGACAGACATAATAAGGAGAAGCATAAGACACTTACATTTTGATCAAAAAAAGGAGAAGCATAAGAATGTCAAACAGGTTTAAGGGACAATAGAACTACTGCTACACTAACCTGAGCCATAGGAGTTCCATTATCAGTATTGATAAGCTTGCCAGATTCAGGTTCAACCTCAAAAAGATTAGCATTACTTTCTTCATGGAAAAATCCAGGTTTTGCACTGTATATATAGTCAAAGTCAACAACTGTCATAAATTACCCTAAAACACAAAATATTGGAGCTACTGGCAGAACAGAATTTTTCAAACAAGAGTGAAAATTAATACTTCAAAGTGTGGATATAATTCTATCTTATTATCAGAACAAGACTATTAAAAGCATCTTTAAGAATGCAATCCATGGTTTTATAACATGCTGATGGAAGCTGGCCATTAGTTAAAATAATATTTTTGCAATTTTGGTGCAAATTATATGCCAAATGCTAATTACTAAACTTCTTTAATAAAAAAAGGAATCAACAATCAATATTTTAGCTATTAAATATGCTGTTTTAAGGAAAAAAAACATTACCTGCCAGTGATGACAACATCAAAGTACTGAAGCCAATCAAAGTTGCAAGCATCGAGGGTACGGGACTCGCAGAGAAAATTCATCACAATATTTGTATAGTCCCATAAACTGCAAAGATAAAGCAATGATTACTTATAGTCCCATCTCAAGTAAGTTGTAACATCCAGAAAAGTCACATGCAAGAAACTAGAAAGAAATCTGCCAGGATGTTATGTAACATCTGTTCTGAATATTAAAAGATATTCATTATCCATAGCATTCCAATGGGGAAAAGAACAGGATTGGAGAGGGGAAGATTTAATACCTATTTGTTACCAAGAACGTTGCCCGTCGAGAATCCCTGAGCATTTTGAGAAGTGGAACTATAGACTTATCCTCGTTGATGTACCTAGTAGATGAAGCCCAGAGACATAAAGACAAAAGCACCCATAACCAAAAATAAAGAAGAACAAGTTAAAAGAACCTTTTCCAAATAACCCAAAAATAATATAAATCATTTGTCTATTCTGTCTAAACCAGCATCCATTAGATCATTTGTCTATTCAGCAAAACAAACTGCAAAATAAACTGCAATTAAGGTCTCTTCTTAACTAATAAATCTAACCTTCTTAAATAGAAAAGCAGCATAAATAGAAAAGCAGAAATATCTCCAATGATTGACAACCGCTCGAGGAATTAATGCCGATTTTTTAACTTACTTTATAGGATCTTTTGCTACCATTTGCTTTAAAGTTCCATCACGATGGCACATATCAACAGCAGATCGAACATCTTTGTACATGCGAGCATAGCTGAAAGAGTTGGTTGTGAAACAATGAGCTTTCAAGATCTACACTTCATTGAAGAACAGGTCTACCCTCCACCACATCAATTGGTTATTTATTATCTACAAACAACTGTAGGTGATTCTTGTGGATGTTATTCAATAGCAACACCATAACATTTCATCTTTAATACGAACCCCAATAATTACTTGACTCCTAAAAGTTGGATAACCTTAAATATGGAAACCCTTTGCAAGGAAATGAATAATTCATTGTTAAGAACCCCATCTGTATTATATAGCCGTACCATGACGTTTCTGCTGGTATTTAAACCACATACGTAGACATGCTTGTTTTTACCACTCAAAGTGCACACTTTTATTGCTAAACCAGTGAAATTCACAGCAGAGAAACATGTTCTGCCTGAAGTTGGTATATTTTAGGCCCTGAAAGCTTTTTTAATCTTAAACAAAGTTATAGCAACAACTAAGTTGGCAAAATTGAATCAGCATATGAAGGGGAATAGAAAAGGGATTTGGTTTAGTTGGAATTTACTATTATAGAGAATCCACATAAATAAATAAAAGACCTGGTACCACATAAGACAATAAAAATAAATGTTGCATTCTTACTCTACTCTTGCTGGAACTCTTCCTGGGTTTTTGTCCATATAGTCAACAAGCTGGGAAAACAAATAGGCTTCAGCTAATGAGAAAAGAGTATCAATAAGCGCATAATCTGGCTCGTCAAAAGCATCTCGTATCAGAGTATTCCCATAGGTGCCAACTTTCTCTTCCTTGGTCAACTCTCTAAATCCATGGTATGCCACTTTCACATATTTATGACGATCCATCTGTATAATGCAAATCACTAGTTCAAATATTTTCCCACACAAATGTTCTTTAAGTAAAAAACAGCTAATGAGAAATTATTGATGAGTAACCTTCAAGATATTGCCTCTCTTTTTATCTACAACCAATCCTCTGACCATGTACTTCCAATTAAATGTCCAGCCCAACAACTGCATAGAAACACCATTCTTAGCCAACATACTGTCAAATTCAATGGAGCAAAGCAGCACAGGTTTTAAGAAAGACAAACCTCTTCAGGATAGCCAAGATTAGACACCAACTTTTCAATCGTGCCTTCATACGCAAGTTTCTCAAAGGTTTCAGGCTTATATTGTGCCAATGTGTAATCCATATCAAAGCCGACAGCTATAATATTTCTCATGTTCAATGACCTATTGCAGAAGATCCGTTTTCCAAGTTCAGCTTCATCTTTGCCCCCTTCAGGAGATGACCATATGCATGGTTCTTGAACTCCATCCCTACTCTCCATAAGCTCAGAGCTCAATCTCTGGTCAGCTAAAACAGCCTTCTGACCCTTGTCCATCTTATAGCTCATGTGCAACTGATTGACTCCTGAGATATTCAAAAGAATTAACTTTTAACATCGATAAATAATGACATTCAAATTACACCATGCACAACACGAAAGAAATCCATTACTCAACAAATTCAAGAAAACAAGGTTTTATGGTACATGCACGACTCGCATTAAGCCATATTAGATGGATACAAAACACGCATGATTAAAGTAAAAGGAAAAGAAAAAGAAAAAAAAAAAAAAGGGTTAAGTGCTCTTATGATCAAGTTGACCAATCTACATCATCCAACACTATAGGTGAAATGACTAGCAAACAGCACACAACAGCCATGAAGTCCTCTGCAAAAATAAAAACACTGTTTTCTTGGTAAAAAAAAAAAAAAGAGTAAAACCAAGAACTCAACCTAAAAGGGTTTAAGAAATAAAAAAAAAAACCTCAATTGCTGACATCTTACCTGCAAATTTGAATCAAAAAGCACAGAGTGAAAGTGCATGTTCCCAGTCTAAGTATCTTCCAACATTCGCTCCAAAGTAACACCTAAAAATCCAATTCCTCCATCAAAACCTACTCTAATTCCACCTATGATTCCACCAAATTTTACACTAAAAAACCTCCTCATATTTCTTCAACAATAAAACGAGGAATGATGCAGATTTTCAAAACGATTTAATAAAATGAGAAACGAAATCAGTAGAGAGAGAGAGAGCTAACCTGCGGAGTAATTTTTCTTTGGTTTAGCGAAGGAGAAGTAAGGAGTTTTATAATGAAATCCCGAAAAGAAGCTAATTCGAGAATCGAAAGGACGGGGAAATTCAGGAGAGAAAAGAGAGAGGCAAAAGGAAACCGGCTTCTTTGGAATTCGCATTCTTGGGGGAATTAAGTAGGCATGAGTTGGATTAAACAAACAAGAATCCGATACCAGAATAACCCCTCCCCTCCAATGTGCTCTTGCAACTACCCCAACTAGGAACCTACTCTTTTATTATTCCCTTTACCGCATTTGTATTGTCCATTTTTCTTCTACAGAAGGAATTTAATTCTTACTTGGTGCGTGGATTCTTTTTCCAACAGCCCCTCTCCCTCTCCCTCTCCCTCTCCCTCTCCCTTTTCTGTTGTGCATAGATAAAATTACAGCGTTGTGTGTTGTTGAGGATCAAGATTCTGTACGTTTGCCACGTGCTCCTTTTGTTACTTGTGCGAATGTCGATCCTCTCTTTTCTCTCTCTATTCCTGGGTCTGACGATGCTTCGTCCCCTTCTGCAATTCCACCAGGGGAAAATGCTTAGATTTCTTTCTTTTTTTTTTTTTTTTCTTTCTATAAATTTATTTCTGAAAAAAATTCTCCTAACTGTACCAATTATCATAAACCTTTTATGTATTAGTGTGGAAATCCTGCCTTAACTGGAGATTATTTGTGAAAGAATAACCCAAAAATATTACTTGGTCTTGAAAAAAGAATTATATATTCATTTTTTTAATAATATATAGAGAGAGAGAGTAATTAATACTAATTCCAGGTGCTGGTAAAAATTCAAACCCATGATATTTTTTTAAAAAAATATAATTGAAAACAAAATGAGTTTAATTGAATTTATATTGGCAATTTATTATTGTCATTTAAAATACATAATAATTTAAAAAAATAAATCATTAAAATTCAACTAAATCATTTAAAAACCATGTCAAAATTAAAAAGCAAGTTAAAAAATATTTTTTTTTATGAAAAAACAAAGAAAAAAATAATAAAAGGCTCACGTGCATGCCATGGTTTTCAACGGATGCTCACGAGTCTAAAAGCTAAGTTCAAGCTCCTAGTCTTTTTTTTTTTTTTTTCTTAAAATAAAGCGAGCAATGAATTATATGTTGTGGTAGAGAATATATCCTTTTCTTGCCCAATTTCTAACAACTATAGTGGTTGTAACCTAGATAGAAAATCAATTTTTTTTTTTTTTTACTAAAACAACTTTTTTTTCAATTAACTCTCATCTACCCTTTAAGTAGTAAAAAAATCAGTTAAAAACCAAAGAATTAAATTGATGTAATAAACCTTTTCAAGCTTAGTTTTATTTTTTCCGGTTAATACGAGAATCTAAAACCATTATCAACAAACTTTTATCATTAAATGAAATATTTTAACATAAAAATTAACCTGTTTTGTTGTCAAAATCATGACAACCATGTAATTTCTTTCTAAAACTAATTTTTTCTAAAACTATTTTTTTATAGGTCTCTATTTTTTCTCATCCAATGATCAAAAAATTAAAAAACTAATTTTTAGGATTGTGAATGTATTTTTAGGTATCCATCAATTTTATCCGCCTCTTATTTTTTTTATACTTGAGCTTTCAATGTTATAAATTTACCATGATTTTAAGCTTTATTCCAAACAACTAGGCTAGAAAAAGATATAATAGAAAATAAAATAACTAAGAAAACTAAAAAAATAAAAAAATAGATTTTTGAACCAAAATTAAATTTATCTTAGAATATTAGATCGGCTATTATGTTTATCTTGTGTTTTTTATAAATAAAATACTGATTATTTTAGTTATTTGGTATTTTTTTGGTATCGTTTTAGGGTTTTTTCAAATTTTATTTTAAAATTTTTGAAAACAGAAATAGGATATTTGTTTTTTACCAGCAATTACTAGCACGATGATTTCAAAATTATTTGATTATATGGTTTTGACAGTTGGTTATTAATTTGTTATATGTTTCGGAACAAACTTCTACTGTAAAAAATGAAAATGATACCAGAAAATCTCTAAGATATTTAGCTCTTTTTAAATGAAAAAATTTCTTCCAAGAGAAGGGCAGTGGATTTGTGATTTGAAAGGGGTGCATTAGATGAGGATCACAAGCGCAATTTGAAGGATATGATGGTCTGGCAATAAACAGCTGCATGAGTCATTCTTCCAAGATAGATGTGTGGATCTTTCTTTCTTTTTTTTTTCTTTTTTTTTTTTATCTTGAGTGAGTGAGTGATTGTTCACCACTATCACACGATCCTATAATTTTAATTTGAAAAATACGGCACATATTCCCTGTCAGCATCGCTGCAGTGAATATTAGACTAGATGGAATAATAGCATATTCATACGCCACACTGCTCTAATCTTGGACCTGAGCTTTTGAAAATCTATTCGAGTGATTTTAAAATCTCAAATTTGATATGTTTGGTATTTTGATAATTTTTGTGGTTATATTTTGAAAAAATTTATTTTATAAAAAGTATTTTTGCTTGAGTTTGATTTGATATTTATATATCTTTAGTTAAAACTGTGGTTGGAATTGAGATTGAATAAAAAATAGTTTAATGTGTTTGGTTAAACATGCTTCTCAAATTGAAGTTATAAAATAACTAAAAAAGATATATATTAATATCGATGATTTTTAATTTAAATATTATAAATTTAACTACCACTATTACATCATTATATAAATAATATTTTATATCAAATATTTTTAATTGTTCCATTAACTTGTCTACAATTTCATCACGTATGAAATTCATCCGATAAGGACTACAGTTTTCATGGTTTTTTGAGCATGCAACAAAATCAGATAAAATATCATCAGAAACAAAATTAGAATTGCGATCAAATTCTGCAAATGCTACGTCATCATGCGATCTCCTTCCAATTTATGTAGTGTTATTGAATAATATTAAATACTAGTTTTTGAGTAAAACACAATTAAAAAAAATTAAATTTTTTTTCAGGTCGGACGTGGTTCAATAAATAGTGGGGTCACTGTTCAGGCGAACAGTGACCCGTGAATTAATTCAGCTGGCACTGTTCACGTGAACAGTGCCACGTGAATTAATCACTTCTTGAAGATGCGGAGTGAATGAATTCAATGAACAGTGACCCATGAATTAATTCACCTGGCACTGTTCACGTGAACAGTGCCCGGTGAATTAATCACTTCTTGAAGTGACCACTGTGCGGAATGAATATTCACTCTGCACATTATGAACTCGGCTAGAGGATTCACCTCAATTAGATGTCTCAAAAGCTAGCTTAAAATCTGATTTGAAGGATGTCACCCTCTCAATCTCAGATGATGATGATTGCCAAAGAAATATTAAAAACTCCTACTTGAGCTGAAGGAAGGAAGCAAACAATAAATTGGACGGGCCCTTGAGTTTTTTCTTTCTCTTGGCAACAAGCGAGCAATGAAAACCAGCAATTTTTTGCTTCACCAAAACCGGTGGTACAAACTCAATTTTTAATGGGACCCATCTCCAAAATATGTGTTCAAAATGTTTACCAAACAGTTATAAATTGTGGTTGGAACAAAACACAGTTCCAACCACAATACCAAACGATACCAAATCATGAAGGCAACTGTATAGGTATTGTGGACTTGATCAGTTTATCTTGGCGCCTCCTCTCTCCCCAAGTTGTGGGGTGAATTTGTGTGATTCAGGCTTGGGGGCATATGGTTAGAGATGCCTCTCTGGTGAGGAAACAAATGAATTGAGAAAAAGATTAATAGACGAGAGGAATAATGAACAGAATAAAGGAAATGAGGAGTGTAAAACCTCGGGTAATATTATTGATATTAATAAAAGTCAGGATTACAAAAAATAAGGGAAAGTGATAGATTAAATTATAAGAATGATGATATATTTGAGAATCTGAATTAAAATGTTTTGTTCAAGTGTTAAAATATATAAATAAATAAACACGAAAATATGAATAAATTTTTTATAGAAGTAAATTTCATGAAACTGAAAGTACTAACGAGTAACTTAGTGAAATTCGATATAACCCGAGTAAGATTTGATATAAACAGGTACCAGGATTCAGGAAATTTTACCTAAAAATCATAAAAGTTACCGTTGAGGGATATAAAAGGCATTTAAAAAAAAGTTAAAAAAATAATATGTGTGCTAAAAGTGTGTGAGCGGGAAGAAAACATTTAGGGATATGGAAGGTATTTTTAAAAAATTTATATATATATAAGTGCAAGTGAGTGTGTGTTGTAAGGAAAAAAAAAAGAACAAAACTTGCTTTTTCAAAGAGAAAGAAGCATTCGGCTAGGAGAGGAAAAACAAAATCAAGCAAGGAAAATTTCTCAATTCAAAAGTGTTAAAGCTTTGGCTGTTGCTTGGTAAGGTGCCCTCATATTTTTAAATAAGATTCTTGAAGAATTAATACTTTAAATTGATTGAATTTTGTGAAATGAGGAATTTGGGTTCATAATAAATTTTAGAAAAAATTACAATTGATTGTGAAATTGTGTTAAGATTATTGAAGTGAGTAGAGAAAGTAAGAAATTATGGTAATTAAAGAAAAATTTTATGTGTTCTTGAAGAAGGGTTTTTTTAAAAAAAATAATAAGAAGAAGAATAAAATTTAAGAATTTGAATAAGATGATGAGATTGTATAGGAAAGAGATGATATTAATGTTAAAGAGTGAATAGATCATGAAATTTTTTTTATGTTTTTCTTAAATTTAAATTTTGGTAAAATAAATTAAATAAATACATTTAAAGAATATATATATATATATTGTTTTGAATGATGAAATGAATTGTGTTACTGTAGAAATTGAAAGAATAGGAATGAAATTTACAAAAGAAAGAAGGGAATTTTCATGTTTCTCTCTAAATAATGATGTAATATACTTGTCAATTCAGAAGAGGCTGCTAGGCCGACACCACATCAGAAAACTTTGGCTCGAGCTCAGTCGTTAGGTAATTACACGACGCCTGAATTTAATATTGGTCAATATGTATTTATATCTGATTAATTGTGGTTGATATATTAGAAATTATTATGTTGTTTACTTGAAAAAATAAGATATGCGATGTGATGAATTAATCCTGAATTAATGGGATTAATGCCCTGGTGAATGAGCGTGATAATAAATTAATTTCCTGGTTAATGAGATTAGAACCCTAGTGATTGGGCAAATCATTGAATTAATTAGTGAATTATTGAGTTTAATGTCCTGGTGAATGGGCGTGATAAGGAATTAATTCCCTGGTTAATAGGATTAGTACCCTGGTGAATGGGTAAATTGTTGAACTAATTACTGATTTAATGGAATTAGTGCCCTGACAAATGGGCGAGATGCAGAATTAATTCCCTGGTTAATGGGATTTGTACCCTGATGAATGGGTAAAATGTTAAACTAATTTTTGGACTGATGACAATAGTGCTTTTTGAATGGACTGGTAGAAAAATTAATCATCTATTAGTAAAAGTAAAGCCGTGTTAATTGGGCGATAAGAATAATTATATTTTTGTTGATGTTAAAAAAAAATAGAAACAAAATCATAGATTATTCTGAAATTTATTTGATATATAGAATACTAGATGAGCAAGTTAATTTAATGATCTTTTGATTAAATTTCAAAAAGAAAGGAAGAAAGAAAGTAAAAAGAATTTTATGGATATCTTTTTTTCATTTGTTTAACTGAATTATTGTATTAAATCTATTTTCAGGTACATCCCCCTATTGGACTGAACAATAGATTAGTTTCCTTATATTTTGTTGGATAACATGTTGTAATAAATGAATTTATCATTTTGTTATGTAATATAATGCATCTACAGTTTATCGAAAGCTCTTTTGTGTAGTATAATCTTAATTATAAATTTCTTCTTTAATATGAACTTATTTCGATTATAATTTCGTTAATGATTCTTATTTGTAAATCTTTGAATTATGTAATGTACTTTAGTTACAGTTTTTAGAATAATTCTTTAGATTGCATCCATGTAAATGTGAGATATTGAATTGTTTAGACATGTGTGAATTTGATTATTGAGAAGTTGTGATGTAATGAGAGGAGGATGTTCTGGATGATAGGACGAGTAAGAAATTTGTTAATTGGGGATTGTGGAAGAAGAGTCGATAACTTGGTACCTAAAGATATAGAGGAAACTCAGCCGAATTTTTATTGATTACAGAAAAAAAATCCCTAATCTTAATTGAATTATTATGTCCTTGCTCTTTGTTTTGAATACAAATATTGGGGTTGTTACAAGAAGAGAGTTTAGGACTACAAGAGGGAGCACAAAATAATATTTCTCTTCTTTTTCATATATTCCTATTTTATACAACGACCTTTGTATATAGGCATGAGTAGAAGGCGAGAGAGGGTCTCGTGCCTTCTAGATTACAATTATTAAAACGGTGCGTATGAAGTATAATTATACGATGCGTATCATTTGCAACGATAACTTCTCTTTTAAATTGATTACCCATGTTAAACTCTTCACGTAGAGCTCACCTGCAACAATTATCCTCCCTTAATAACCACCTTGCCCTCAAGGTTGAAGGTTGGGAACCTGAGTTTTATTTCATCCATGAACTCCCATGTAGCCTCTGTCGGGGACAACCCTTGCCAATGGATTAAGAGTTGTGTAGCAGCTTGTGGCTATAACAAGGGCTCCCTGGGCCCATCCGGTAAGCTTTTATGCACCATCTTATTTCCCACGCTCTTTTTAATATAGAGACATGAAAAACTGGATGGATGTTTAACGAGGATGGAAGGTTTAGCTTGTAGGCTAATTTCTCAATCCTCTTGATCACTACATAAGGACCGTAGTATTTAGCTACTAACTTGTGGTAGTGTTGAAGTATTAATTTCTGTTTGTAGGGCTGTAATTTGAAGTAAACCGAATCGCCCACTTGTAGGACCCTGTTGCTTCTCTTTTTATTAGCCAATTGCCTCATTCTGTTCTAGGATTTGACTAGATTTTGTTGTACTGTCTGTAGCATTTGCTCCCTTATTTTGAGGTAATAATCAACTGCCTCTACTAATGAATCTTTGGGGAAATAGGGAATGCGTATTGGAGGTGAAAACCTGTATAGTATTTTGTAGGGGGTGAACTTGATAGCGGTGTTGAAGTTGGTGTTGTACCATCATCACTCAAAGCCAGCCATTTACACCATTGTAAAGGAGCGTTCCCTATCATGCACCTGAGATAGCCTTCTTCTATGCACCTATTGACGACCTCGATTTACTCGTTCGATTGAGGGTGATACGCCGTGGAGTAATGAAGGGCCCGTCCGGTAAGCTTTTATGCACCACCTTATTTCTCACGCTCTTTTTTAATAGAGAGACATGAAAAACTGGATGGATGTTTGACGAGGACGGAAGGTTTAGCTTGGAGGCTACTTCCCCAATCCTCTTGATCACTACGTACGGACCGTAGTATTTAGCTACTAACTTGTGGTAGTGTTGAAGCATTGATTTCTGTTTGTAGGGCTGTAATTATAAATAAATTGTATTTGTTTGATATATTTATAAAAATAAAAAATTATTTGTTCTTAGTAAAAAACCTCTAAGTACAAATTAAAAAAATAGGGTTAAATATTCACATGCTCATCTATTATTTTTTTGCTTTTTGAAGAAATATTAGTTTTTTATTTTATAATGTAATTAGTATTAACAACTCTTTTTTAATTTTTATTTATATATATATATATATATATATATATATATATTTAATTTATTCCTTTTAGGATAAACAATATTTAAAAGTTTCTCAATTAAAAAAAATTATAAAATAATAAAATATATACATAACATTAACATATTTTTTTATTATATTAAAAATTAACTTTGGAATCCTATATGTACGAGCTGTAGGCCAGTTATAAAGCTAGTTATTATTAAGAGGAAGTAACATCCTAGCCCTAGTTATAAAACCCGGCCCGGATCGGCGGGTTGACCCGGTGACTAGACCGGTCCGGGTTTAATAAAAAATCGGCCGAGACAATAGCTCGACAAAACCTGGTCAACCTAGTGGGTCATGGGGGCGAACCCGAATGAGACCTGTTTTTTTTTTTTTTCAAATGTGTGATTTGAAACCCATTAGTATATATAATCTATGTTCCCAAGAAAAAAAGTTATGTTTTTTTAATGTGGGATAAAAACCTTTTGGTTTAAATACTTCAACTTAAAGGAATAACATAGTATCTTTTCAATATGGGATCTGAAGCCCTTTCGTATATATACTCTATCTTCCCATGAAAAAAAGTTATGTTTTTTTAATGTGAGATAAAGGATAACAATTTGAAGCCCTTTCGTATATATACTCTATCTTCCCATGAAAAAGTATGTTTTTTTTTTAATGTGGGATGAAGGATAACATAGTATCTTTTCAATGTGGGATTTGAAGCCCTTTTGTATATATACTCTATGTTCTTAAGAACCAAGTTATGTTTTTTCAACGTGAGATTTGAAATCCATTAGTATATATACTCTATGTTCCCAAGAAAAAAGTTATGTTTTTTCAATGTGAGATACAAAAGTTTTTGGTTTAAATATTTCAACTTAAAGGGATAACATAATATCTTTTCAATGTGGGATTTGAAGCCCTTTCGTATATATATTCTATGTTTCCAAGAAAAAAGTTATGTTTTTTCAAAGTGGGATTTGAAACCCATTAGTATATACTCTATGTTCCCAAGAAAAAAGTTATGTTTTTTCAATATGGGATTTGAAACCTATTATTATATATACTCTATATTCCTAAAGAAAAAATTATTTCTTCAATGTGGGATAAAAAAATTTTAGTTTAAATACTTTAACTTAAAAGCTTAACATAATATCTTTTTAATGGGGGATAAAAAACTTTTTTTAAATATTATTTTAAACTTTATTATTTACAACATGTATAACTTATATTTACATTGATTTTTTCTTAATTTTTTCGTATGAAATATTAAAGTTTTAAATATTTTTTTAAAATTTTTTCGGGTTGACCTATAAAACCTAGGACCTGACACCTTGATCGGGTCAACCCCCGACTCGAGTTTAATAACTATGTTCCTAGCAACCTGTTTTTTTTTTTTTTTAATTCCACTATTTCACGGACATGCATATATGTAATTTACCCATAGTTCCACGCAAGAGATTACCATTCAGTGGATTTCCAAACAAAACATTGAGTTTCAAACGGAGTTAAAATACGAGGGAGGGATATAACGGAAAATGAATAATGGAGTAAGAACGAAAACATAAGAAGTCTTGGGACCGTTATGTCTCCTTATTGAAAATCAGGGATAGCTTTTGATTCCTCCCAAATATTTGTGGGGCCATGCCTGTTTGTTCCCCTGAGGTCCTATCCGTTAAATCGGACCAGCACATTTGAAACCCAAACAAACTCAACCATGGCAACAGCCGCATCTGCTTCCCTCTCACTTCTCCCTCCAAAACCCCAAATCTCCAGCAAACGACATGAAAATCAACGTCGTCTGCTCCTACCCAAACTCTCTCGCAGAGACGCTGCCTTGCTCTCATTCCTCGCTCTCGTCCCTTCCGCTCCTGCTTCTGCCTTCTCCGTCGGCATCTGTAAGCAACACTACACTCTCTCATTGCTCATTAAATGCTGATTAATTTCTCGCTAATTGCTTTCAAAACCCTAATTATGCAGCAGGACCGAAGGACTGGCTGAAAGATCAAAAGAAGAAGAGTGCGAAATATATATTGGCTCCTATCGATGCCTCCCGTGAAATCCTTCGCTCTGCCTATCTCTTGCTAAGTAGGTACGGTTTCACCCTTTTTTTGTTGATTTTTTAAATAGGGTTAATTTGGCTTGTTCTTGGCAGCGGACAGTCAACCCGAATTTAAGGAAGAGAAATTAGAGGAAGTTCAAAGACTGTTAAAATCTGCCGCTAGGGATTGTGTTCCTCAAGATAGGAATTCGTTTGTTGCGTTTCAGGCTAATACAGGAGTGGAGGTATGTGCATTTTGTTATCATGTATCTTCGTAATTAGGGTTTTGATTAATCGTGTTAAGTAATCATAGGCTTGATTTTAATGTGAATAGGTTTGCACGTTTCGTTTGATTGTGAAGAATGCTGCTTCCTTACTTGATAAAAGGGACCCTGCAAAGTTGGAAGCAGAAGCTATTTTGGATGATCTTATAAGGTAACCACCTTTTCTTCTGTTTTTAGTACATTGCAACAAATATAAACTACTGCATTGTATTAACATTCCAAACCTGTGCTCATTTGAAGATGATTTTTTCCATTGTTGTTAAATTTTGGATGTATATCAACAAAGATGAAACTGTCTTTTAATTGTTTATAAAGTAGTAATAACGACTGCATTTAGTCTGGTTATGATTTATAAACCAAATATATGGATTTTGACCTAAGTACCCTCCCATAAATGCAGAAGCAAATAAGTGTTACTTTCATTACCAACCACTTTCAAATTAAAGCAAATGCTGATGGAATTTGGAGATAATTGGTAAATGCTGTGGAAAATGTTTAGCTTATTTAGGCTGCCCAATTCCAAAATCAACCTAGAGACTTAACATTGTGATTTATGTTATGTGAATAATTCATGATTGATTTTCTAACATTCACTTAAGAGCATTTTGCTTAATGATTATTGTACTGTAGATCTTTCACTTCCCTTGATGGTCTGGCGAATGAAGCTAATGCTCAACTTGCTTCTGACAGGTACGTTTTCCATACTATGCTTATAAGAACCACACTGATTAGTGAATTTGATTGTTAATTATTTTTGTTTGGGAAGGAGATGACTGGAAGGGAGGGGAGGAAAATGGAGGGGACTAATAAGTTAACCTTGTCTGGGCAAAAAAATTAATACGAGGGGAAGGGAAATTGTATAACCTCCATTCCCTCCTTTTTATTAAAATATCTCCTCCCAAATTGGGGGTGTAATGGAGGCAAAGGAATAAATTTTGGACTCAAATTTATGATTATATCCTCGTTATTTATTCATGAAAATTTATTCAAGCAACATGAATGTAATCTAATAACAAGACCTCTCTTTCTCATCCTTTAAGCAAATAAAGAAAACTTTTTGACCTCCCCTAAAAAATTCCCTGACATTGGTTCTTCTTGCTAGCAGGGTTAGATACCTTGTTTGTTAACATTTTAATTTGGTGAAATCTTTTGTCAACAAGTTTAGTTCTTAATACCCGTTCTTCATTTCTCCGAATTTTTGAACCGTGGCAGTCAATATGCCTTGTCAAGTGAAGCTGAATTGCATATACGAGCCCATTTAGCATTCCTCCTAACAATTTTCTAACACGCCCTCCCATCATCCCTTCTGTTTTTGGCAGACAGAAGGTTGCTGATGCACTCATGAATACTATATCTTCACTTGATAAATTCGAGCAGGGAGTGAAGGACTGCCTTGAAGCTTGACAACTCAGGTCTTCTTCCAGAATTAGAGCATTCAGGTTGTGGTCAAGGTCTTGTAGATATTTTTCCCTTTCAGAGATGGTTTTTACTTGATAAATCCTTGATAGAGGCAAGGTATCTGTATCATAGTATATCACAACTGGAACAAATCAGTTTGGTTATACGTTGTTCCCTTGTATTTTGTTTGCTTTTTTGCATCAGCTGTGGAATTCACGTACAGGGACAGGAAGCTCTCTCTCTCTCTCTCTCTCTCTCTCTCTCTCTGTGTCGCTGGAGAAGATAAACTACCCATGCTTTCTATTGACATGTTAACCTGCACCAGCATCGATTGATATGGGTAATAAGAAAAACTGTCCAGGATGGCTCCATTTTATGAAAATTCAATAGACCGATGATTATCTGTTATTTTGTGAACATAGTGACAAAATTGACGCCATACGAGATAAGGTATAATGCAGTTTTGACCCAATATATGTAAAGGGTGTTTTGACCAATGATTCGACCACAATGCTTAAATGAGACAAGGAGCCGTTTCAAGACTCTAAGAGCATCTAAAACAGCTAAATAGCCATTTTAACTACCACTCTGAAAAGTGGGGATCATGAATATTTTATTGTTTTTTTATTATTTTAATTATATGTGAGATGAATATTTAAGTGTATGTTTTACTAATTATTTAATAACACATTTAAGAATTAATTATTTTATTATAGTATAAATTAAAGAAAATAACGAAGATTTAAATAATGCATGCTAATTAAAATCATCATCATGACATTTAACTAATATTTTCATTTGATGCATCTTATAATATTCAATCAAGTATCAAGACTTGGTTGTCGAATATTATTCACTCTTGTTGTTTCAATAATTCTTTTTCATAATAGCAATCTTGCCTTGTTATATCCTTGCCTTTTTCTTTGAAGCAAATGATTTAAAAAAAATTGTTATTTTCTTGTGTTATGTTCTTTGTAATCCTCTGAGATGGAATATAAAAACTTGCGTATCTTTTTTAGCTTCCTTCTTTGCCACCTTTCTCGCCAAATACATGCATCATCATCATCTTCTTCCAAGTCAATCGGGAGTTGCATTTCAGCAATTTGGCTTCTAATGGCTCTGTCAAGGGTCCGTTTGGCATTGTGTTTGTAACTGCATTTCATTAAATTTTGAATTTTTTTTATTAAAATTGAGTGCGATTTGTACTTTTTGGATCGTTTTAATGTGCTGATGTCAAAAATAATTTTTTAAAAATAAAAAAAATCATTAGCATGTATTTCGACTTGAAAAGTTATTTAAAAAGCAACCGCAACCACACTGCCAAACACACTCTTTAAAGGGTGCCTGCAATCAGCATGCTTATGAAAAGAACTTCAAGCACCCGAACTTGGACCTCCCTGCCTCCTGCCGCGCAGCCAGTTTCTGCTCTACAGCCCTTGAGAACTCCACTCCATTGAACTGAGTAACCACAGCCTCCAACACCTCATTGCCGATCGAGGGGAGCACCTACTCATCATACACGAGCCCATGGTGTTGAAAGATAACCATTTTTCAGTCAAATATACACAAAACAAAAATACAATCGTACACTTTGACCATGTAAAATCCTGATTCAGTCTGATTTTAGTAAAAGAAAATGAAAAAAAAAAGCCAAAAAAGGAAAACAAGAACATAAATGAAAACAAAATTTGGTTTTTTATTAGCTATTTAATAGCAAGGAGTGATATTGAAATTTCTTAAAAACTGCAAGAGTAAAATTGAATAAATAAAATAAAACTAGAAATACTAATGAATCAATAAGTGTAAGAGCATAGTTTATTGAAAAGCCCAAAGAATTCCATGTAGCATGTTTTAATATCATGCTGACGGAGGCACAATCTCAGACAAATATGAAAACATGACACCAACATAAATATTCCTGTGCCGTTGGATTTATTACGTCGAAATAGTAATGATGCACAACTTGACATCGAGATCACAAATAGGATCAGAATCATACGTTCAAAACATGGAATAAAGTGGCTGATTTGGTCAAAGTTTTTGTTAGAATTTCAGAAGCCTCGTTCTCCACTAGACCTCTATATTGCAGTCTTTTTTGGTTTGCCACCAATCAACCAGCACCCATGCCAGAATAAATGTGTTATCGTGATTAAAAGTTGGAAACTTTTAATACCTCATCCCAATTTAATTAATATATTTTTTTTCTGAAAATCTCAAAAATCATATCAAAATACCATCCAAGTATGGTATTATGGTAATTTTGTCTTTCTTTATGAAATCCAAGCCGAAAATAACATCAAAATTGTCTAACATCACTACCAACAAATCATGCTTCCCTTTCTATTTTTCAAGACTAACGACATACTGTAAGCCATCCATATTATCTTTTGGGCCTTGGCATTCGCTGCCTTCATTGTGGTTTGGCTATTGCTCAGCCACAACCCAAGCTACATCACCAATAAAAGTGGTCATAACACTAGAATCCAACATGATAGTTATATCTCCGTCATTAACTCTAGTCTTTGTATACGTTAGAGTCTCCACTGCACCCAACCTCCACTGTCTCAATGCATCAATCTATATCAGATCACTTTTTACGAGGCTAGATTGAACCCTCTAATTTTAGTAATTAAATAATTTAACACACGTATTGTATTGGGTTGGCATTGTTTCTTCACCTTCACTGTCATTAACCAATATAACATTTAATTTCTCCAATTTCCTTACGTGATGTGGTCGACCACATATGAAACAGCATGCATTTGATTTGGATTTTTTCCTTGACGTATCTAGTTGCTTGTCTTTGCCCTTGCCATTGGTAGGCTTGAATCCCCCACTAATTTTCTACTTCCTCTTCTTATCTTCCCTCTTATCCTTTGTTTTGGATTTTGAAGAGGCTACAACAGAACTATCTCTTGCCATTATCATAAAATCAACCAGTCTATCCACGACAATGTTGACAAAAGACATGTTAATCACCTTTTGTAGCCTCAATTTTGCTTGTGTCTAAGGTTGCAAAATAATAGAAAGTTGAATACCTTATCCTCTTCAAACATATTTTCAATGTCTAGACATGTTAATCACCATAATTTCACATCACCTGTCAAGTACATAACAATAATGTCCACTTGTTCACCCTTGGACACACTAAAGTAGTACTCCATATCCTACAAAAAATTCTCCAATTCTTTAGAACTTCGAGACCCGCCGAATGGTTTTGGTTTTATAGTTTTGGTTTAGACTTATCATCACCTATCAAGATGTTTTTTCCACTTCCCTTTTCAAAACAAAAACTTTTTTCATAATAGCCTGCAACTTTTGGGCTCTCTTTGTTGCAAGTTCAACATACTGCCCAGGGTTAAAAGTTTTGTCAAAATCTCAATTTTTGTATGGAAGCCCACTACCCACCGGACTCTGCCTTTCTCGTCGATTTCACTTGTGTTTTTACCTATAATCTAAGTGTTATACACCCCTAAAAAAACTTTCTTTAATCTCTTGTTTATTATACACAAGCAAAAACAACACGGGTAGGGATTGAAATATTCATTTTTTTATGGTTTGGATTTGAAAGAAAAAATGAGGAAAAAATAAGAAAAATAAAAATAAAAATTGATTTTTTATTAGCTATTTAATAGTAAAGAGTAGTATTGAAAAAAATTTAGAAGTAGAATATTGATGAATCAATAGGTATAAGAAGATTTATTAAAAAAAAAAAAAAAAAGCCCGGAGAATTCTATATAGGATGTCTTAACATCAGAGTACTGACGTAAGCTTAATCTTGAAGAAATATGAAAACATAACACTAGCAGGAATATTCTTGTGCCATTGGATTTATTAAATCAAAATAGTAATGATGCACACAACTTGACATACGTATCACAAACATGAGCAGAATTATTTGTTCGAAACATGTAATCAAGTGGATGATTGTCTCTATTTTTTCTTTTAGTTTTAAGGATCATTATCCTTTGCAAGCCAGACAGATTGTTTACAATTACTTTTGCAAATTGATTTTAAACCTTTTACTCAAATAAAAAAGTAATTACTAGTACAGGAGATCAAAGGGTTGAACCAGAGAGAGATTCCTTCCAAAAAAAAATGATACTATTAAAAAAAATTCAATGTTTTGTTTTTATGAACAAGAAAAAAAAATCAACGAGGAATTCCATAACTTTCTATTTTGAGAAATTATGTCTCTCTTCTTTTGGCTAAGAAGCGATAGTGAAATTTGGAAAAACTCTGCACTTCAAGGGGTTAATAAGGAGGCATCTATTACGCTTCTTGATGGCCAAATCTTGCCATTCACCGTCTAATTAGATATGCAAGCGTGCCCTTTTCTATATGGTATAGTGCGTGTAGACAAATAATAATTAGATTATCATCGATGATCGATTGTTTATATTTTTTCTTCCTTGACATCTAAAGTGCATAATTGTCCTCTTTATTTATTGTTTGTCAACTCAGATATGTTTACCAAACCCAAGCGGCTTGGGGATGACAACCCTTTGCAAGTGTACTGTGGATCAAGACATGGTCCACTGTAGACTTGGAAAGTGAATTTTCCAAGCTCTGAAGGCTTGGGATGGGGCTAATATTGTTTTTTTTCATAAAAAGTTAAATTATCATTTTGTCATTTGGTTAAAAAAATTGAAGCCCTGCTTGTGGGTGTATTTCAGTATTTTTTATAAACTCATTGGTCATTAAATGTTTGAGCGAGAGTATGGTAGTCTTTTAACGTTTATTTGCATAGTAATACTATTATTCTACCCCCAAGGTTAACAAAATTAAGACTTCTTGTCCAATAATTTTTTTGACCTTTTACAAATTGTTAAATAGTTAAAATACATCTTTAATCTTGTAAAAAATAAAAAAATAAGGTTTGCATATATAGATATTTTTGTTCTTTCACATTGTTTTTTGTATAATAATCACAGCAACCCTTCAATTTCTTGGCAATTTCAACACCAAGTGTCTGTAGTCTGGGGCTGCGGCCAGACACGTGGGTCTAGCCCTGGTGCCCTAGGCCTGACAGCCCAACACCAGGTGTCTGTAGCCTGTGGCTTGCAGCCTCATCCAAACCTAAATCAATCATTACTCACTAACTAAAAACAGTCTTTGCAATTCTATATATCAAGGGTAACTTTATCATTACATACCTTCAATTCATAATATTTTTTAATAAAAAAACAAATCTAAACAATACATTTCAGTATGAAATCATTCATAATCAACAATAATTCATTCTACAGTAAAATAATCCCTTTTAATTATAGTTAATTCCGTGATCCCTTGACATCTATCAGCAATGAGCTAGAAATCCACTGGTTAAAAAGATAAAACGTTCATCAGTAACTGTAAAAACGAGTGGATAGTCTGGATGGACACATTTGAGCATTTGATAAAGTGGGACCATTTGCGGTGGTCCATCACTCTACGAGTATGAGGAAATCTGGCCGTGTGATCAAAATAAATTACGTACAAAAAAGGAAGAAAGAAAGAGTTGGCCGTGCGAGACAAACCAACCTGCCTGCAAAATTCACCTCCAAACTCTCTGATAAAGAGCGGACAAGAAGACAAAGCAAGCACAGCACCCACCCGCAGAGAAAGAGAAAGAGAAAGATGGCATCTGACATAGGATGCTGTAGTAGCAAGTTTATGTTGTATATGGTAATAATAATAGGATTGGTGACTTTTGCTGGCCTGATGGCTGGCTTAACTCTTGGTCTCATGTCTTTGGGCCTTGTCGACCTTGAAGTCCTCATCAAGTCTGGCCGTCCTCAGGATCGCATCCACGCCGGTACTCTCACAATCCCACTTTGAAAATAATGCGACTATAATTTAGTTTTGCTTCCACGCCGGTACTCTCACAATCCCACTTTGAAAATAATGCGACTATAATTTAGTTTTGCCCATTTTCCCATATTTTTTTAGTAATTAATATGCGTTTAGATTACGCTGTTAAGTCACTTGACTATACTTTATGAGTGGATGAAGAAGTGATGATTTGTGGCAGCTAAAATATTTCCAGTGGTAAAGAATCAGCATCTTTTGCTGTGCACTCTTTTGATCGGGAACTCTTTAGCAATGGAGGTAGTTCTAAATATATGATGGGTTCTTGTTTTCTTGACTAAAAAGTTGTTAAATTTTAATTTTGTATTGTTTATTTACACCGTTGTTTGTCTCTGTCTTCTTTTAAGGCTCTTCCTATATTCTTGGACAAGCTTGTTCCTCCTTGGGCTGCAGTATTAGCATCAGTGACTCTCATATTAATGTTTGGAGAGGTAGATCATGATTGAAGTGTTAAACTTGAGTATTTTATCTGTTCTCATTTTAGAAGTTATCTGCTTGGTATGCTACAAGCAGAAGGAATCTTCTGGGTCTTTATGCTTACGGTTATTTGATAACAGATATTGCCACAAGCAGTTTGTACTCGTTATGGCTTGACTGTTGGAGCAACGTTGGCGCCTCTTGTCCGTGTTCTTCTTTTGCTATTCTTTCCTATTTCTTATCCAATTAGCAAGGTATAGTGGATTTCTGGTTCTGAGTATATGATTAGGATATAAGTTTTATTCTGTGCAAGTCAATTTGGCTGCTGTCAATTTGGCGTAGTTGTGAGGAACCAAATATTATTTGATGCAGGAGTTTTTGAGGAAAAATATTTTTGTCTTAAAAGCCTCCTGCATCAATAGTGTTGTTGAGTTTGTTATGTGTTAATTTGTTTGTCGTAAATGCTCTGTCTTGTGCAGGTTCTGGATTGGATGCTTGGCAAGGGACACGCTGTCCTTTTACGGAGAGCAGAGCTCAAAACTTTTGTTAATTTTCATGGCAATGAGGTATTTAACTTAATTTGAAACTAATTATAACTGTCTCCTTGGGAAGCTTACATAAGCCAGCAATTTTAAGGGAAACATAACCCTTGTGGCTCGTGCTTTGAAGCCCATTCCCAACTTATGGACATCATACTTCGGCTAATTTACAGACCAAGCCCGCCGATCATGGTTTCTAATATGCAGAAAACTTTTCTCATATAGGCAGGGAGAGGCGGGGACTTGACACATGATGAGACTACTATAATTACTGGTGCACTAGAATTGACTGAAAAGACTGCAAAAGATGCGATGACTCCCATATCGAAGGCATTTTCCCTTGATCTGGATGCAACTCTTAATTTGTGGGTTTATGAATTCCTTCCAATTCTCGTCATCATGTTTCACTTGTTTTTCTTATTTTTCTGACCAAAAGTTATTTGTGCAATCTAGGGAAACATTGAATGCAATAATGACGATGGGCCATAGTAGAGTCCCAGTTTATGCAGGAAAACCAACAAATATTATTGGACTTTTTCTGGTAATCGCATTTCTTTGTATATAAACTTGTTATGGTAATCACATTTCTTTATAGTGGATATCAAGAATAGTAACATTTGTTGTTCGTGTACTTTGATGGCATACCTCATATGATAATGTTTCTGTTTGTTATTGATTGAAATTAGATTCTAAAACTTGCTCGTTCTTCCTTTCTTTTGGTTCTTTATTCTTTGTTAATGTTCTGACACTCATATTTTATAAAACATCAGGAGATTGTTAGGCTAAACCCCATGCACTGAGGTGTAAAGTTGGCATGCAGCTTGTTAGCTTTAGTCAAACCAAGAACTTCTGTTTAGAAGTTTTAGAAATGCTCTAGGATGCAGTTGAAACTATAAAATGGTCCCAGGCAACATTTGATGCCATAATGAAAAAAAGAAAAGAAGAAAAGAGTACAACCAAACAAATGAAGTGACTGCTGGTTGAATTCATCTATTGTGTATGTTATTTGCAACACTTCACAAATGTTATATTAAGATATACTCAACAATCCTAACCTTCATTATTTCACTGGAGTTTATCACAGCCTTCCTACCCATTGTAAATTATTTGTCTGTAGATGATGCACTTTCTTCTTTATGCTATTCCCTGGAACTTGTTATTTCCATGTGGGCGCAGGTGAAGAACCTTTTAGCAGTTGATCCGGAAGATGCAGTTCCTCTAAAAAAAATGATCATACGGAAAATTCCGCGGTATGTCTATTCCTTGTTTTCCTTGTTTATCTTATTTAATGAGAGACTATATGATGGTGTGTGATTCAGCATGGGATATGGTATGGGAGTTGGGACATGAAATGCAACTACAAGCCGATGTCAATTGATTGAATTAACTTATTTGTGTAGTTACATATCGTTTGCTTGTATCAAGGAGCTTACCTTATTCTTCTCTTGCTTTTTGTTCATTCTACAGGGTTTCTGAAGACTTGCCTCTATATGACATCCTAAATGAATTTCAGAAGGGTCACAGCCACATTGCTGTTGTATACAAAGATTTGAATGCTAATAAAGAGACACCAAAGAATGCGTTCAAGGACAGCTGCAGGAAGAGGGGCAAAACTGAAACATCACACGAGAAAGGTGAGAGCTAAGAAATTGCAAGAGAGACCTCTGTTAAGTGTCAATGATCCATACTTTTATAATAGAAACTATTTCTACATCCTTTTTCCATTGTTGAGACTTGAAACTCGTCATTTTGCCACTGATAGTACCTCACCTACTGCTTTATTTGATTCTATCATGATTTATACTGCAAGGTGAATTAAGCATTCTTCACTTCTGTAGTATGCCTGGTTTATTGCATTGAAATAACCTTTTGATTGATTATTGCCAGGTGATAGTGAGGTCGGCTCTACTTCTGCTATCCCAAATAAGAAGGCTGCTTTGGACTTGGATGATCATCAGACTGCTGCAACTAAGAATGATGGAGGCCAACAGATTAAGAAGAGTCCACCTTCTACTCCTCCTGCCTTTAAGAAGCGACACAAAGGTTGTTCATTTTGCATTTTGGACGTTGAGAAGGCTCCCATTCCTGAGTTCCCATCCAATGAAGAAGTTGTTGGTGTAATTACAATGGAGGATGTCATCGAAGAACTTCTTCAGGTAAAGATGCCATCATTATTCCATGGCATACATATTATGGCCTGACTGGTACTGGGATCAAACTTCAGGGGTTTTGAACCCACCAGCATCTGGCTCTGGTTATGTGTCCTTGGACAAATCTTCCTTATATTGGTGAGATGATAATGACATTTTCACAATAGAATTTCATCTCCTATGACATGGAATACTTCCGGACTCTACTGGAACAGTGCGGAGACTGTGTGCTTAAGCAAAATGTGAGACTGTTGCATGTTGTTGTACTTTCAAATATTAGGGACAAGTAATTGAAACTGCTTATGTGATACTATCATTCCTAGGGAAGAGCTGAAGCAGCTAAAGAGGTCTTAATCTCAATCATTCTAATCTCAATCTGCTAATGTTTTCTTATGTCAGGAGGAGATCTTGGATGAAACTGATGAGTACGTCAATATACACAACAGGTAAAGATCAAGTTTCTCTCCTTCTATTTGCTTATGTTGCATCCATATGTGAAATCTGCAAAGTAATGGAATTGCTCTGTGTGACAAGTCAAAGGCTCTTCATCTTATTTTAGGTCAGTTTATAAAAGATGAATTGGAGCAGCTTTGGCATCATCCATTTTGTTTTGAGCAAATTGAAGGAACCTCCTGGTTTCTTGATTTGCTGCCCTACCCTTTAGCCTTGATTGAACCATGTGGCAATATCTCACGTGAAATCCAAAAATGACTCGTGTCTTCGCAATGCAGGATAAAGATCAATATGCATGCATCTCAGGACAAGGCTCCCCAGTCAACTTCACTGCCATCTGCCAATGACGCGTCTGTCACAGGCACTGCATCCCCAACATCACTGTTGTCCATGGCTCCAACACCAACCCTTTCCGTCTCGAGTGGCACTTCGTTAACCAGCTCACCAACCACCACAAATCAAGTTTCCGAGGGAGACTCCTCAAAGAACCAATAATATTTGTAGTTGTCTTTGTTGATATATTGATATTAACATAGATCAAAGATACCAGGACAAATTTAGGGATCAATTACCTTGGTAGAAATCAATGGTCGACTTGGTGTAAGTAAATGTGCTTGATTGCAGAACAGGATGATTGTGCTTAAGATCATAAAAGTACTGTAAAAAAAATCTTCTATTATGTGTATGAAATTCAAAAACTCTCTAGTTTTCATGAATTCGGAGTTTTCCATGTATCTCCTAATTCTGTGAAGGGCTGCATGAATCTACGGGGCCTGACAGCTCAGGGTCAGCCTCTGGCCGACTTGGCAATGTAAGAACTCACGTGCAATCATGCTGGTTTCGGCATCTTGATCGTGTTTGTTAGTGCGGGTATTACACAAGACGACTTCAGGGGTGTTAAAAAAAACAGACTCGAGAAATCAAATTGAGAGAACCAAAGAAATCAATTTAAAAACAAAAAATCATTTGGTGGTTTTACAAAGTTAAAACTAATTGAACTAGTTCAACTGAATTTAACCCAACTAAAAATACAAATACAAGGGGTATAAATAGAAACTTAACTAAACCTTAAGACACTTTTCCCTTTTTATTTTTGTTTCAGCCGTGGCCCGCCTCTTCCTCTCTCTCTAAAGAGAAATAACAATATATATACTAATAGTTCTGTATAAGGATCCTATACTATTGCCTATAATCAAGCCTAATTATTTATAAACAAGGAAACAAATAATTAACGATTCAATTACAAGTTTGCTACCTATTCAGTGCTGATTTGATTTATTGCCTATTCAGTGCTGATTTGGTTTGTTGCCTAATCAGTGCTTGATTTCCTTAACACTCCCCCTCAAGTTGGAGTGTATATTAATTATACCTAACTTGCTAAGTAAATTCTCAAACTGTGTGGAGCTTAATGGCTTAGTAAATAAGTCTGCTGGTTGCTGTGTAGTTCGAATGTAGGATGTCTGAATCATTCTTGCTTGAATCTTCTCACGTATCAAGTGACAATCTATTTTGATGTGCTTTGTTCGCTCATGAAATACTGGATTTGATGCGATGTGCATTGCTGCTTGATTATCACAGAACAGAGTCACTGGCTGTGTGTGATTTATCTTCAAGTCCTTTAAAATATTTTTCAGCCATGTAATCTCGCAGCATGTAGTAGCAATAGAGCGGTATTCTGCCTCTGCACTTGAACGCGATACCGTCGTCTGTTTCTTGGTCCTCCAAGAAATAGGTGCTCCTCCAAGTAAAATGCAATAACTGGTAACTGATCTCCTTGTGTCCTTACAACGAGCCCAATTAGCATCACAAAATGCTTGTAATTGAAGGTTACTCGTGGATGGTAACATGATGCCTTGTCCAGGTGTTTGATTGATATATTTGAGGACTTGATGAGCTACTGCTAGATGGGGTTGCTGAGGTTTGTCCATGAACTGACTTAAGATGTGCACAACATAAGTCAAGTCGGGTCTAGTTATAGTCAGATATATCAACCTTCCAACTAACCTTCTGTATGCTGATCCATCCTCCAAGAGCTTCCTATTAGATTGTGTTAATGATACATTTTGGTCCAAAGGAAACCGGGATGGCTTGGCACCCAAAAATCCTGTATCATTCAAAATGTCGAGGGCGTATTTTCTCTGTGACAAGCTGATCCCATTCTGTGATCTTGCAACTTATATGCCAAGGAAGTACTTAAGTTGTCCCAAGTCTTTCAGCTTGAATTGTTTGGACAAGAAAAGCTTGGTGTTCTCTATGTCCTGCAAATTGTTTCCAGCCAATATCACATCATCCACATATATCAGTAATGCTAGAAAGTTACCCTGATAGCTGCGGACGAACAAAGAATAATCAGATAAAGACTGGAGGAATCCTGAGCCTTGAGTGCATTGGACAACTTGGTAAACCACTGTCTAGAGGCTTGTTTCAAGCCATATAGGGATTTATGGAGCTTACAAACTCGTGTCTCCCCCTTTCGTCCGAAGCCAGGAGGCAGTGACATATAAACATCCTCATCCAATTCGCCATTCAAGAATGCATTGTGGACATATAATTGGTGGAGATGCCAACCATGCAAAGCTGCCATACTGAGTAAGACACGGACAATGACCATTTTTGCGACAGGGGCGAAGGTTTCCTGGTAATCAACTCCTTCAATTTGGCTGTATCCCTTAGCCACCAGCCAGGCCTTATACCGTTCAACTGTCCCATCAGCTTTCAACTTGATCTTGTAGACCCATTTACAGCCGATTGGCCGTTTATGAGAAGGCAAGGGAACCAAGCTCCAAGTTCCAGTAGCTTGTAAAGCAGCGATTTCAAGATGTATGGCCTCACGCCACTGTGGATGCTGAACAGCCTGGGAAAAACTGGTAGGTTCTTTGAGAAGGGTGAGTTGAGTGGTAAAAGCTTTATGATTGGAAGAAAGATGAGCATAAGATAAGTAAGAATAGAGAGGATAAGCAATACCTGAAGTGTGAACCAAGTTCGTGGAGGATGATGGTTTAGTCCTTGAAGGGAGGGTCATGCCGAGGTGAAAGTCCTGCAGATAAGAAGGAGTGGTAATCGATCGATGGCCACGACGAAGAGGTTGAGTGGGAATAGGAGAGGAGTCGGGTTGAGTGATCTGTGAGGAATCAAGTATGTGTGGGGTAGGGGTGGCTGGAGAGGGAAGAGCATTGAGTGTTTGATGGGTAATAGGAGGAGGGGGTGCAAAGTCTATTTCAAAAGGTAAAAATGAATTGGGAGTGGGAGAAGTACCAGCACATGGTGTGAGGGAAGGAAATATATTTTCAAAGAAAACGACATCCCTTGATATTATGACCCATTTTGTAGCTAGATCAAAGACTCGATATCCCTTTTTCCCATAAGGATATCCAAGAAAAATACATTTAGATGCTCGAGGATCAAATTTGGAGCGACTCTGTGCATGAGTGGAAACAAAACATAAGCAACCAAATACTCGTAAGTGTGAATAATTGAGAATTATGTTAAATAATTTTTCATATGGTGTCTTTCTGTGGAGAATGGGGGTTGGTGTGCGATTGATGAGGTAAACGGAAACAAGTATAGCATCACCCCAAAATTGATGAGAAAGACCAGCCTGAATAAGTAAGGCACGTGCCATATTTAACAAATGTCTATGTTTACGTTCAGCAACACCATTTTGTTGTGGAGTATTAATGCAACTAGTTTGGTGAATGATACCTTTATTAGCATAAAAGCTTTCGAGTTTGAATTCAAGACCATTGTCACTACGAATAATATTGACCTTGAAATCAAATTGATTTTCAACCATGTTGATGAAGTTGACTAAAAGATCCTTAGTGTCTGATTTGTGTTTCATAAGATAAATCCATGTGCATCTAGCGTGATCATCAACGATAGTGAGAAAATATTTTGCACTTGAAATAGAAGCAACTTTATAACCACCCAAAATGTCAACATGGATTAAATCAAATGGAGATGTACTGGTAATGGAACTTGAAGAAAATGGAAGTCTTGTTTGTTTTGCTAACGGACATATTAAACATTTGTCATGAGAACAAGAATTAACTTTAGGAAATAACTAGGATACTTTGGCTGAGGGATGTCCAAGACGTTGATGCCAAAGGTTCGAATGAAGATTTTGGGCATGGTTGCATGTTCCTTTCTTGGCTTGGTCGAGAAAATATAGACCCTCCCTTTCAATTCCCGTCCCAATCATCTTCCCCGAATGTAGGTCCTGAATCACACAAAACTGGCTTAGAAAGATGGTTATACAAGAGGAATCAGATGCAAGCTTGCTAATTGAAATTAAGTTCAATCAGAAATATGGGACACACAAAACATTGTCAAGAATTAAATCAGAGGATAGGTGAACTCTGCCAATATGAGTTACTTGAGTTATTGACCCATTCGGTAATTCAACAGTGTGGCCAATGACAGGTCTTGAGTATGTGAATAGGTTTTGATCAGAAATCATATGATCTGTGCATCCACTGTCCAAAATCCATGTACTTCTGTTGCCATTAGAAATGAGTGAAAAGGCCTTACCCGAGAGTTCATCATGAGTTGGGCAGTTACTAACATGATTGGCAGAAGTTGTTTTATTTTTTAGCATGCTGAGTATCTGTTTGCATTCTTCAGCTGTGAAGGGAAGGCTCATCTCCTTTCTTTCATTCTTGTGTGATGCCACTTGGTTGCCATTGGAAATTTTCGCATTAAACTCAGCTTCAATCACTACTTTCTTTTTGCGACAATATTCTGCTTTATGTCCCTTCCAGTGGCAAAAGGTGCATCTGAGATGTGCACGACAATCCTTGGCAGTGTGGTTTGTTCTGTTACACTTGAAGCATCTCAGTTCAGCTTCAATCTCATGGTTTGAATTCCTAACAGCGAAAACAGCAGCCTCAGGCTGAGCATGGCTTTTCCCGGTTGTCACCTCTGATTGTTTCTCATGGCGAATGACCAGTGAACATGCTTTGTTTACTGTGGGTAGTGGATCTTGTAACAGAGTGTTGCTGCGAACACCTACATATGAATCATTGAGACCCATGAGGAATTTCATGGTTTTCTGTGTCTCCATATATGCAGCTACTTCTTTGATTGCCCCACAAGTGCATGTTGGAAAAGTGCAAAGTGCATCATGTTTATCCCATAAGCCCTTTAGCTTTGTGAAGTAAGAACCTACAGACATGTTTCCCTGCACACAATCATGAATTTCATTCTCAACATTAAATAGTTGAACCACATTTACATGCGAGAATCATTCCTATAAGTCAAGCCACATCTGTCTGGCATCTTTGCAGTTGATGACGCTTGTGGCAATTTCTTTGGACATGGATCTTAAAAGCCAAGTTTTCACCAGATTATTGCATCGATTCCATTGTTGATGTTCATCAAATTTCTTCTCATCAGGCTCCTTCATTAAGCCATCTATGAACCCAATCTTATTTTTAACTGTCAGAGCCATAGTCATGGATTGGCTCTATGTACTATAGTTGTCTTCAACCAGGGATTGTGGCACAAGAACAACGCCAGGTTGGTCTGAATGGTGAAGATAAAATTGATGATTGGGATGATCCCATCTTGTGCCTGCTGCTGTGCTTCCTTGGTTTGCCATAGGATTCGGCTGAATGCTTTGTGTTTTATTTTGATACCTAGACTATTGCTCTGATACCATGAAGATAAATAATATTCTTTTTATTATTTCAATCAACAAAAAGATTACAATATATATACTGATAGTTCTGCATCAGGATCCTGCACTATTGCCTATAATCAAGCCTAATTATTTACAAACAAGGAAACAAATAATTAACGATTCAATTACAAGTTTGCTACCTATTCAGTGCTGATTTGATTTATTGCCTATTCACTGCTGATTTGGTTTGTTGCCTAATCAGTGCTTGATTTCCTTAGCACTCTCCCTCTCTCTCTCCAATAATTTACCTAATTATGTAATGCCTTCTCACTAGCTTGTCTTGCTGCTCTTAAATTTGATATTGAAGATTCGACCCTAAGATTTGTTGTACAATAGGCTGGTCTAGGTTCAACCACTCTCACTGTTACAGTTGAGAGACGAACGGTTCCTACCTAGAAGGAATCCGGTGGTTGCTACGGGGTGGATGGGAAGAATAGTAAGGGGATTGGGTTACGACGAGGATGGTAATAATGAACACAAATACAAAGTTTTTTAGAGTCCTGAAAAACAGAAGTTCATAAGTTTTTCATTTCTTTCTTGTTTTCCTGGTTTGTTACAATGCACGTTTATATAAAGCACTCAACCTTCTACAGGGTTCTAGGAACCTTGAGAATAAAAGCTTAAAACGGTGCGTAAACTGACATGATATTTCTTTATGGAAAATAAAATGATGCGTTTGGCTATAATTGAAACGGTGGGTATAGATTGGCAACGGCTATTATGTTTTTGAATTTATAATATGAGTTTCTTCTTCATCTTCATCTTCTTCACTTTCTTCTTCAGCTAGTACCAATTGGCCCTCATTGAATCCAACCTTGTCCTCAAGGTTAAATCGTGGAAATCACAACTTTAATTCATCCATGTCCTTCCAGGTTGCATCAGCAGGGGAGAGTCCTTCCCAATATACCATAACTTGAGTGATTGCCTGATGCTGTCGTTTTGCCATTCGTTTGTCTAAAATGGTTGCAGGACAGAGGTTCGCGGCATCATAGGAGGAGCACCCTATACTGTGTGATTACCTACATGCCTTTTAAGTTGAGATACTTGGAATACTGGGTGAATAATAGTTGTGGGTGGTAGATTGAGTTTATAGGCCATGCTTCCTATCTTGGCTATTACCTAGTAAGGCCCGTAATAGTTTGCAGCTAATTTTTGTGATAATCTGTGTGCCACTGACTGTTGCCTATATGGTTGAAGCTTGAGGTACACATAGTCATTAATTTCAAAAATTCTACCACTCCTTTTCCTATTAGCCACCATGGTCATCCTATCAGCGTTTTGAATATGACCCCGAACCTTTTTAATTACTTCTTCCTTAGTTGATAAAAACTCATCTACTGATTCCATGGTTGAGTCCTTAGGAAAGTAGGAAATGTATAAGGGTGGGGGAACCCGTATAATACTTGATAAGGAGTCATCTCGGTAGCTGAGTGGTAATTAGTATTGTACCACCATTATGCTAAAGGTAGCCACTTTACCCACTGATTAGGGCAGTCCCCTGTCATACATCTCAGGTACTATTCGATACATTTGTTAACGACTTTTGTCTGGCTGTTAGTTTGTGGGTGATATGCTGATGAGTAGTGTAAGTTGACCCCTCAACTGTTGAACAATTCCTTCCAAAATATGCTTAAGAACACTTGATCCCTGTCACTGGTTATGGAAGCTGGAAGCCCGTGTAACTTATAGATGTTGTTCATGAATAGTTTGGCCACTCCGGAAGCAGAGTAAGGATGACTTAGGGCCAGGCAATGCACGTATTCGTTGAAGCGATCCACTATGACCATGATAACATCCTTCCCTTCAGATTTTAGAAGGCCTTCTATGAAATCCATATTGATGTCGATGAATGGGGCAGACAGGATGGGTAACGGTTGTAGGAGTCCGGAGCTGGCCACATTCTCATGTTTGTTCCTCTGATAGATATTGCATTCTCTGATGTATTGCCTGATATGTTTCTGTTACCCTTTCCAATAGAACAAACCTTCTATAGTCTTGGATGTTATTGTCATACCTGAGTGCCCCCTCATAGTTGAATCATGGAACATAGAAATGAGCTTGTTTTGCAGTTTTGGATCCTTGCCCACTACCACCTTCCCTTTCCTGTTAAGGTGATCATTTACCCAAGTGTTAGTTAGGATGTGCGCTGGTAGACCCTTGTAGAGTTTTGATAATCTCTTGAATGGCACAATCTCCCTCATAAGACTTCCTAATTTCGGCGAGTAGGTTGGTCGAAATGGTAGAAGTGGTCAGGGCGTAGACGTCATTGTTGGGAATCCGGGAGAGAGCATCTGCTGACATGTTTTATTTGCCCTGTTTGTACTCCATGTCATAGTCACACCCTAATAACTTCACCAACTAGAGATGTTATGCAGGGGTGGTCATCTTCTGATGTAGAAGATACTTAAAGCTTATGTGATATATGCGAATGATGAAGTGGCGTCCCCATAGATAATGTTTCCATTTTGTGACCACATGGAGGATGGCCAACATCTCCCTCTCGTAGACTAACATGACTTATTGTTTCGGACCCAAAGACTTGCTTATGAAGGCTATGAGATTGCCTTCTTGCATAAGGACTGCACCCACTCTTGTCATGGAAGCATCGGTTTTGACTATAAATGTTATGTTGAAGTCTGGCAGAGCTAGTACTGGAGCACTTGTCATTACTTTTTTCAATAGGTTGAATGCTGCAGTAGCCACTTCATTCCATCCTATGACATCCTTCTTAAGCAATTGAGTTAATGGCTTACAAATGCTACCGTAGCCTTTAATAAACCTTCTATAGTAACTTGTCAACCCTAAAAATCCCCTTAGCTGCTTCAACCCTGTGGGCAATGGCCAGTTTATAATGACCTGTATCTTGTGAGGGTCTGTTGCCACTCCTTGCTCAGAAATGATGTGGCCCAAAAACTCCACTTACTTTCTGTCGAAAAAACATTTGCTAGCTTTTGCTATCAGTTGGTGTTCTCTAGCAAGTTGAGGACAGTAGCTAGGTGCTTGTAATGATCTGTAAAAGAATGGCTATACTCCAATATATCATCAAAAATACTAAGATAAATTTCCGTAGATGTTCCTTGAAAATCTCATTCATTAAACTCTGGAAAGTGGCTGGAGCATTGGTTAGCCTAAAAGGCATAACCAAGAATTTGTAGTGACCACTGTGGGTTTTGAAAGCTGTTTTAATTTCTTCCCCTTTAGCCACTCAGATCTGATGGTAGCCGTATCTCAAGTTGATTTTGGAGAAGATAGTAGCTCCCACTAATTCTTCTAATAACTCCTCAATCATGGGAATAGGGTACTTATCCTTGATGGTGAGTTTGTTCAAAGCTCTATAGTCTACACACAAGCTCCACGTAGAGTCCTTTTTCTTTACAAGTATCACTGGCGAAGCAAATGGGCTGTTATTGGTTCTTATGATTTTAGCTGTCAGCATCTCTTTTACCATCTTTTCCAAAGTGTCCTTTTGAAGGCCGGAATATCTGTAGGGTCGCAAATTAACTGATTCTCTACCATCTCTCAGAGGGATCTTGTGATCATGGGTTCTAAGAGGGGGCAACCCCTTAGGCTCCTGAAATAAGTCGGGATAGTCTGCCAAAAGACTTTGCAGCTGGGTCTCTTGACTATCTGGAGGTTGAAAGGAGTGAGTCGAAGACTCAGAGATAAACCCTTCATCCTCTTCTACCATTTGTAGATTACAAAAATGATACCCATTCACTTGATAAGGACTCCCAACTAATGTTCCAGCTTAATGTATTATAGCTTGGGTGGATTTTCCCCCTTGAGCAACACTTTCTTCCCTTGCCAGTCGAATGGCATCCACAAGTGTTTGTAGTTGCACAAAATGCTGCCCAAGAAAGATAACCATTGTATACCCAACACCATCTCACAATCACTTAGCTCAATGATGAACACGTATGCCATAAAACTTAGCCCCTGCATCTTCCACTTGAGTCCCTTCATGGTATTTAGCCCCACAATACCCTCCAACGCATCCAAGGATATGTGAGGTAAGAGCTCCCTTAGCTGGAATTCCTCTTCAGTCACCTCATCAGTTGTAAAACCTTCATCTTCTTCCGTTATACTTAGAGAATACAACCTTTTATTTCGACACGTGGCTGGGAATGAAGTTATCATCACACCAAAAACATAACCCTTGTTGTTACCTATTTTTTGGGTTCTCACACAAAAAATAAAAATAAAATAAATAAAATTAAAAATCTAAAAAATAATAGGAGATGAGAAAATGATGCTGTAGTGCCAATAAAATGGATAGAATTTGGTTGAGGAGGTTAAAAAAGTACAAGAATTAAAATTTAATAGTATATTTTTGACTGATGAGAGCCTTATTGACAAGAAAAATTCAATTTGAGGAAGAAAAGTTCAAAATCAGATGTTTATGGACTCAAATAAATTTTTTCAATGGTTTAATTGAGTTTATGGAGGGTTTGATTGAAAGAAAAATTGATTTTAAGTCAATTTAGGCTTTTATTGGAAGAAATTAAAGTTCTAGGGTCAAATTATAATTTTGAAGAGTTGATTTGGTCAAATCAGGGGCTCAATTGCATAATTATTGAAGTTTAATGGTCAATTAGAGACTTGATTGAAAAAATCCGAAACCAAGGACCAAACCGGAAAAGGGCGTAAATAGAGGGGTTGAAATTGACCAAGTCACGGGCTAAATTGAAGAAATTAAAAGTTTATTGATCAATTAAGGGTCAAAACGCATGAATCCAAAACCAAAGAATGTCTTGTAAATGACGCTAAAATCAAGGGATCCAATTATATTTTACTTGGGGGCTTGATTACGAAATTACAAAAAACTCAATGACCAAATCAAAAATATTCATTTGAATTTTGAAACGACGCCGTTTCCTTGAACACTATTCATTGTCTCCTTCACAAGTCATTTCAGCAGTAAAAGCCGAGATACGTTTTCTGCAGCAAAGGCGCTAAATTGCTTCAGTTATGGGGCATGTTTTATGGCTGTTATCCCTCTGCATGCAGATTACGAGCCGACCGTTACCACCGCAGGGCATTCTCTAGCCTATAAAAGCCAGAGAAAGACAATGAACAGAGGGGAGAAAAACAGAGAGGGGGGGAAGAGGAAAGGGAAACACGGAGAGGAAAAAAAGGCAGAAAGATAATGAGGAAAGCAAAACAAGGGAGGGGGGAGAAAAGAGAGAGAGAGAGAGAGAGAGAGAGAGAGAGAGAGAGAGAGAGAGAGAGGAACAGAAGGAGAGAAAAAGAAATAGAGAGGGAAGGATACAAAGCAATACAAAGTGAAGAACAGGAAATACACGGACGTGGAGGAGAAAAAAACAGAAAAAAAACTAGAAAAGGTGACGGACAGGAAAGCAGAGAGAAAGAGGAGAAAAGCAGAGGGAAAAACCAGGAAAAGAGCAGAGTGAACGAAGAACAGAAGCACAAACAGAAGGCAGGAGGAGGAAGAAGAAAAGACAGAGAAACCAAAGCAGCGTCCCCTGCATACCACCGCCCGTCTTCCTCTTCGCCGCCACCAGCGACATCGCTAGCACTAGCAGCACCTCCATGAAGCCACTGCAGAGAGGCAAGAACATTGTTGTCAGGGGAAACAAAAAATAGAGGGAACAGATAGCACGACGAAGTAGAGGAGAGAAGAAAGAGAAGCAATGTCTGCCACCACAGCCGGTTGCTGCGACAACAACGCCACCGTGAGCCACCAGCACCGTGAACAACAGCGCCTCCATTCCAGGTAATTCTCTTCCCCTTGTTTTTGTTGCCCATTTCATTTTCCTTGCCTGCAGAAACGTGCACAATGCACGTTCTGCATGCAAGAAGCTTGGTTACTGTGCACGGAAAAATAATTACCTTGTTACTGTACATGAGCACAGTAACAAGGTAATTGTATTTATGGTTCCCGTCGCACGAGCACGATAACCGATCCGGGTTGGACCATCGCATCGACCCATGTGGTTGGGCTGAGTCCAACCCAATATAAGATGGTTTGCGTTTTATTGAGCTGATCGCGGCCCAAGTTCTTTTTGGGTTGGGTTCAGCCTGTTTTTAAAAAAAAGAAATTTTCTTCAAAAATTATTTAAAATTCTGTGATTTTCTTGCGTATTTTTCTATTGAATTTTGCTTAGTATTGATTTGTATTTTTATACTGTAAAGATACAAATCCAATATTAAAATTCCTAGTGTTAGCCAAAACATTGAAAAAATTAAAAAAATATATTTTTGTTTTCATGCATACGGCCAAGTATCTTAAGAAAAATCATATCGTATTTTCATATAACCAAACCTCAAAAAAATATGTGTTAACATGCATTTTGACTTTAATAACCAGTTTATTAAAGCCACGAGAACTAGGCCAAAATTTCAAAAAACTCCAAAAAATCATTTTGTTTTCTTTTGATATTAAGGAATACGCGCTTATACATAAGGCGTAGTCTTGATATTAAAAAGATTGTTTTTTTAACTTTAGAATGGTTAGGTTTTTACCCGATAAGATAAGGACCTCCTTATCGAGGAAGACTATTCTTAAACTATAAACGGACCAACAACTAGAAAACATGACAAAACCTTAGATTTTATCAGACAATAAAACAATGTAGCTTACCTTAGATAGGGCGTATTTGGGGTGCTAATACCTTTCCTTTACGCAACTAGTCCCCGTACCCGATCTCTATGACCAGTTAGGGTTCTTAGTGATCAAAATACTAGTGGCGACTCTCATTCCATTTTTCCACTAATAAAAGACAAGAATTCCTTGTCTCCCTATATTTGCCAAATTAGATAGAAGTTAATATAATTGAGAGTGAATATTTTTGTCGCGACGCCGCACACATGCGACAGAATGGCGACTCTGCTGGGGACCTTGTGGACTAAGCTTTGTTTTTGTCTGATAATTGTGTTTTGTTTGGTTTGCGTGTTTTATGTTAATAAGCTTATTTTATTTATTTATTTTTACACGCTTTAATTTCTGTACATATATGATCATGCATTGTATAGAACTACCTTATGCATCACATACTTTAATTTTTGAGAAGCACACACTATCTTATTAAGTTAGGAGGGGGATTAGAGATCTGCCCTATGACTATTGGTTAGGGTTCAGATGCGTGAAACACCCAACTTATATCTGAGTACTTGGTAATGGTGGGCATACGTGCCTTAACCATTTCTCGCAACGCCCCTATACTGTCTTTACGAAGATCGTTACTAGGCAGATATGAGACCCTTTTTGAGACCAAATAGTCAACCTACCCCTTGTCTCACTTAATGAATAGAAACTTGTCCTTAGGTTATGTGTGTTACCTTTTGTTTTGCATCAACGGAAACCCTTCCTGAAGCATCTTAAACTCAAGACTTGTGGTTGACACAATGGCCGTTACTCAGGAAATTTTCGCTATAGAGCAAGAATCAAAATCATCATGCAAGGGTTACGACCATGTGTCAACCCTAGAAGGGCAAACTCATCATATAGAAACATACTCATACATTTATCATACATATTGGTAGGTTGAAACGTAGGTCCCCCGCCCAAGATTTGCTACACTTGAAAGATGGAAAATGAAGAAAGAGCTTAATTGGAGGTCCATTATCAAAATGAAATTGAGAGCATTAAAGGTGAAGTAACTAGACTTACAGATATTGAACAAGTGCTAAGCTCCAAGAATGGAAAAGGGATTTCTACACAACCTCCTGTGAAAACACCATCAATCCACGTCCCTCACATATCTCAGAACTTGGAGGCAGACTCAATAACTGGGAATCATTTTGTCCATTTCACCGTTGTCTATCCTAGTCAAGCTCAGATCATCGTGAATCAAACAATGAAAGGACCTTCTGACAATAGGTTTACCAATCCCACAGGTAATGATAAATGGGTTGCCCTAGAAGAAAGATTGAGAGCAGTTAAAGGAAATAACCTGATTCACCTTGTGATAGCAGCTGAAGTTTGTTTAGTTCCAAATATTGTGGTGCCAAAGGAGTTTAGAGTGTCGGATTTCGTTAAGTATACCGGACTAGAATGTCCATACACCCATCTTCGGTCATACTAAAACAAGATGGCTGAAATGATCCATAACGATAAGATGCTGATATATTTTTTCCAAGATAGTCTCACTGGATCTGCTTTAAGCTGGTACATGAGACTAGACAATATCAAGATCAAGACATGGAAAGACTTGGTAGATGCCTTTTTGAAGCAGTATAAATTTAATCTGGAAACTGCTCCTGACATAACCATCTTAATGGCCATGGAAAAGGAAAACCAAGAGTCTGTGAGGGCATATGCGTAAAGATGGCGAGATAAGACAACATATGTTCAACCTCCATTGATGGATACAGAAATGGTGATGTTGTTTGCCAACACCTTTCAATCCCCTTATTATGAGCATTTAATAGGATGCTCAGCTCAACATTTCCATGAAGTTACAAAGATTGCTGAAAGAATTGAACAAGCTATGAAGAGGGGAAAGATTGAAGGTTCTGCCATGGATTCCAGAACAATGATGACAAATGACTCTGAAGGTGGGAAACCTTAGTTATGGGGTCTAGTCAGGTCTCGTTGTAGCATCAACTGCTCAAATGTCTTTGTCAAAGGTTGACATTCCTCTACCACTCGAGTTTGTCTACCATTATCTGTTAGGCTCAAGACTTATTGCCTCAACTCCGTCAAATCCCATGCAACCACCATTTCCTATGTGATATAATCCAGACAAGAGATGTGAATATCATGGTGGAGTTCTAGGCCATTCATTTGAACAATTTCAAGAATTTCAAGAATCGAGTCCGAAGGATAGTGAGCAAGAAGCTAGTTGTGTTTCTGATTGGCCATATTGTCACCAGAACAACCTCAGAATGACAAGTGATCAAAATACTTTTCAAAACACAGATATTGCTAGAAAAACTTATCCAAAAAAGGTGTTAAATTATCAATCATTTTGTTATGGAATTTTGCTATTTTGCATTTTGTTTTGGAATCACATCTCATCCTTAAACGAAACATGTCTTTTCTTTGTCTCTTTGTTGTTCTAAATTCAGGGGATGTTTAACATTTTATTTTTGACAAAATATTTTAATCAAACTCCAATATACAATTAAGGCTAATCAAACTTGAAGATTAGAACAGTTTTGATTGTGGAAATGACTCGATGTTTGTTAAAATAACATGATAAACAATATGGTATGACAAAACAAATTGACATCGATTCAAAGCAAACTCATTCTGAAGAAATTCAAGAGATTCCTATGGAGAGGTTTTCAGAAGTGATGAAAACCTTTTGTTTTGCTTTTGGTGAAAATATGAAGTGATGTTTGGTTGGTCAAAAAATGGTTTAAAATTTAACCTAAGGATTTCAAAGAACTAGTGTTCAAAGCATTCATTAGATTGCTTGCCTTTGATTAGAAAAGGGCTTGATTAGGCATGTAACATAGGTTTTGGCTATTGGTTATGAGGAATGAGATATTTGCAAGCTCAAAAGGTATTTAAGAGATTTCAAGACTAAGGATCACTTGTGCTTGTTTCTTGACCTTTTGTCATTTGAATTTATTTCCAAAATGATCTATCGTGCCGCCCAGTGTTGGGCTTGGGATCTTTCTCTTTGTTTTCTTCATTCTTCACTTAGTCAAGCAACATCATATCAATTATTTTTGTGAGAAGCTCAATTCTTTTGGACTCTTTGGTTTTTTCTTCATGCCCCCAGCTTTGTTTGGACACTTTTAATGATTGATAATTTTTTTTTATGCCCCCCATTGTTGCTTGGGCACTTTCAATCCTTAAGGTTTTTTTTTATCTCTCGCACTTGCCCCTAGTGTGGGGTGTGATCCTAGCCAAGGTCATTTCCAAAAAAACTTTACTGGGCTCAAAAGGGACTGCAAATGATATATTTTTAGCTTCGGGAAAGGATTATCAAAGATGGCCTTTCTTCATCTCAAATGCATGCATTTAGGATCAGTAAGCCTTGCTTTCATGCGAGTATGCAAAGTGATTTCTCATTATTCATTCAAATAAAACTCTGCTTTTGAGTCACTTCATGGTTTTTTTTTGTGTTGTTTTTTTTTCTTTTTTTTTTTCCAGGTTTTCTAGGTGTATGGTTACCTTTCTAAGGAATCACTTGAATTTCCAGAACTTGTTTGTTTGGACAAACACTAATATGATTTTTGTCTCATACTAAAAACTTTGAATTCCCCAAAAAATCTTTGTGAACATGTGAGATCATGTATAGTTTTGGAAGAAAAGGGAAAACACTAGTGGTTTCGTGAGTAAAAATTATACTCAATGTGTTATTTGCATGAAACAACAAGAAAAATGACGGCATGTCCTGAACACAAGAAAACACATGATCTTATTAATAAGAAAGACTCATTTAATAGAGAAAGTCTTGTGGCATTATGAGCCAAATTACCAACAAGACTGAAACAGGTTGAAATAAAAATGATCAAACAAAAGACAATAATAGGGCAAGCTTCATCCTTCCATTTTCATAAATCTCCTCTCAGGCTAGCCTTCCCACAACAGTTCTTATAGAGGTCTCATTGATGGTGGGGACACAAACCATGGTCAAAATTCGAGTCCTTCAAAATTTATGTTGTCTTTTTCGCACCCTACCTTAACCATCGATGCTTTCTGAGCATTGTGCCTCTAGTGCTTTACTGATCCACCATTTCAAACATGATTAGGTAGAAGGTTCGTGTTCACATTAAGAGCGTCTTCCAATGCTATCCACCCTGCCTTGATTAATTACAAAAGCTTTCTCTTGAAGGCGTTGCAAGTATGAATGCTATGTGCAGCAACACCAGCATGGTATTCGCAAGTGAACTCTGGCTTGTACCAGCTAGGGTAAGGTGGCTACACAGGTGTCAGATGTTCGAGAGCTACCTGCCCGATGCTTAATAGCTTCTGGTACATCTTATTCAAGGGTAGCGGTAATGGAGGTAGTTGTTCTTGGACCTTTTGGTAATTTTCAATTTGGCTTTTGGCTTGAAAGTTTTGGGGCTCAAGTTTTTCGATGTTGGCAACTTGGGATGGAGTATGGTAGTTTTAGGATGAGTTTTTCCTACCCCTGTAGTCATCTCCAACACGGTTGACCTCTTTCCTTCCGAAGCCTCTTTTCTCGATGGGTGCATAAATTCTACCACTCTTGACGCCTTGCTCTATACGTTCACATACTACCACACGTCAGTGAATTGCTGAGTTGAACTACCCATCACATGCTCGTAATATGGTGCTTTGAGTGTGTCGGCAAATAAAGTGACCATCTCTTTATCCGAAAGTGGAGGATGAACTTGAGCAGTTGATTCTCGCCATCTTTGAGCATATTCCCTTATGCTTTCTTTGTCCTCTTTCTCTAGATTAGACAAGCTAATTCTGTCGAGAGCAATGTCCATGTTGTACTTGTACTGCTTGATAAAAGCATCCAGCAAATATTTCCATCTCCGGATCTTTGTGTTATCCAATCTTATGTACCAGCTCAATGTTTCCCCACTTAAGCTATCTTGAAAAAAGTGCATCATTAGTTTTTCATCATGTACTACTTCTGCCATTTTATTGTAATAGGACTTGAGATAAGTCATGGAGCATTGTGTTCCACTATATTTAATGAACTCAGGAACATGAAACTTTTTCGGGACAACCACATTTGGGACCAGACACATCTCTGCTGCCCATATTGGATCATATAAGTCTACCCCCTCAATTACTCTGATTTTAGCTTCTAGCACATCCATCTTATCTTGATCAATGCTATCAGATGACTTGGCCTTGTAGGACTCGTTAGCAAATGCATCCATGAATACAGGGGCTGGTGCAGGGGTCATTGACTGCACAAATGTTGGATTATGTTGAGGCTCTTGACCATGTTCACTCATTCTTTCTTCGGCCTAAGCTATTGTTAGAATCTGATTAAAAGTGACTGGTCGGTTAAAAGGACCTTCACCAGAGGTATTTCTCAGTGTTTGCTCGAGTAAGATAGTGAGGCGAGCCACACTTGTCTTTAGAGATTCCAACTCTTCTTGAAAATGGGTGTCACAGTGAGCGCACTCTTCATCTTCCATGTTTCTCGCTTGAAGTCGGGTGTTGTAGACTCTTTGGGGACCTATATCTCAACCTATTAGCATGTATGTATGCTATTTACAATGAATGGATGTATGTGTACGATGCAAATGTATGTGCATGCATATTAGGGAGTTCATACTCTAAGGATAGGTTTGGGCCATTACATGATGGGTGGCTTTCTACCTGGTCTCAAAATGGTCTCTTGTTGTCCCAGTGATCAACCTTATGAAGGCAATATAGGGGCTCAATAGGTAATGGGATGGCATGTGCACCAATCATTACCAGTCTAAGCACTCAGCGAAGAGTTGGGGTTTACACAAACTTAAACCTTGACTAAAAGTCGTGAGCTAAGCTGGTAGTCCCCCACTTAACCTAAAGTTTTTTCAGTATAATTCCCCTCAAATATGAATGATGCATGAAATAATTTTATACAATGCATGAACAAATATGTACAAAATTAAAGCGTATGAGCAAATGAGAACTGCATATTAACAATGACAAACAAACCCAATAATAACACAAAAATAAGACAAAACAAATGCTTAGTCCACAGGGTCCCTAGTGGAGTTGCGATTCTGTCGCACGTGTGCGGCGTCGCGACGATCGTCCACCCTCTCATAGGTATATGGTATTTATCTGGAAAATGTGGAGAGACAAGGAATTCTTGTCTCTTATTAGTGAAAAAGGGAATGAGAGTCGCCACCTAGTATTTTGATCACTAGAAACCCTAACTGGTCTTAGAGATTAGGTACGAAGACTGGTTGCGTAAAGGGAAGATATTAGCACCCTAAATATGCCCTACCTAAGGTAAGCTGCATTGTTTTATTGTCTAATATGTGCTAAGGTTTCATTGTGTTTGTAATTGTTGGTATGTCTACGGTTTAAGAAAAGTTCTCCTCGGTAAGAAGATCCTTATTTTATCGGGTAAAACCTAGTCATTCTAACATCAACAAAAGAACTACTTTCTAATATCGGGAATATGTTTTACGTATAAATTCATAATCCCTGATACTAAAACAAAACAAAATATTTTTTTGGATTTTTTGAAATATTGGTTATTGAAGTCAAAATGCATGCTAAAACATTTTTTTTTGAATTTTTGTTGTATTAAAATATGATATGATTTTTTCTTTGAGAGACTTGGCTGTATGCATGAAACAAAAACATTTTTTTTTTACGAAAACCAGGTATTTTAATACTGGATTTATATTTTTACGGTATAAAAATTCAAACCAATATTAAGCAAAATTTAGTAGAAAAATACGGGGAAAAATCACAAATTTTTTGAATTTGTTTTGGACCGGGTCAGACCCGGCCCACTCATTTTGGGTTGGGCCAAACTTGTCCGCCCTAGTGAACAATGAATAGTGAATTAATTCACTCTCCATTGCTCACACAGAACAATGAAGACAGTGCAGCGAAGAAGAAGAAGAAGAAGGAAGAGGGGCGCACCTGCGGTGGCTTCGAGGCGGTGCTATTTGTTGTTGCTGACTGGAGAATGGCTTGGACGACGGTCAACCCTTTTTTTTCTTCTCCATGTTTTTTCTTCTACTCTATTCTTCCTCTCGTTCCCTGTTTTATTCCTTCTCCCTCTCTCTAGTCGTTCTTTTGTTTCTGTGGTAGTAACTGTTGTTGCTCACGGTGCTGGTGGTGACGATGGTGGCCGAATATGGCTGCAGATGGTGGTTCCATGCGGAGACTTCTCCTCCTTTCTCCTCTGTTTCTGCTTTTCCTTCTTCTTTTTGTTTCTGTTTCTCTGTATCTTCTTCAGTTTCTGATGGTGATTGTGTGGTTGTTTACGGTGGCTGCAGGTGATTGGGCAGAATGACAGTGGCTACTGGTGACTGGTGTAACATCCCCCATTTCTGGGATAAAACAACAATCTCATGTCAATAAGAAACAAAGTAGTTAAATTTTTTTTTTGTATATACGTATTCATGGTCTTCGTATTAACATCTACCGGAATTTCGACGGAACCCCCCTATACCGGAGGGTCCCAAGTTACCGACATGTAACCTGTTTACACTTCTAACAGTTCGCATCTCATAACTTAATTCCCGACCCAATCATCCCGGGTTTCAATTCCACAATTATACTCACACCTATCAACCATAATATTTATGATATGCATTATATAACAAAAATATCATTATGGATGGATAATTTAAATAAATATAGATACATAGACATGAAATATGGATATATAAACTACAATGTTAAATTCATCAAATCAAGCTTAAACATTTATTATACAAATTAAGTTATACCAACATTTTCCTGTTTACAAAATACAAGGGTATACTCCCTAGAACCTAGATTTCAAAAAGGGAACATAAGCTAGGATCTACTCCTGTCGTGCATGCGATGAACCTGAAACAAAATACATATTATTGCAAGGTGAATATCAAAATAAATATAATAATATGAATATCTAATAATTTCAACAGGGTAACATGCATTCATATTTCATTTACTTCTCCCTTCTAGTTTTTTTTTTAAATCTCTTCCTTATTCAAACTATTAATAACCGTTCCCTCTGCCACTATCAACCTTCATTCCAGACCTTATAAGATTAACGTGATTACTTTTGCTTATCACATTACCGATACCAATTTCACTGGTATCGTCATCACCACCCCATAGGAGTCGATATAAGGCAATCCCTTTACCCGAGATCCTAACATACACTAAATGTATGCTGGCCAATACATAGTGATCCTCTTACCTGGGATCCTAACATACACTGAATGTATGTTAGCCAATACGTGGGATCCCCTTACCCGGGATCCTAACATACACTAAATATATGCTAGCCAATACAGGGTGATCCCCTTACCCGGGATCCTAGCATACACTGAATGTATGCTAGTCCATTCGTGACGATCCCCTTATCCGGGATCCTAACATACACTCAATGTATGCTAGACAATACATGGTGATCCCCTTACCGGGGATCCTAACATACACTCAATGCATGCTAGTTTATACCTCAAATCACACTTCTCATATTTCCTTTGTCAGTGATAATTTCATCACTTGACAATTCACATAACAACTTTTCACCTTGAATACACATACATACAATAATTCACATTTCACATCAAAAATATATTAAATCATGGAATTTAACTAGAAAGCATAGGTGTGAATCACCTACCTGCAATAGAATCTCTACTCGTGCTCCCCTGCTGCTGCTGTTGCGCCACGTCTGTGGTCCCTCCTGCAAATCACAGGTTTAACTCATAAATTTTCCTCACTCAAGGATATGTTTTATAATAACCATATCACAATCAATAAGTCTTTCTTTCAGTCATTTCCTAGTACTTTATGTTTTCTCATTTCACTCATTATTACTGTCGTTCTTTGTCCAATCCTAGTTATCATTCCATTCTTTATATTTGAACTATCACTGTTCAACTGTTACTGTCTCGTTTTTGAACTGTTACTGTCTGACCTCTCCTCAGATTTTAAACTATATATGGAGTTATAGAACTCCGATTCAAGCAAAATTTATGGCGTTGGAAAGGTAAGACATGAGGCTACAAGTTCAATGTTTTGAGAAGAACCCAGTGCTGCCTCTAAAATAGTCCAAATCACTCATTAACAAACACTTGGATTATTCTTGCCCAATGCTATCGTCTCGTTTTTTTAATCTTTGTCGACCTCTACTCAGATTTTTAACTATATCTGGAGTTATAGAACTCCGATTAAAGCGAAATTTATGGCGTTGGAAATATAAGACATAAGGCTACAAGTTCTATGTTTTGAGAAGAACCCAGTTCTGCATCTAAGATAGTCACAATCGCTCATTAACAAACACTTGGACTATTCTGCCAATTCTTCTCGTTTTTGACTATTCTTATCGACCTCTTTTCAGATTTTTAACTATATATGGAGTTATAGAACTCCGATTCAAGCGAAATTTGTGGCGTTGGAAAGGTAACACATGAGGCTACAAGTTCTATGGTGTGAGAAAACCCAGTTTTGCATCTAAGATAGTCAAAATCGATCATTAACAAAATTTTGGATTATTCTTGCCCAAGTATTCTCGTCTCGTTTTTGAACCGTATTATTGTCGACCTCTCCTCAGATTTTTAACTATATTTGGTGTTATAGAACTCCGATTCAAGTGAAATTTATCGCGTTGGAAAGGTAAGACATGAGGCTACAAGTTCTATGTTTTGAGAAGAACCCACTTCTACTTCTAAGATAGTCAAAATCGCTCATTAACAAACACTTGGACGATTCTTGCCCAACCATATCTTGTCTCGTTTTTGAATCATTCTTTATCGACCTCTTCTCAGATTTTTAACTATATCTGGATTTATAGAACTCTGATTCAAGCAAAATTTATGGCGTTGGAAAGGTAAGACATGAGGCTACAAGTTCTATGTTTTGAGAAGAACCCAGTTCTGCCACTAAGATAGTCAAACTCGCTCATTAACAAACACTTGGACTGTTACTGTCTCGTTTTTTAACTGTTAATGTCTGACCTCTCCTCAGATTTTTAACTATATCTGGAGTTATAGAACTCTGATTCAAGCGAAATTTATGGCGCTGGAAAGGTAAGACATGAGGCTACAAGTTCTATGTTTTGAGAAGAACCCACTTCTGCTTCTAAGATAGTCAAAATCGCTCATTAACAAACACTTGGACTGTTACTCTCCAACTTTTACTGTCTCGTTTTTGAACTGTTACTGTCTGACCTCTACTCAGATTTTTAACTATATCTAGAGTTATAGAACTCCGATTCAAGCCAAATTTGTGGCGTTGGAAAGGTAAGACATGAGGCTACAAGTTCTATGTTTTGAAAAGAACCCAGTTCTGCCTCTAAGATAGTCAAACTCGCTCATTAACAAACACTTGGACTATTCTGCCCAACAAGTTTCTTCGTCTCGTTTTTTAACGCTATTCTTGTTTGACCTCTCATCAGATTTTTAACTATATCTGGAGTTATAGAACTCCGATTCAAGCGAAATGGCGCTGGAAAGGTAAGACATGAGGCTACAAGTTCTATGTTTTGAGAAGAACCCGGTTCTGCATCTAAGATAGTCAAAATCGCTCATTAACAAACACTTGGACTGTTACTGTCCAACTGTTACTGTCTCGTTTTCGAACTGTTACTGTCTGACCTCTCCTCATATTTTTAACTATATGTGGAGTTATAGAACTCCGATTCAAGTGAAATTTATGGCGTTAGAAAGGTAAGACATGAGGCTACAAATTCTATGTTTTGAGAAGAACCCAGTTCTGCATCTACGATAGTCAAAATTGCTCAATAACAAACACTTGGACTGTTACTGTCCAACTGTTACTGTCTCGTTTCTGAACTGTTACTGTCTGACCTCTCATCAGATTTTTAACTATATCTGGAGTTATAGAACTCTGATTCAAGTGAAATTTGTGGCGTTGGAAAGGGAAGACATGAGGCTACAAGTTCTATGGTGTGAGAAAACCAAGTTCTGCATCTAAGATAGTCAAAATCGATCATTAACAAAATCTTGGACTGTTACTGTCCAACTGTTACTGTCTCGTTTTTGAACTGTTACTGTCTGACCTCTCCTCAGATTTTTAACTATATTTGGAGTTATAGAACTCCGATTCAAGTGAAATTTATGGCGTTGGAAAGGTAAGACATGAGGCTACAAGTTCTATGTTTTGAGAAGAACCCAGTTCTGCATCTAAGATAGTCAAAATCACTCATTAACAAACACTTGGATCTATTCTTGCCCAACGCTATCTTGTCTCTTTTTTGAACTATTCTTTGCCTGACCTCTCATCAGATTTTTAACTATATCTGGAGTTATAGAACTCCAATTCAAGCTCAATTTATGGCGTTGGAAAGGTAAGACATGAGGCTACAAGTTCTATGTTTTGAGAAGAACCCAGTTCTGCATCTAAGATAGTCAAAATCGATCATTAACAAAATCTTGGTATTCTTGTCCAACCATTCTTGTCTCGTTTTTGAAACTGTTACTATCTGACCTCTCCTCAGATTTTTAACTATATTTGGAGTTATAGAACTCCGATTCAAGTGAAATTTATGGCGTTGGAAAGGTAAGACATGAGGCTACAAGTTCTATGTTTTGAGAAGAACCCAGTTCTGCATCTAAGATAGTCAAAATCACTCATTAACAAACACTTGGGTATTCTTGCCCAACCATTCTTGTCTCGTTTTTTAACTGTTACTGTCTGACCTCTACTCAGATTTTTAACTATATATGGAGTTATAGAACTCCGATTCAAGCGAAATTTGTGGCGTTAGAAAGGTAACACATGAGGCTACAAGTTCTATGGTGTGAGAAAACCCAGTTTTGCATCTAAGATAGTCAAAATCGATCATTAACAAAATTTTGGACTGTTACTGTCCAAGTGTTACTGTCTCGTTTTTGAACTGTTACTGTCTGACCTCTCCTCAGATTTTTAACTATATTTGGTGTTATAGAACTCCGATTCAAGTGAAATTTATGGCGTTGGAAAGGTATGACATGAGCTACAAGTTCTATGTTTTGAGAAGAACCAAGTTCTGCTTCAAAGATAGTCAAAATCGCTCATTAACAATTACTTGGACGATTCTTGTCAATCTTATCTCGTCTTCTTTTTGAATTCTTTGTCGACCTCTACTCAGATTATTAACTATATCTGTAGTTATAGAAATCCGATTCATGCCAAAATTTAAGGCGTTGGAAAGGCAAGACATGAGTCTACAAGTTCTATGTTTTGAGAAGAACCCAGTTTTGCCTCTAAGATAGTCAAAATCGTCATTAACAAACACTTGGTATTCATATTGCCCAAGTGTTCTTGTCTCGTTTTTTAATTGTTAATGTCTGACCTCTCCTCAGATTTTTAACTATATCTGGAGTTATAGAACTCTGATTCAAGCAAAATTTATGGCGTTGGAAAGGTAAGACATGAGGCTACAAGTTCTATGTTTTGAGAAGAACCCAGTTCCTCCTCGAAGATAGTCAAAATCGCTCATTAAGAAACACTTGAACTGTTACTCTACAAGTTTTACTGTCTCGTTTTTGAACTATTACTGTCTGACCTCTACTCAGATTTTTAACTATATCTAGAGTTATAGAACTCCGATTCAAGCGAAATTTGTGGCGTTGGAAAGGTAAGACATGAGGCTACAAGTTCTATGTTTTGAAAAGAACCTAGTTCTGCCTCTAAGATAGTCAAAATCGCTCATTAACAAACACTTGGACTATTCTTATGCCCAATTCTATCGTCTCGTTTTTGAAATACTCTTTGTCCGACCTCTCGTCAGATTTTTAACTATATTTGGAGTTATAGAACTCCGATTCAAGCGAAATTTATGGCGTTGGAAAGGTAAGACATGAGGCTACAAGTTCTATGTTTTGAGAAGAACCCAGTTCTGCATCTAAGATAGTCAAACTTGCTCATTAACAAACACTTGGATCATTATTGTCCAACTCTTCGTCTCGTTTTTGAACCATTCTTGTCGACCTCTCCTCAGATTTTTAACTATATCTGGAGTTATAGAACTCCGATTCAAGTGAAATTTATGGCGTTGGAAAGGTAAGACATGAGGCTACAAGTTCTATGTTTTGAGAAGAACCCAGTTCTGCATCTACGATAGTCAAAATTGCTCAATAACAAACACTTGGACTTCTTTGCCCAAATGTTTTCGTCTCGTTTTTGAATCTTTATCGACCGACTCTCTCATCAGATTTTTAACTATATCTGGAGTTATAGAACTCTGATTCAAGTGAAATTTGTGGCGTTGGAAAGGTAAGACATGAGGCTACAAGTTCTATGTTTTGAGAAGAACCCAGTTCTGCATCTAAGATAGTCAAAATCACTCATTAACAAACACATGGACTGTTACTGTCCAACTGTTACTGTCTCGTTTTTGAACTGTTACTGTCTGACCTCTACTCAGATTTTTAACTATATTTGGAGTTGTAAAACTCCGATTCAAGCTAAATTTATGGCGTTGGAAAGGAAGACATGAGGCTACAAGTTCTATGTTTTGAGAAGAACCCAGTTCTGCATCTAAGATAGTCAAAATCGATCATTAACAAAATCTTGGTTATTACTATCCAACTGTTACTGTCTCGTTTTTGAACTGTTACTGTCTGACCTCTACTCAGATTTTTAACTATATTTGGAGTTGTAAAACTCCGATTCAAGCTAAATTTATGGCGTTGGAAAGGTAAGACATGAGGCTACAAGTTCTATGTTTTAAGAAGAACCTAGTTCTGCATCTAAGATAGTCAAAATCGATCATTAACAAAAACATGGACTGTTACTGTCCAACTGTTACTGTCTCGTTTTTGAACTGTTACTGTCTGACCTCTCCTCAGATTTTTAACTATATTTGGAGTTATAGAACTCCGATTCAAGTGAAATTTGTGGCGTTGGAAAGGTAAGACATGAGGCTACAAGTTCTATGTTTTGAGAAGAACCCAGTTCTGCATCTAAGATAGTCAAAATCACTCATTAACAAACACTTGACGGTATTCTTGTCCAATCATTCGTCTCGTTTTTAAGCTATTCTTGTCTAACCTCTTCTCAGATTTTTAGCTATATCTGGATTTATAGAACTCTGATTCAAGCGAAATTTTTGGCGTTGGAAAGGTAAGACATGAGGCTACAAGTTCTATGTTTTGTGAAGAACCCGGTTCTGCATCTAAGATAGTCAAAATATCTCAATAACAAACACTTGGATTCTTGTCGGGCCCAATTCTTCGCTCTCGTTTTTTGACTCATACTTGTCTGACCTCTCCTCAGATTTTTAACTATATCTGGAGTTATAGAACTCCGATTCAAGCGAAATTTATGGCGTTGGAAAGGTAAGACATGAGGCTACAAGTTCTATGTTTTGAGAGGAACCCAGTTCTGCTTCGAAGATAGTCAAAATCATCATTAACAACCACTTGGACTGTTACTGTCCAACTTTTCTTGTCTCCTTTTTGATCAGTTACTGTCTGACCTCTACTCAGATTATTAACTATATCTGGAGTTGTAAAACTCCGATTCAAGTGAAATTTATGGCGTTGGAAAGGTAAGACATGAGCTACAAGTTCTATGTTTTGAGAAGAACCCAGTTCTGCTTCAAAGATAGTCAAAATCGCTCATTAACAAACACTTGGACCATTCTTGTCCAAGCTATTCTTGTCTCGTTTTTTGAAATATTCTTTGTCGACCTCTTCCTCAGATTTTGAACTATATTTGGAGTTATAGAACTCCGATTAAAGCAAAATTTATGGCGTTGTAAAGGTAAGACATGAGGCTACAAGTTCTATGTTTTGAGAAGAACCTAGTTCTGCCTCTAAGATAGTCAAACTCGCTCATTAACAAACACTTGGCATTCTTGCCCAACCATTCTTGTCTCGTTTTTGAATCATTCTATCGTCGACCTCTCCTCAGATTTTTAACTATATCTGGAGTTATAGAACTCCGATTCAAGCGAAATTTGTGGCGTTGGAAAGGTAAGACATTAGGATACATGTTGATTTTTTGCGAAGAACCCAGTTCTGCATCTACGATAGTCAAAATTGCTCATTAACAAACACTTGACCGGTATTCTTGCCCAACATTTATCGTCTCGTTTTTGAACTATTCTTGTCACGCTCTTCTCAGATTTTTAGCTATATCTGGATTTATAGAACTCTGATTCAAGCGAAATTTGTGGCGTTGGAAAGGTAAGACATGAGGCTACAAGTTCTATGTTTTGAGAAGAACCTAGTTCTGCCTCTAAGATAGTCAAACTCGCTCATTAACAAAACTCTTGGTCTATTGTCCAACCTGTTATCGTCTCGTTTTTGAACCATTCTCTCTGACCTCTCCTCAGATTTTTAACTATATTTGGAGTTATAGAACTCCGATTCAAGTGAAATTTATGGCGTTGGAAAGGTAAGACATGAGGCTACAAGTTCTATGTTTTGAGAAGAACCCAGTTCTGCATCTAAGATAGTCAAACTCGCTTATTAACAAACACTTGGACATTCTTCTCCCAACAAGTTTCTTGTCTCGTTTTTGAACTATTCTTATCGACCTCTACTCAGAGTTTTAACTATATCTAGAGTTATAGAACTCCGATTCAAGCAAAATTTATGGCGTTGGAAAGGTAAGACATGAGGCTACAAGTTCTATGTTTTGAGAAGAACCCAGTTCTGCCACTAAGATAGTCAAACTCGCTCATTAACAAACACTTGCGTTATTCTTGTCCAATCGTATCTTTCTCGTTTTTGAATCATTCTGTCTGACCTCTACTCAGATTTTTAACTATATCTGGAGTTGTAAAACTCCGATTCAAGTGAAATTTATGGCGTTGGAAAGGTATGACATGAGCTACAAGTTCTATGTTTTGAGAAGAACCAAGTTCTGCTTCAAAGATAGTCAAAATCGCTCATTAACAATTACTTGGACTGTTACTGTCCAATCATTCGTCTCGTTTTTGAACTGTTACTCACTGACCTCTCCTCAGATTTTTAACTATATGTTGAGTTATAGAACTCCGATTCAAGTGAAATTTATGGCGTTGGAAAGGTAAGACATGAGGCTACAAGTTCTATGTTTTGAGAAGAACCAAGTTCTGCTTCAAAGATAGTCAAAATCGCTCATTAACAAACACTTGGACTGTTACTGTCCAACTGTTACTCTCTCGTTTTTGAACTGTTACTGTCTGACCTCTACTTAGATTTTTAACTATATCTGGAGTTATAGAACTCCGATTCAAGTGAAATTTATGGCGTTCGAAAGGTAAGACATGAGGCTACAAATTCTATATTTTGAGAAGAATCCAGTTCTGCATCTACGATAGTCAAAATCACTCATTAACAAACACTTGGGCATTCTTTCCAACCATATCGTCTCGTTTTTGAATGTTATTCGTCGACCTCTCCTCAGATTTTTAACTATATCTGGAGTTATAAAACTCTGATTCAAGCGAAATTTATGGCGTTGGAAAGGTAAGACATGAGGCTACAAGTTCTATGTTTTGAGAAGAACCCACTTCTACTTCTAAGATAGTCAAAATTGCTCATTAACAAACACTTGGTATTCCTGCCCAATTATTCTTGTCTCGTTTTTGAACTATTCTTTATCGACCTCTACTCAGATTTTTAACTATATCTGGAGTTATAGAACTCCGATTCAAGTGAAATTTATGGCGTTGGAAAGGTAAGACATGAGGCTACAAGTTCTATGTTTTGAGAAGAACCCAGTTCTGCCACTAAGATAGTCAAACTCGCTCATTAACATACACTTGGTCATTCTATCGCCCAATCTTATCGTCTCTTTTTTAAACGTTATCGTCGACCTCTTCTCGGATTTTTAACTATATCTGGATTTATAGAACTCTGATTCAAGCTAAATTTATGGTTTTGGAAAGGAAGACACGAGGCTACAAGTTCTATGGCGTGAGAAAACCAAGTTCTGCATCTAAAATAGTCAAAATCGATCATTAACAAAATCTTGGTTATTACTATCCAATCATTCTTCGTCTCGTTTTTGAAGCTATTCTTCTCTGACCTCTCCTCAGATTTTTAACTATATCTGGAGTTGTAAAACTCCGATTCAAGTGAAATTTATGGCGTTGGAAAGGTAAGACATGAGGCTACAAGTTCTATGTTTTGAGAGGAACCCAGTTCTGCGTCGAAGATAGTCAAAATCGTCATTAACAACCACTTGGCCATTCTTGTCCAATCTTCTCGTCTCGTTTTTGAAGACATTCTTGTCTGACCTCTACTCAGATTATTAACTATATCTGTAGTTATAGAAATCCGATTCATGCCAAAATTTAAGGCGTTGGAAAGGCAAGACATGAGTCTACAAGTTCTATTTTTTGAGAAGAACACAGTTCTGCCTCTAGAATAGTCAAAATCTCTCATTAACAAACACTTGGACCCATTCTTGCCCAACCATCTTGTCTCGTTTTTTAACCATTCTTGTCGACCTCTCATCAGATTTTTAACTATATCTGGAGTTATAGAACTCTGATTCAAATGAAATATATGGCATAGGAAAGGTAAAACATGAGGCTACAAGTTCTATGTTTTGAGAAGAACCTAATTTTGCCTCTATGACAGTCAAAATCGCTCAAAAACAAACACTTGGAGGCATTCTTGCCCAATCGCATTCGTCTCGTTTTCGAACGTTATCGTCTGACCTCTCATCAGATTTTTAACTATATGTGGAGTTATAGAACTCCGATTCAAGCCAAATTTGTGGCGTTGGAAAGGTAAGACATGAGGCTACAAGTTCTATGTTTGGAGAAGAACCCAGTTTTGCCTCTAAGATAGTCAAAATCGCTCATTAACAAACACTTGGACATTCTGTCCCAACTTTTTCGTCTTTTTGAATTCTTGTCTGACCTCTCATCAGATTTTTAACTATATCTGGAGTTATAGAACTCTGATTCAAGTGAAATTTATGGAGTTGGAAAGGTAAGACATGAGGCTACAAGTTCTATGTTTTGAAAGAACCCAATTCTTCCTCTAAGATAGTCAAAATCACTCATCAACAAACACTTGGATTCTTGTCCAATCTATTCCTTCGTTTTTGAATCATCGCTGTGACCTCTCCTTAGAGTTTTAACTATATCTAGAGTTATAGAACTCAGATTCAAGCTCAACTTATGCCGTTGGAAAGGTGAGACATGAGGCTACAAAAACTATGTTTTGAGAAGAACCCAGTTCTGCATCTAAGATAGTCAAAATCGTTCATTAACAAACACTTGGTAATTCTCGTCCAACCTATTCGTCTCGTTTTTGAACTGTTACTGTCTGACCTCTACTCAGATTTTTAACTATATCTAGAGTTATAGAACTCCGATTCAAGTGAAATTTATGGCGTTGGAAAGGTAAGACATGAGGCTACAAGTTCTATGTTTTGAGAAGAACCCAGTTCGATGTCTAAGATAGTCAAAATCGTTCATTAACAAACACATGGACATTCTTGTCCAACTCATTCTTGTCTCGTTTTTTAAGTGTTACTGTCTGACCTCTCATCAGATTTTTAACTATATCTGGAGTTATAGAACTCCGATTCAAGTGAAATTTGTGGCGTTGGAAAGGGAAGACATGAGGCTACAAGTTCTATGGTGTGAGAAAACCAAGTTCTGCATCTAAGATAGTCAAAATCACTCATTAACAAACACTTGGACATTCTTGTCCAAAGCATCTGTCTCGTTTTTGAACTGTTACTCTCTGACCTCTCCTCAGATTTTTAACTATATGTGGAGTTATAGAACTCCGATTCAAGTGAAATTTATGGCGTTGGAAAGGTAAGACATGAGGCTACAAGTTCTATGTTTTGAGAAGAACCCAGTTCTGCATCTAAGATAGTCAAAATTTCTCATTAACAAACACTTGGACTATTACTGTCCAATTGTTTCTGTCTCGTTTTTGAACTGTTACTGTCTGACCTCTCATCAGATTTTTAACTATATCTGGAGTTATAGAACTCTGATTCAAGCTCAATTTATGGCGTTGGAAAGGTAAGACATGAGGCTACAAGTTCTATGTTTTGAGAAGAACCCGGTTCTGCATCTAAGATAGTCAAAATCACTCATTAACAAACACTTGGATTCTTGCCCAAGCATTCTTGTCTCGTTTTGAATCATTCTTATCCGACCTCTCCTCATATTTTTAACTATATGTGGAGTTATAGAACTCCGATTCAAGTGAAATTTATGGCGTTAGAAAGGTAAGACATGAGGCTACAAATTCTATGTTTTGAGAAGAACCCAGTTCTGCATCTACGATAGTCAAAATTGCTCAATAACAAACACTTGGGTCATTCTTGCCCAACATTATTGTCTCGTTTTTGAAATCATTCTTGTCTGACCTCTCATCAGATTTTTAACTATATCTGGAGTTATAGAACTCTGATTCAAGTGAAATTTGTGGCGTTGGAAAGGTAAGACATGAGGCTACAAGTTCTATGGTGTGAGAAAACCAAGTTCTGCATCTAAGATAGTCAAAATCGATCATTAACAAACACTTGGACCAGTTATTGTCCAATCTTATCGTCTCGTTTTTGAACTATTCTCTGACCTCTCATCAGATTTTTAACTATATCTGGAGTTATAGAACTCTGATTCAAGTGAAATTTATGGCGTTGGAAAGGTAAGACATGAGGCTACAAATTCTATGTTTTGAGAAGAACCCCGTTTTGCATCTAAGATAGTCAAAATCACTCATTAACAAACACATGGACATTCTTTCCCAATCTTGTCGTCTCGTTTTTGAACTATTCTTTGTCTGACCTCTCATCAGATTTTTAACTATATCTAGAGTTATAGAACTCCGATTCAAGTCAAATTTATGGCGTTCGAAAGGTAAGACATGAGGCTACAAGTTCTATGTTTTGAGAAGAACCCAGTTCTGCATCCAAGATAGTCAAAATCACTCATTAACAAAAATTCTTGGTCCAATCATTCGTCTCGTTTTTGAACATTCTATGTCTGACCTCTCCTCAGATTTTTAACTATATCTGGAGTTATAGAACTCCGATTCAAGTGAAATTTATGGCGTTGGAAAGGTAAGACATGAGGCTACAAGTTCTATGTTTTGAGAAGAACCCAGTTCTGCATCTAAGATAGTCAAAATCACTCATTAACAAACACTTGGACTGTTACTGTCCCCATTCTTATCTCGTTTTTTGAACATTCTTGTCGACCTCTCCTCATATTTTTAACTATATGTGGAGTTATAGAACTCCGATTCAAGCGAAATTTATGGCGTTGGAAAGGTAAGACATGAGGCTACAAGTTCTATGTTTTGAGAAGAACCCAGTTCTGCATCTAAGATAGTCAAAATCGCTCATTAACAAACACTTGGACTGTTCGCTCCAACTTTCTTGTCTCGTTTTTGAAATTCTTTGTCTGACCTCTCATCAGATTTTTAACTATATCTGGAGTTATAGAACTCCGATTCAAGTGAAATTTGTGGCGTTGGAAAGGTAAGACATGAGGCTACAAGTTCTATGTTTTGAGAAGAACCCAGTTCTGCATCTAAGATAGTCAAAATCACTCATTAACAAACACTTGGGTATTCTTGTCCAACATTCTTGTCTCGTTTTTGAACTATTCTTTGTCGACCTCTTCTCAGATTTTTAGCTATATCTGGATTTATAGAACTCTGATTCAAGCGAAATTTTTGGCGTTGGAAAGGTAAGACATGAGGCTACAAGTTCTATGTTTTGTGAAGAACCCGGTTCTGCATCTAAGATAGTCAAAATCTCTCATTAACAAACACTTGGGTATTCTTGTCCAAGCCATTCTTATCTCGTTTTTGAATCAGCTATTCTTTGACCTCTCATCAGATTTTTAACTATATCTGGAGTTATAGAACTCTGATTCAAGTGAAATTTATGGCGTTGGAAAGGTAAGACATGAGGCTACAAATTCTATGTTTTGAGAAGAACCCAGTTCTGCATCTACGATAGTCAAAATTGCTCAATAACAAACACTTGGACTGTTACTGTCCAACATTCTTGTCTCGTTTTTGAATATTCTTGTCTGACCTCTCATCAGATTTTTAACTATATCTGGAGTTATAGAACTCTGATTCAAGTGAAATTTATGGCGTTGGAAAGGTAAGACATGAGGCTACAAGTTCTATGTTTTGACAAGAACCCAGTTCTGCCTCTAAGATAGTCAAACTCGCTCATTAACAAACACTTGGACTGTTACTGTCCCAATCTATCGTCTCGTTTTTGAACCATTCTTTGTGACCTCTCATCAGATTTTTAACTATATCTAGAGTTATAGAACTCAGATTCAAGCTCAACTTATGCCGTTGGAAAGGTGAGACATGAGGCTACAAAAACTATGTTTTGAGAAGAACCCAGTTCTGCATCTAAGATAGTTAAAATCACTCATTAACAAACACTTGGACATTCTTGTCCAACGCATCTTGTCTCGTTTTTGAATATTCTTGTCTGACCTCTACTCAGATTTTTAACTATATCTGGAGTTATAGAACTCCGATTCAAGTGAAATTTATGGCGTTGGAAAGGTAAGACATGAGGCTACAAGTTCTATGTTTTGAAAAGAACCCAGTTCTGCCTCTAAGATAGTCAAACTCGCTCATTAACAAACACTTGGGATTCTTGTCCAACCATTCTTGTCTTTTTTTAAGCTATTCTTGTCTGACCTCTCCTCAGATTTTTAACTATATCTGGAGTTATAGAACTCCGATTCAAGCGAAATGGCGTTGGAAAGGTAAGACATGAGGCTACAAGTTCTATGTTCTGAGAAGAACCCGGTTCTGTATCTAAGATAGTCAAAATCGCTCATTAACAAACACTTGGGATTCTTGTCCAACCCATTCTTGTCTCGTTTTTGAACATTCTCGTCGACCTCTCCTGAGATTTTTAACTATATCTGGAGTTATAGAACTCTGATTCAAGTGAAATTTGTGGCGTTGGAAAGGTAAGACATGAGGCTACAAGTTCTATGTTATGAGAAGAACCCAGTTCTGCATCTAAGATAGTCAAAATCACTCATTAACAAACACTTGGACTGTTCTTGTCCAAGCTATTCTTCTCGTTTTTGAACCATTCTTGTCTGACCTCTCATCAGATTTTTAACTATATCTGGAGTTATAGAACTCTGATTCAAGTGAAATTTATGGCGTTGGAAAGGTAAGACATGAGGCTACAAATTCTATGTTTTGAGAAGAACCCAGTTCTGCATCTACGATAGTCAAAATTGCTCAATAACAAACACTTGGAGCATTCTTGTCAAGCTATTCTTGTCTCGTTTTTGAGCTATTCTTTGTCTGACCTCTCCTCATATTTTTAACTATATGTGGAGTTATAGAACTCCGATTCAAGTGAAATTTATGGCGTTAGAAAGGTAAGACATGAGGCTACAAATTCTATGTTTTGAGAAGAACCCAGTTCTGCATCTACGATAGTCAAAATTGCTCAATAACAAACACTTGGGCCATTCTTGCCCAAGCATTCATCTCGTTTTTTTGATTCTTATGCCCGACCTCTTCTCAGATTTTTAACTATATGTGGAGTTATAGAACTCCAATTCAAGTGAAATTTATGGCGTTAGAAAGGTAAGACATGAGGCTACAAATTCTATGTTTTGAGAAGAACCCAGTTCTGCCTCTAGGATACTCAAAATCGCTCATTAACAAACACTTGGATTCATTGTCCAATCAAGCATTCTCGCCTCCTTTTTGAACTGTTTCTGTCTGACCTCTACTCAATTTTTAATTATATCTGGAGTTGTAAAACTCCGAATCAAGTGAAATTTATGGCGTTGGAAAGGTAAGACATGAGGCTACAAGTTCTATGTTTTGAGAGGAACCCAGTTCTGCTTTGAAGAGAGTCAAAATCATCATTAACAAACACTTGGACTCTTTCGCCCAACTTTTCTTGTCTCGTTTTTGAATGTTCTTCGTCTGACCTCTACTCAGATTTTTAACTATATCTGGAGTTGTAAAACTCCGATTCAAGTGAAATTTATGGCGTTGGAAAGGTAAGACATGAGGCTACAAGTTCTATGTTTTGAGAGGAACCCAGTTCTGTTTCGAAGATAGTCAAAATCGTCATTAACAAACACTTGGACTATTCGTCCAAGCTTTCTTGTCTCGTTTTTGAAGCTATTCTTGTCTGACCTCTCCTCAGATTTTTAACTATATTTGGAGATATAGAACTCCGATTCAAGTGAAATTTGTGGCGTTCGAAAGGTAAGACATGAGGCTACAAGTTCTATGTTTTGAGAAGAACCCGGTTCTGCATCCAAGATAGTCAAAATCACTCATTAACAAACTCATGGACTGTTACTCTCCAACTGTTACTGTCTCGTTTTTGAATTGTTACTGTCTGACCTCTCATCAGATTTTTAACTATATCTGGAGTTATAGAACTCCGATTCAAGCGAAATTTGTGGCGTTGGAAAGGTAAGACATTAGGCTACAAGTTCATTTTTTGAGAAAAACCCAGTTCTGCATCTAAGATAGTCTAAATTGCTCATTAACAAACACTTGGACTATCTGCCCAACAGCATCGTCTCGTTTTTTGAATCATTCTTGTTCGATCTCTCCTCAGATTTTTAACTATATCTGGAGTTATAGAACTCCGATTCAAGCGAAATTTATGGCGTTGGAAAGGTAAGACATGAGGCTACAAGTTCTATGTTTTGAGAAGAACGCAGTTCTGCTTCGAAGATAGTCAAAATCGTCATTAACAAACACTTGGTATTCTTGTCCAAGCATTCTCGTCTCGTTTTTGAACGTATTCTTGTCGACCTCTACTCAGATTTTTAACTATATCTGGAGTTATAAACTCCGATTCAAGTGAAATTTATGGCGTTGGAAAGGTAAGACATGAGCTACAAGTTCTATGTTTTGAGAAGAACCAAGTTCTGCCTCAAAGATAGTCAAAATCGCTCATTAACAAACACTTGGATTCTTGTCCAACATTCTTGCCTCGTTTTTTGAACGTTATTCTTGTGCGACCTCTCCTCAGATTTTTAACTATATCTGGAGTTATAGAACTCCGATTCAAGAGAAATTTATGGTGTTGGAAAGGTAAGACATGAGGCTACAAGTTCTATGTTTTGAGAAGAACCAAGTTCTGCCTCAAAGATAGTCAAAATCGCTCATTAACAAACACTTGGACCATTCTCGTCCAAGCATTCTCGCCTCGTTTTTGAAGTGTTACTGTCTGACCTCTCCTCAGATTTTTAACTATATCTGGAGTTATAGAACTCCGATTCAAGCTAAATTTATGGCGTTGGAAAGGTAAGACATGAGGCTACAAGTTCTATGTTTTGAGAAGAACCCAGTTCTGCATCTAAGATAGTCAAAATTGCTCATTAACAAACACTTGGGTATTCTCGCCCAATCATTCTGTCTCGTTTTTGAACTGTTACTGTCTGTCATCTCCTCAGATTTTTAAGTATATCTCGATTTATAGAACTCCGATTCAAGTTAAATTTATGGTGTTGGAAAGGGAAGACATGAGGCTACAGGTTCTATGTTTTGAGAAGAACCCCGGTTCCGCCTCTAAGATAGTCAAAATTGCTCATTAACAAACACTTGGGTATTCTTGTCCATCGCCCATTCTTGTCTCGTTTTTTTGAACTATTACTGTCTGACCTCTCCTTAGATTTTTAACTATATCTGGAGTTATAAAACTCCGATTCAAGTGAAATTTATGGCGTTGGAAAGGTATGACATGAGCTACAAGTTCTATGTTTTGAGAAGAACCAAGTTCTGCTTCAAAGATAGTCAAAATCGCTCATTAACAATCACTTGGTATTCTTGTCCAACCATTCTTGTCTCGTTTTTGAATCTATTTTTCTCGACCTCTCCTCAGATTTTTAACTATATGTTGAGTTATAGAACTCCGATTCAAGTGAAATTTATGGCGTTGGAAAGGTAAGACATGAGGCTACAAGTTCTATGTTTTGAGAAGAACCCAGTTCTGCATCTAAGATAGTCAAAATCACTCATTAACAAACACTTGGATTCTTGTCAACAGTATTCTTGTCTCGTTTTTGACCATTCTTGTCTGACCTCTCATCAGATTTTTAACTATATCTGGAGTTTTAGAACTCTGATTCAAGCTCAATTTATGGCGCTGGAAAGGTAAGACATGAGGCTACAAGTTCTATGGTGTGAGAAAACCCAGTTCCGCATCTAAGATAGTCAAAATCGATCATTAACAAACTCTTGGACTATTCTTGTCCCATCTTATCTCGTTTTTGAACTTTTATTGTCTGACCTCTCCTCAGATTTTTAAGTATGTATGGAGTTATAGGACTCCAATTCAAGCGAAATTTATGGCGTTGGAAAGATAAGAGATGAGGCTACAAGTTCTATGTTTTGAGAAGAACCATGTTGTGCCTCTAAGACAGTCAAAATCGCTCAACAACAAACACTTGGACCGTTCTCGTCCAACAGCTATTCTTGCCTCGTTTTTGAATCTTCTTTGTCGACCTCTCCTTAGATTTTTAAATATATATGGAGTTATAGGACTCCAATTCAAGCGAAATTTGTGGCGCTGGAAAGGTAAGACATGAGGCTATAAGTTCTATGTTTGAGAAGAACCATGTTGTGCTTCTAAGATAGTCAAAATCGCACATCAACAAACACTTGGTATTCTTGTCCAACCATTCTTGTCTCGTTTTTGAGCTATTCTTTGTCTGACCTCTCCTCAGATTTTTAAGTATATAAGGAGTGATAGGACTCCGATTCAAGTGAAATTTATGGCATTGGAAAGCTAAGACATGAGGCTACAAGTTCTATGCTTTGAGAAGAACCCAGTTCTGCCTCTAAGATAATCAAAATCTCATATCAACAAACACTTGGACTGTTACTGTCCAACTATTCTTGTCTCGTTTTTTGAATTCTTTCGTCGACCTCTCATCAGATTTTTAACTATATCTGGAGTTATAGGACTCCGATTCAAGCCAAATTTGTGGCGTTGGAAAGGGAAGACATGAGGCTACAAGTTCTATGTTTGGAGAAGAACCCAGTTTTGCCTCTATGATAGTCAAAATCTCTCAATAACAAACACTTGGATTCTTGTCCAATCATTCGTCTCGTTTTTGAACTATTCTTGTCGACCTCTCCTCAGATTTTTAACTATATCTGGAGTTATAGAACTCTGATTCAAGCGAAATTTATGGCGTTGGAAAGGTAAGACATGAGGCTACAAGTTCTATGTTTTGAGAGGAACCCAGTTCCGCATCTAAGGATAGTCAAAATCTCTCATTAACAAACACTTGGACTATTCTCGTCCAACCATTCTTCTCTCGTTTTTGAACTGTTACTGTCTGACTTCTCCTCAGATTATTAACTATATCTGGAGTTATAGAACTCCGATTCAAGCAAAATTTATGGCCTTGGAAAAGGAAGACATGAGGCTACAAGTTCAATGTTTTGAGAAGAACCCAGTTGTGCCTCTAAAATAGTCAAAATCGCTCATTAACAAACACTTGGTATTCTTGCCCAAGCATTCTTGTCTCCTTTTTGAACGGTTACTGTCTGACCTCTCCTCAGATTATTAACTATATCTGGAGTTATAGAACTCCGATTCAAGCAAAATTTATGGCGTTGGAAAGGTAAGACATGAGGCTACAAGTTCTATGTTTTGAGAAGAACCCAGTTCTGCCTCTAGGATAGTCAAAATCTCTCATTAACAAACACTTGGACTGTTACTGTCTCGTTTTTGAACTGTTACTGTCTGACCTCTACTCAGATTTTTAACTATATCTGGAGTTATAGAACTCCGATTCAAGCTAAATTTATGGCGTTGGAAAGGTAAGACATGAGGCTACAAGTTCTATGTTTTGAGAAGAACCTAGTTCTGCCTCTAGGATAGTCAAAATTGCTCATTAACAAACACTTGGACTGTTACTGTCTCGTTTTTGAACTGTTACTGTCTGACCTCTACTCAGATTTTTAACTATATCTGGAGTTATAGAACTCCGATTCAAGCTAAATTTATGGCGTTGGAAAGGTAAGACATGAGGCTACAAGTTCTATGTTTTGAGAAGAACGCAGTTCTACCTCTAAGATAATCAAAATCTCACATCAACAAATACTTGGGTACATTCTTGTCCAAGCTCATTCTCGCCTCGTTTTTGAACTGTTACTGTCTGACCTCTCCTCAGATTTTTAACTATATCTGGAGTTATAGAACTCCGATTCAAGCAAAATTTATGGCGTTGGAAAGGTAAGACATGAGGCTACAAGTTCTATGTTTTGAGAAGAACCCAGTTCTGCCTCTAAGATAGTCAAAATCGCTCATTAACAAACACTTGGTAATTCTTGCCCAAGCTATTCTTGTCTCGTTTTTGGACATTCTTTGTCTGACCTCTCCTCAGATTTTTAACTATATCTGGAGTTATAGAACTCCGATTCAAGCTAAATTTATGGTGTTGGAAAGGTAAGACATGAGGCTACAAGTTCTATGTTTTGAGAAGAACCCAGTTCTGCCTCTAGGATAGTCAAAATCTCTCATTAACAAACACTTGAGTATTCTTGTCCAAGTATCTTGTCTCGTTTTTGAACTGTTACTGTCTGACCTCTCCTCAGATTTTTAACTATATCTGGAGTTATAGAACTCCGATTCAAGCTAAATTTATGGTGTTGGAAAGGTAAGACATGAGGCTACAAGTTCTATGTTTTGAGAAGAACCCAGTTCTGCCTCTAGGATAGTCAAAATCTCTCATTAACAAACACTTGGACTGTTACTGTCCAACTATTAGTGTCTCCTTTTTGAACTGTTACTGTCTGACCTCTCCTAAGATTTTTAACTATATCTGGAGTTATAGAACTCCGATTCAAGCAAAATTTAAGGCGTTGGAAAGGTAAGATATGAGGATACAAGTTCTATGTTTTGAGAAGAACCCAGTTCTGCCTCTAGGATAGTCAAAATCTCTCATTAACAAACACTTGGTATTATCCTCGTCCAAGCATTCTTATCTCGTTTTTGAATTTCTTGTCTGACCTCTCCTCAGATTTTTAACTATATCTGGTGTTATAGAACTCCGATTCAAGCAAAATTCATGGCGTTGGAAAGGTAAGACATGAGGTTACAAGTTCTATGTTTTGAGAAGAACCCAGTTCTGCCTCTAGGATAGTCAAAATCTCTCAATAACAAACACTTGGGTACATTCTTGTCCAAGCCATTCCTGTCTCGTTTTTGAATGTTATTCTGTCTGACCTCTCCTCAGATTTTTAACTATTTCTGGAGTTATAGAACTCCGATTCAAGCAAAATTTAAGGCGTTGGAAAGGCAAGACATGAGTCTACAAGTTCTATGTTTTGAGAAGAACCCAGTTCTGCCTCTAAGATAGGTAAAATCACTCCTTAACAAACACATGGACCATTCTTGTCCAATTATTCTTATCTCGTTTTTGAATCATTCTTGTCGACCTCTCCTCAGATTTTTAACTATATCCGGAGTTATAGACCTCCAACTCAAGCAAAATTTAAGGTGTTGGACAGGTAAGACATGAGGCTACAAGTTCTATGTTTTGAGAAGAACCAGTTCGCCTCTAAGATAGTCAAAATCTCTCATTAACAAACACTTGGGTATTCTTGCCCAACATTCTTGTCTCGTTTTTGAAGCTATTCTTGTCTGACCTCCCCTCAGATTTTTAAGTATATAAGGAGTTATAGGACTCTGTTTCAAGCAACATTTGTGGCGTTGGAAAGGTAAGACATGAGCCTACAAGTTCTATATTTTGAGAAGAACCAGTTCTGTTTCTAAGATAGTTAAAATCTCATATCAACAAACACTTGGACCATTCTTGTCCAAGCTATTCTTGTCTCGTTTTTGAACTGTTACTGTCTGACCTCTCCTCAGATTTTTAACTATATCTGGTGTTATAGAACTCCGATTCAAGCAAAATTTAAGGCGTTGGAAAGGCAAGACATGAGGCTACAAGTTCTATGTTTTGAGAAGAACCCAGTTCTGCCTCTAAAATAGTCAAAATCGCTCATTAACAAACACTTGGCAACTGTTACTGTCTAGTTTTTGAACTGTTACTGTCTGACCTCTACTCAGATTTTTAACTATATTTGGAGTTGTAAAACTCCGATTCAAGCTAAATTTATGGCGTTGGAAAGGTAAGACATGAGGATACAAGTTCTATGTTTTGAGAAGAACCCAGTTCTGCCTCTAGGATAGTCAAAATCTCTCATTAACAAACACTTGGGTAATTCTTGTCCAGGCCAATTCTTATCTCGTTTTTGAGCTATTCTTGTCGACCTCTCCTCAGATTTTTAACTATATCTGGTGTTATAGAACTCCGATTCAAGCAAAATTTAAGGCGTTGGAAAGGCAAGACATGAGGCTACAAGTTCTATGTTTTGAGAAGAACCCAGTTCTGCCTCTAAGATAGTCAAAATCACTCATTAACAAACACTTGGTACATTCTTTGTCCAATCATTCTTATCTCGTTTTTTGAACTCTTATTGTCTGACCTCTACTCATATTTTTAACTATATCTGGAGTTGTAAAACTCCGATTCAAGCTAAATTTATGGCGTTGGAAAGGTAAGACATGAGCTACAAGTTCTATATTTTAAGAAGAACCAAGTTCTGCCTCAAAGATAGTCAAAATCGCTCATTAACAAACACTTGGTCATTCTTGTCCAATCTATTCTTGTCTCGTTTTTGAACTTTCTTGTCTGACCTCTCCTCAGATTTTTAACTATATCTGGTGTTATAGAACTCCCATTCAAGCAAAATTTAAGGCGTTGGAAAGGCAAGACATGAGGCTACAAGTTCTATGTTTTGAGAAGAACCTAGTTCTGCCTCTAAAATAGTCAAAATCGCTCATTAACAAACACTTGGTCATTCTTGTCCAAGCTATTCTTGTCTCGTTTTTTAACTGTTACTGTCTGACCTCTACTCAGATTTTTAACTATATCTGGAGTTCTAGAACTCCGATTCAAGCTCAATTTATGGCGTTGGAAAGGTATGACATGAGGCTACAAGTTCTATGTTTTGAGAAGAACCTAGTTCTGCCTCTAGGATAGTCAAAATCTCTCATTAACAAACACTTGGTATTCTTTGTCAAGCCCAATTCTTATCTCGTTTTTGAACTATTCTTTATGTCGACCTCTCCTCAGATTTTTAACTATATCTTGTGTTATGGAACTCTGATTCAAGCAAAATTTAAAGAGTTGGAAAGGCAAGACATGAGGCTACAAGTTCTGTGTTTTGAGAAGAACCCAGTTCTGTCTCTAAGATAGTCAAAATCACTCATTAACAAACACTTGGATCGCTCGTCCAAGTTATTCTTGTCTCGTTTTTGAATCTTTTCTTGTCTGACCTCTACTCAGATTTTTAACCATATTTGGAGTTGTAAAACTCTGATTCAAGCTAAATTGATGGCGTTGGAAAGGTAAGCCATGAGGATACAAGTTCTGTGTTTTGAGAAGAACCCAGTTCTGCCTCTAAAATAGTCAAAATCGCTCATTAACAAACACTTGGACTTATTCTTGCCCAATCATTCTTGTCTCGTTTTTGAACTGTTACTGTCTGACCTCTCCTCAGATTTTTAACTATATCTGGTGTTATAGAACTCCGATTTAAGCAAAATTTAAGGCGTTGGAAAGGCAAGACATGAGGCTACAAGTTATATGTTTTGAGAAGAACCCAGTTCTGCCTCTATAATAGTCAAAATCGCTCATTAACAAACACTTGGGTATTCTTGTCCAAGCTAATTCTTGTCTCGTTTTTGAGCTATTCTTTGTCGACCTCTCCTCAGATTTTTAACTATATCCGGAGTTATAGAACTCCGATTCAAGCAAAATTTATGGCGTTGGAAAGGGAAGACATTAGGATACAAGTTCTGTGTTTTGAGAAGAACCCAGTTCTGCCTCTAGGATAGTCAAAATCTCTCATGAACAAACACTTGGACATTCTTGTCCAACGTATTCTTTCTCGTTTTTGAACATTCTTTATCGACCTCTCCTCAGATTTTTAACTATATCTGGAGTTATAGAACTCCGATTCAAGCTAAACTTATGACGTTGGAAAGATAAGACATGAGGCCACAAGTTCTATGTTTTGAGAAGAACTCAGTTCTGCTTGGAAGATAGTCAAAATCGCTCATTAACAAACACTTGGGTATTCTTGTCCAGCTATTCTTGTCTCGTTTTGTGGTGTTTTCTCGTCGACCTCTCCTCATATTTTCAACTATATCTGGAGTTATAGAACTCCGAATCAAGCTAAATTTATGGCGTTGGAAAGGCAAGACATGAGGCTACAGGTTCTATGTTTTGAGAAGAACCCAGTTCTGCCTCTAGGATAGTCAAAATCTCTCATCAACAAACACTTGAGCCATTCTTGTCCAACCATTCTCGTCTCGTTTTTGAACGTTATTCTTGTCTGACCTGTACTCAGATTTTTAACTATATTTGGAGTTGTAAAACTCCGATTCAAGCTAAATTTATGGCGTTGGAAAGATAAGACATGAGGTTACAAGTTCTATGTTTTGAGAAGAACCCAGTTCTGCCTCTAGGATAGTCAAAATCTCTCAATAACAAACACTTGGACCATTCTTGTCCAACCATTATCGTCTCGTTTTTTAACTGTTACTGTCTGACCTCTCCTCAGATTTTTAACTATTTCTGGAGTTATAGAACTCCGATTCAAGCTAAATTTATGGCGTTGGAAAGGCAAGACATGAGTCTACACGTTCTATGTTTTGAGAAGAACCCAGTTCTGACTCTAGGATAGTCAAAATCTCTCATTAACAAACAGTTGGGACATTCTTGTCCAGCCATTCTTGTCTCGTTTTTGACATTCTTTGTCTGACCTCTACTCAGATTTTTAACTATATCTGGAGTTATAGAACTCCGATTCAAGCTCAATTTATGGCGTTGGAAAGGTATGACATGAGGCTACAGGTTCTATGTTTTGATAAGAACCTAGTTCTGCCTCTAGGATAGTCAAAATCTCTCATTAACAAACACTTGGGTATTCTTGTCCAGCATTCTTGTCTCGTTTTTGAACCATTCTTTGTCCGACCTCTCCTCAGATTTTTAACTATATCTGGTGTTATAGAACTCCGATTCAAGCAAAATTTAAAGAGTTGGAAAGGCAAGACATGAGGCTACAAGTTCTGTGTTTTGAGAAGAACCCAGTTCTGTCTCTAAGATAGTCAAAATCACTCATTACAAAACACTTGGTATTCTTGTCCAACCATTCTTGTCTCGTTTTTGAACTGTTACTGTCTGACCTCTCCTCAGATTTTTAACTATATCTGGAGTTATAGAACTCCGATTCAAGCCAAATTTATGGCGTTGGAAAGGCAAGACATGAATCTACAAGTTCTATGTTTTGAGAAGAACCCAGTTCTCCCTCTAGGATAGTCAAAATCTCTCAATAACAAACACTTGGGTCATTCTTGTCCAAGCCATCTTGTCTCGTTTTTGAGCTATTCTTTGTCTGACCTCTCCTCAGATTTTTAACTATATCTGGTGTTATAGAACTCAGATTCAAGCAAAATTTAAGGCGTTGGAAAGGCAAGACATGAGGCTACAAGTTCTATGTTTTGAGAAGAACCAGTTCGCCTCTAGGATAGTCAAAATCTCTCATTAACAAACACTTGGGTATTCTTGTCCAAGCTATTCTCGTCTCGTTTTTGAAGCTATTCTTGTCGACTTCTCCTCAGATTTTTAACTATATCTGGTGTTATAGAACTCCGATTCAAGCAAAATTCATGGCGTTGGAAAGGTAAGACATGAGGTTACAAGTTCTATGTTTTGAGAAGAACGCAGTTCTGCCTCTAGGATAGTCAAAATCTCTCAATAACAAACACTTGGGTATTCTTGTCCAACTATTCTTGTCTCGTTTTTGAACGTTATTCTTGTCTGACCTCTCCTCAGATTTTTAACTATTTCTGGAGTTATAGAACTCCGATTCAAGCAAAATTTAAGGCGTTGGAAAGGCAAGACATGAGTCTACAAGTTCTATGTTTTGAGAAGAACCCAGTTCTGCCTCTAGGATAGTCAAAATCTCTCATTAACAAACACTTGGGTAATTCTTGTCCAAGCATTCTTGTCTCGTTTTTGAGCTATTCTTTGTCTGACCTCTACTCAGATTTTTAACTATATCTGGAGTTATAGAACTCCGATTCAAGCAAAATTTAAGGCGTTGGAAAGGCAAGACATGAGGCTACAGGTTCTATGTTTTGAGAAGAACCCAGTTCTGCCTCTAGGATAGTCAAAATCTCTCATTAACAAACACTTGGGTACATTCTTGTCCAAGCCATTCTTGTCTCGTTTTTGAAGCTATTCTTTGTCTGACCTCTCCTCAGATTTTTAACTATATCTGGAGTTATAGAACTCCGATTCAAGCTAAATTTATGGCGTTGGAAAGGCAAGACATGAGGCTACAAGTTCTATGTTTTGAGAAGAACCCAGTTCTGCCTCTAGGATAGTCAAAATCTCTCATTAACAAACACTTGGGTACATTCTTGTCCAAGCTATTCTTGTCTCGTTTTTGAAGCTATTCTTTGTCTGATCTCTCCTCAGATTTTTAACTATATCTGGTGTTATAGAACTCCGATTCAAGCAAAATTTAAGGCGTTGGAAAGGCAAGACATGAGGCTACAAGTTCTATGTTTTGAGAAGAACCTAGTTCGCCTCTAGGATAGTCAAAATCTCTCATTAACAAACACTTGGGTCATTCTTGTCCAATCATTCTTGTCTCGTTTTTGAACTATTCTTATCGACCTCTCCTTAGATTTTTAACTATATCTGGATTTATAGAACTCCGATTCAAGCAAAATTTAAGGCCTTGGAAAGGCAAGACATGAGGTTACAAGTTCTATGTTTTGAGAAGAACCCAGTTCTGCCTCTAGGATAGTCAAAATCTCTCATTAACAAACACTTGGGTATTCTTGTCCAAGCTCATTCTTGTCTCGTTTTTGAACTGTTACTGTCTGACCTCTCCTCAGATTTTTAACTATATCTGGAGTTATAGAACTCCGACTCAAGCAAAATTTAAGGCGTTGGAAAGGCAAGACATGAGGCTACAGGTTCTATGTTTTGAGAAGAACCCAGTTCTGCCTCTAGGATAGTCAAAATCTCTCATTAACAAACACTTGGACTGTTACTGTCCAACTGTTACTGTCTCGTTTTGAACTGTTACTGTCTGACCTATCCTCAGATTTTTAACAATATCTGGAGTTATAGAACTCCGATTCAAGCTAAATTTATGGTGTTGGAAAGGGAAGACACGAGGCTACAGGTTCTATGTTTTGAGAAGAACCCAGTTCTGCCTCTAGGATAGTCAAAATCTCTCATTAACAAACACTTGGTAATTCTTGTCCAACCATTCTTGTCTCGTTTTTGTTTTTATTCTTGTCTGACCTCTCCTCAGATTTTTAACTATATCTGGAGTTATAGAACTCCGATTCAAGCAAAATTTAAGGCGTTGGAAAGGCAAGACATGAGGCTACAGGTTCTATGTTTTGAGAAGAACCCAGTTCTGCCTCTAGGATAGTCAAAATCTCTCATTAACAAACACTTGGATCATTCTTGCCCAGGCATCTGTCTCGTTTTTTGAAACTATTCTTGTCGACCTCTCCTCAGATTTTTAACTATATTTGGAGTAATAGAACTCCGACTCAAGCAAAATTTAAGGCGTTGGAAAGGCAAGACATGATGAGGCTACAGGTTCTATGTTTTGAGAAGAACCTATTTCTGCCTCTAGGATAGTCAAAATCTCTCATTAACAAACACTTGGTACATTCTTGTCCAACCATTCTTGTCTCGTTTTTGTGATTCTTGCTCGACCTCTCCTCAGATTTTTAACTATTTCTGGAGTTATAGAACTCCGATTCAAGATAAATTTATGGTGTTGGAAAGGAAGACATGAGGCTACAGGTTCTATGTTTTAAGAAGAACCCAGTTCTGCCTCTAGGATAGTCAAAATCTCTCATTAACAAACACTTGGGTATTCTTTGTCCCAATTCTTGTCTCGTTTTTGAAGCTATTCTTTATCGACCTCCTCTCAGTTTTTTAACTATATTTGGAGTTGTAAAACTCCGATTCAAGCTAAATTTATGGCGTTGGAAAGGCAAGACATGAGTCTACACGTTCTATGTTTTGAGAAGAACCCAGTTCTGCCTCTAGGATAGTCAAAATCTCTCATTAACAAACACTTGAGGAGCATTCTTGTCCCAATATTATTCTCTCGTTTTTTTGAGCACTCTTTATCGACCTCTCCTCAGATTTTTAACTATATCTGGAGTTATAGAACTTCGATTCAAACAAAATTTAAGGTGTTGGAAAGGAAGACGTTAGGCTACAGGTTCTATGTTTGAGAATAACCCAGTTCTGCCTCTAGGATAGTCAAAATCTCTCATTAACAAACACTTGGGCACATTCTTGTCCAAGCTATTCTTGTCTTGTTTTTGAACTGTTTCTGTCTGACCTCTCCTTAGATTTTTAACTATATCTGGATTTATAGAACTCCGATTCAAGCTAAATTTATGGTGTTGGAAAGGAAGACATGAGGCTACAGGTTCTATGTTTTGAGAAGAACCACGTTATGACTCTCGGATAGTCAAAATTTATTATTAACAAACACTTGGGTCATTCTTGTCCAACCATTCTTGTCTCGTTTTTTTGAATCATTCTTGTCTGACCGCTCCTTAGATTTTTAACTATTTCTGGAGTTATAGAACTCCGATTCAAGCAAAATTTAAGGCGTTCGAAAGGCAAGACATGAGTCAACATGTTCTATGTTTTGAGAAGAACCCAGTTCTGCCTCTAGGATAGTCAAAATCTCTCATTAACAAACACTTGGGTACATTCTTGTCCAAGCTATTCTTGTCTCGTTTTTGAAGCTATTATCTTGTCGACCTCTACTCAGATTATTAACTATATCTGGAGTTATAGAACTCCGATTCAAGCGAAATTTATGGCCTTGGAAAAGGAAGACATGAGGCTGCAAGTTCTATGTTTTGAGAAGAACCCAGTTCTGCCTCTAAAATAGTTAAAATCGCTCATTAACAAACACTTGGTCATTCTTGTCCAAGCTATTCTTGTCTCGTTTTTTTTATTCTTTGTCTGACCTCTCCTAAGATTTTTAACTATATCTGGTGTTATAGAACTCCGATTCAAGCAAAATTTTAGGCGTTGGAAAGGCAAGACATGAGGCTACAAGTTCTATGTTTTGAGAAGAACCTAGTTCTGCCTCTAAAATAGTCAAAATCTCTCATTAACAAACTCTTGGGTATTCTTGTCCAAGCTATTCTTTTCTCGTTTTTGAGCTATTCTTGTCGACCTCTCCTAAGATTTTTAACTATATCTGGAGTTATAGAACTCCGATTCAAGAAAATTTAAGGCGTTCGAAAGGCAAGACATGAGTCAACATGTTCTATGTTTTGAGAAGAACCCAGTTCTGCCTCTAGGATAGTCAAAATCTCTCATTAACAAACACTTGGACTGTTATTCTTGCCCCAAACCATTCTTGTCTCGTTTTTGAATTGTTACTATATGACCTCTCCTCAGATTTTTAACTATATCTGGTGTTATAGAACTCCGATTCAAGCAAAATTCATGGCGTTGGAAAGGTAAGACATGAGGTTACAAGTTCTATGTTTTGAGAAGAACCCAGTTCTGCCTCTAGGATAGTCAAAATCTCTCAATAACAAACACTTGGGCATTCTTGTCCAATCTATTCTTGTCTCGTTTTTGAACCATTCTTTGTCTGACCTCTCCTCAGATTTTTAACTATATCTGGAGTTATAGAACTCCGATTCAAGCAAAATTTAAGGCGTTGGAAAGGCAAGACATGAGTCTACAAGTTCTATGTTTTGAGAAGAACCTAGTTCTTCCTCTAGGATAGTCAAAATCTCTCATTAACAAACACTTGGGTATTCTTGTCCAAGCTCATTCTTCTCTCGTTTTTGAACTGTTACTGTCTGACCTCTCCTCAGATTTTTAACTATATCTGGAGTTATAGAACTCCGACTCAAGCAAAATTTAAGGCGTTGGAAAGGCAAGACATGAGGCTACAGGTTCTATGTTTTGAGAAGAACTTAGTTCTGCCTCTCGCATAGTCAAAATCTATCATTAAAAAACACTTGGGTATTCTTTGTCCATTCAATCTCTCGTTTTTGAACTGTTACTGTCTGACCTCTACTTAGATTTTTAACTATATCTGGAGTTATAGAACTCCGAATCAAGCTAAATTTATGGCGTTGGAAAGGCAAGACATGAGGCTACAGGTTCTATGTTTTGAGAAGAACCCAGTTCTGCCTCTAGGATAGTCAAAATCTCTCATTAACAAACACTTGGGCCATTCTTGTCCAAGCTATTCTTGTCTCGTTTTTGAACTGTTACTGTCTGACCTCTCCTCAGATTTTTAACTATATCTGGAGTTATAGAACTCCGATTCAAGCTAAATTTATGGTGTTGGAAAGGGAAGACATGAGGCTACAGGTTCTATGTTTTGAGAAGAACCCAGTTCTGCCTCTAGGATAGTCAAAATCTCTCATTAACAAACACTTGGGTATTCTTGTCCAACTATTCTTGTCTCGTTTTTTGAAGCTTTCTTGTCTGACCTCTCCTCAGATTTTTAACTATATCTGGAGTTATAGAACTCCGATTCAAGCTAAATTTATGGTGTTGGAAAGGTAAGACATGAGGCTACAGGTTCTATGTTTTGAGAAGAACCCAGTTCTGCCTCTAGGATAGTCAAAATCTCTCATTAACAAACACTTGACCGTATTCTTGCCCAAGCATTCTTGTCTCGTTTTTGAGCATTCTTGTCTGACCTCTCCTAAGATTTTTAACTATATCTGGTGTTATAGAACTCCGATTCAAGCAAAATTTTAGGCGTTGGAAAGGCAAGACATGAGGCTACAAGTTCTATGTCTTGAGAAGAACCCAGTTCTGCCTCTAGGATAGTCAAATTATCTCATTAACAAACACTTGGACCATTCTTGTCCAATCATTCTTGTCTCGTTTTTGAAGCTATTCTTGTCGACCTCTCCTCAGATTTTTAACTATATCTGGATTTATAGAACTCCGATTCAAGCTAAATTTATGGTGTTGGAAAGGAAGACATGAGGCTACAGGTTCTATGTTTTGAGAAGAACCCAGTTCTGCCTCTAGGATAGTCAAAATCTCTCATTAACAAACACTTGGACTGTTACTGTCCAACCATTCTTGTCTCGTTTTTGTTTTATTCTTGTCTGACCTTTACTCAGATTTTTAACTATTTCTGGAGTTATAGAACTCCGATTCAAGCAAAATTTAAGGCGTTGGAAAGGCAAGACATGAGGCTACAAGTTCTATGTTTTGAGAAGAACCCAGTTCTGCCTCTAGGATAGTCAAAATCTCTCATTAACAAACACTTGGACGCATTCTTGCCCAATCTATTCTTGTCTCGTTTTTGAACATTCTTTGTCTGACCTCTACTCAGATTTTTAACTATATCTGGAGTTATAGAACTCCGATTCAAGCAAAATTTATGGCGTTGGAAAGGCAAGACATGAATCTACAAGTTCTATGTTTTGAGAAGAACCCAGTTCTGCCTCTAGGATAGTCAAAATCTCTCAATAACAAACACTTGGACCCATTCTTGTCCAAGCATTCTTATCTCGTTTTTGAACTATTACTGTCTGACCTCTCCTCAGATTTTTAACTATATCTGGAGTTATAGAACTCCAATTCAAGCAAAATTTAAGGCGTTGGAAAGGCAAGACATGAGGCTACAGGTTCTATGTTTTGAGAAGAACCAGTTCTGCCTCTAGGATAGTCAAAATCTCTCATTAACAAACACTTGGACATTCTTGTCCACGCATTCTTCTCTCGTTTTGAACTGTTACTGTCTGACCTATCCTCAGATTTTTAACAATATCTGGAGTTATAGAACTCCGATTCAAGCTAAATTTATGGTGTTGGAAAGGGAAGACATGAGGCTACAGGTTCTATGTTTTGAGAAGAACCCAGTTCTGCCTCTAGGATAGTCAAAATCTCTCATTAACAAACACTTGGGTATTCTTGTCCCCAAAGCATTCTCGTCTCGTTTTTGAACTGTTACTGTCTGACCTCTCCTCAGATTTTTAACTATATCTGGAGTTATAGAACTCCGATTCAAGCTAAATTTATGGCGTTGGAAAGGCAAGACATGAGGCTACAGGTTCTATGTTTTGAGAAGAACCCAGTTCTGCCTCTAGGATAGTCAAAATCTCTCATTAACAAACACTTGGACATTCTTGTCCCAAGCTATTCTTGTCTCGTTTTTGAAGCTATTCTTGTCGACCTCTCCTCAGTTTTTTAACAATATCTGGAGTTATAGAACTCCGATTCAAGCTAAATTTATTGTGTTGGAAAGGTAAGACATGAGGCTACGGGTTCTATGTTTTGAGAAGAACCCAGTTCTGCCTCTAGGATAGTCAAAATCTCTCATTAACAAACACTTGGACCATTCTTGTCCAACCATTCTTGTCTCGTTTTTTTGAATTCTTGTCGACCTCTCCTCAGATTTTTAACTATATCTTGAGTTATAGAACTCCGATTCAAGCAAAATTTAAGGCGTTGGAAAGGCAAGACATGAGGCTACAGGTTCTATGTTTTGAGAAGAACCCAGTTCTGCCTCTAGGATAGTCAAAATCTCTCATTAACAAACACTTGGGTATTCTTGTCCAAATCATTCTTGTCTCGTTTTTGAATCTTATTCTTGTCGACCTCTCCTCGGATTTTTAACTATATCTGGAGTTATAGAACTCCGACTCAAGCAAAATTTAAGGCGTTGGAAAGGCAAGACATGAGGCTACAGGTTCTATGTTTTGAGAAGAACCCAGTTCTGCCTCTAGGATAGTCAAAATCTCTCATTAACAAACACTTGGATCTATTCTTGTCCAACTCATTCTTGTCTCGTTTTTTGAACCATTCTTTGTCGACCTCTCCTCAGATTTTTAACTATATCTGGAGTTATAGAACTCCGATTCAAGCTAAATTTATGGTGTTGGAAAGGGAAGACACGAGGCTACAGGTTCTATGTTTTGAGAAGAACCCAGTTCTGCCTCTAGGATAGTCAAAATCTCTCATTAACAAACACTTGGGTACATTCTTGTCCAAGCCATTCTTGTCTCGTTTTTTGACATTCTTGTCTGACCTATCCTCAGATTTTTAACAATATCTGGAGTTATAGAACTCCGATTCAAGCTAAATTTATGGTGTTGGAAAGGGAAGACACGAGGCTACAGGTTCTATGTTTTGAGAAGAACCCAGTTCTGCCTCTAGGATAGTCAAAATCTCTCATTAACAAACACTTGGACTATTCTTGTCCCAACCATTCTTGTCTCGTTTTTTTTATTTTATCGACCTCTCCTCAGGTTTTTAACAATATCTGGAGTTATAGAACTCCGATTCAAGCTAAATTTATGGTGTCGGAAAGGGAAGACATGAGGCTACAGGTTCTATGTTTTGAGAAGAACCCAGTTCTGCCTCTAGGATAGTCAAAATCTCTCATTAACAAACACTTGGCGCATTCTTGTCCAATCATTCTTGTCTCTTTTTGGACCTTTCTTGTCGACCTCTCCTCAGATTTTTAATAATATCTGGAGTTATAGAACTCCGATTCAAGCTAAATTTATTGTGTTGGAAAGGTAAGACATGAGGCTACAGGTTCTATGTTTTGAGAAGAACCCAGTTCTGCCTCTAGGATAGTCAAAATCTCTCATTAACAAACACTTGGGCCATTCTTGTCCAACATTCTTCGCCTCGTTTTTGAGCTATTCTTTGTCTGACCTCTCCTCAGATTTTTAACTATTTCTGGAGTTATAGAAATCCGATTCAAGCAAAATTTATGGCGTTGGAAAGGCAAGACATGAATCTACAAGTTCTATGTTTTGAGAAGAACCCAGTTCTGCCTCTAGGATAGTCAAAATCTCTCATTAACAAACACTTGGACTGTTACTGTCCAACCATTCTTGTCTCGTTTTTTGAACCATTCTTGTCGACCTCTCCTCAGATTTTTAACTATATCCGGAGTTATAGAACTCCGATTCAAGCAAAATTTATGGCGTTGGAAAGGCAAGACATGAGGCTACGGGTTCTATGTTTTGAGAAGAACCAGTTTCCGCCTCTAGGATAGTCAAAATCTCTCATTAACAAACACTTGGGCACATTCTTTGTCCAAGCCATTCTTGCTCTCGTTTTTGAATGTTATTCTTGTCGACCTCTCCTCAGATTTTTAACTATATCCGGAGTTATAGAACTCCGATTCAAGCAAAATTTATGGCGTTGGAAAGGCAAGACATGAGGCTACAAGTTCTATGTTTTGAGAAGAACCAGTTCCGCCTCTAGGATAGTCAAAATCTCTCATTAACAAACACTTGGATTCTTGATCGCCCAACCATTCTTGTCTCGTTTTTGACATTCTTTGTCGACCTCTCCTCAGATTTTTAACTATATCCGGAGTTATAGAACTCCGATTCAAGCAAAATTTATGGCGTTGGAAAGGCAAGACATGAGGCTACGGGTTCTATGTTTTGAGAAGAACCAGTTCGCCTCTAGGATAGTCAAAATCTCTCATTAACAAACACTTGGATTCATCGTCCAAGCATTCTTGTCTCGTTTTTGAAACCATTCTTGTCTGACCTATCCTCAGATTTTTAACAATATCTGGAGTTATAGAACTCCGATTCAAGCTAAATTTATTGTGTTGGAAAGGTAAGACATGAGGCTACGGGTTCTATGTTTTGAGAAGAACCCAGTTCTGCCTCTAGGATAGTCAAAATCTCTCATTAACAAACACTTGGTACCATTCTTGTCCAACTATTCTTGTCTCGTTTTTGAAGCTATTCTTTCTGTCTGACCTCTCCTCATATTTTTAACTATATTTGGAGTAATAGAACTTCGATTCAAGCAAAATTTAAGGCGTTGGAAAGGCAAGACATGAGGCTACAGGTTCTATGTTTTGAGAAGAACCCAGTTCTGCCTCTAGGATAGTCAAAATCTCTCATTAACAAACACTTGGGATTCTTGTCCAACATTCTTGTCTCGTTTTTGAAATTCTTTTCGTCTCGACCTCTCCTCAGATTTTTAACTATATCCGGAGTTATAGAACTCCGATTCAAGCAAAATTTATGGCGTTGGAAAGGCAAGACATGAGGCTACGGGTTCTATGTTTTGAGAAGAACCAGTTCGCCTCTAGGATAGTCAAAATCTCTCATTAACAAACACTTGGTATTCTTGCCCAACCATTCTTGTCTCGTTTTTGAACTGTTATTCTTGTCGACCTCTCCTCAGATTTTTAACTATATCCGGAGTTATAGAACTCCGATTCAAGCAAAATTTATGGCGTTGGAAAGGCAAGACATGAGGCTACGGGTTCTATGTTTTGAGAAGAACCAGTTCGCCTCTAGGATAGTCAAAATCTCTCATTAACAAACACTTGGACCATTCTTGCCCAAGCTATTCTTGTCTCGTTTTTGAACTATTCTTGTCGACCTCTCCTCAGATTTTTAACAATATCTGGAGTTATAGAACTCCGATTCAAGCTAAATTTATTGTGTTGGAAAGGTAAGACATGAGGCTACGGGTTCTATGTTTTGAGAAGAACCCAGTTCTGCCTCTAGGATAGTCAAAATCTCTCATTAACAAACACTTGGTAATTCTTGTCCAACCATTCTGTCTCGTTTTTGAACTTTTACTTGTCTGACCTCTACTTAGATTTTTAACTATATCTGGAGTTATAGAACTCCGATTCAAGCTAAATTTATGGCGTTGGAAAGGCAAGACATGAGGCTACAGGTTCTATGTTTTGAGAAGAACCCAGTTCTGCCTCTAGGATAGTCAAAATCTCTCATTAACAAACACACTTGTCATTCTTGTCCAACATTCTTATCTCGTTTTTGAACTGTTTCTGTCTGACCTATCCTCAGATTTTTAATAATATCTGGAGTTATAGAACTCCGATTCAAGCTAAATTTATGGTGTTGGAAAGGGAAGACATGAGGCTACAGGTTCTATGTTTTGAGAAGAACCTAGTTCTGCCTCTAAGATAGTCAAAATCTCTCATTAACAAACACTTGGACTCTTGTCCAATCATTCTTGTCTCGTTTTTGAACTATTCTTTCTCGACCTCTCCTCAGATTTTTAACTATATCTGGAGTTATAGAACTCCGATTCAAGCAAAATTTAAGGCGTTGGAAAGGCAAGACATGAGGCTACAGGTTCTATGTTTTGAGAAGAACCCAGTTCTGCTTCTAGGATAGTCAAAATCTCTCATTAACAAACACTTGGCTCATTCTCGTCCAACATTCTTCGTCTCGTTTTTGAACCATTCTTGTCGACCTCTCCTCAGATTTTTAACTATATCTGGAGTTATAGAACTCCGATTCAAGCTAAATTTATGGTGTTGGAAAGGTAAGACATGAGGCTACAGGTTCTATGTTTTGAGAAGAACCCAGTTCTGCCTCTAGGATAGTCAAAATCTCTCATTAACAAACACTTGGTATTCTTGTCCAACATTCTTGTCTCGTTTTTGAACTATTCTTGTCGACCTCTCCTCAGATTTTTAACTATATCTAGTGTTATAGAACTCCGATTCAAGCAAAATTCATGGCGTTGGAAAGGTAAGACATGAGGCTACAGGTTCTATGTTTTGAGAAGAACCTAGTTCTGCCTCTAGGATAGTCAAAATCTCTCATTAACAAACACTTGGACTGTTACTGTCCAACTGTTACTGTCTCGTTTTTGAACTGTTACTGTCTGACCTCTCCTCAGATTTTTAACTATATCTGGTGTTATAGAACTCCGATTCAAGCAAAATTTAAGGCGTTGGAAAGGCAAGACATGAGGCTCCACGTTCTTTGTTTTGAGAAGAACCCAGTTCTGCCTCTAGGATAGTCAAAATCTCTCATTAACAAACACTTGGACATTCTCGTCCAACTATTCTTGTCTCGTTTTTGAACTGCTTTGTCGACCTCTCCTCAGATTTTTAACTATATCCGGAGTTATAGAACTCCGATTCAAGCAAAATTTATGGCGTTGGAAAGGCAAGACATGAGGCTACGGGTTCTATGTTTTGAGAAGAACCAGTTCGCCTCTAGGATAGTCAAAATCTCTCATTAACAAACACTTGGATTCATCGCCCAACCCATTCTCTCTCGTTTTTGAACTATTCTTGTCGACCTCTCCTCAGATTTTTAACTATATCCGGAGTTATAGAACTCCGATTCAAGCAAAATTTATGGCGTTGGAAAGGCAAGACATGAGGCTACGGGTTCTATGTTTTGAGAAGAACCAGTTCGCCTCTAGGATAGTCAAAATCTCTCATTAACAAACACTTGGACATTCTTGCCCAATCTATTCTTGTCTCGTTTTTGAACTATTCTTGTCGACCTCTCCTCAGATTTTTAACTATATCCGGAGTTATAGAACTCCGATTCAAGCAAAATTTATGGCGTTGGAAAGGTAAGACATGAGGCTACGTGTTCTATGTTTTGAGAAGAACCCAGTTCTGCCTCTAGGATAGTCAAAATCTCTCATTAACAAACACTTGAGGCATTCTTGTCCAAGCAATTCTTCGCCTCGTTTTTGAATATTCTTTGTCGACCTCTCCTCAGATTTTTAACTATATCCGGAGTTATAGAACTCCGATTCAAGCAAAATTTATGGCGTTGGAAAGGTAAGACATGAGGCTACGGGTTCTATGTTTTGAGAAGAACCAGTTCTGCCTCTAGGATAGTCAAAATCTCTCATTAACAAACACTTGGACTATTCTCGCCCAACTCATTCTTGTCTCGTTTTTGAAGTATTCTTTGTCGACCTCTCCTCAGATTTTTAACTATATCTGGAGTTATAGAACTCCGATTCAAGCTAAATTTATGGCGTTGGAAAGGCAAGACATGAGGCTACAGGTTCTATGTTTTGAGAAGAACCCAGTTCTGCCTCTAGGATAGTCAAAATCTCTCATTAACAAACACTTGGACTATTCTCGTCCAACAGCTATTCTGCCTCGTTTTTGAACCATTCTTGTCGACCTCTCCTCAGATTTTTAACTATATCTGGAGTTATAGAACTCCGATTCAAGCTAAATTTATGGTGTTGGAAAGGGAAGACATGAGGCTACAGGTTCTATGTTTTGAGAAGAACCCAGTTCTGCCTCTAGGATAGTCAAAATCTCTCATTAACAAACACTTGACTGCATTCTTGTCCAAACCATTCTTGTCTCGTTTTTGAATGTTTCTTGTCGACCTCTCCTCAGATTTTTAACTATATCTGGAGTAATAGAACTTCGATTCAAGCAAAATTTAAGGCGTTGGAAAGGCAAGACATGAGGCTACAGGTTCTATGTTTTGAGAAGAACCAAGTTCTGACTCTAGGATAGTCCAAATCTCTCATTAACAAACACTTGGTATTCTTGTCCAACCATTCTTGTCTCGTTTTTTGCCATTCTTGTCGACCTCTCCTCAGATTTTTAACTATATCCGGAGTTATAGAACTCCGATTCAAGCAAAATTTATGGCGTTGGAAAGGCAAGACATGAGGCTACGGGTTCTATGTTTTGAGAAGGAACCAGTTCTGCCTCTAGGATAGTCAAAATCTCTCATTAACAAACAGTTGGACTGTTACTGTCCAACTGTTACTGTCTCGTTTTTGAACTGTTACTGTCTGACCTCTCCTCAGATTTTTAACTATATCTGGAGTTATAGAACTCCGATTCAAGCAAAATTTATGGTGTTGGAAAGGCAAGACATGAGGCTACAGGTTCTATGTTTTGAGAAGAACCCAGTTCTGCCTCTAGGATAGTCAAAATCTCTCATTAACAAACACTTGGACTGTTACTGTCCAACTGTTACTGTCTCGTTTTTGAACTGTTACTGTCTGACCTCTCCTCAGATTTTTAACTATATCTGGAGTTATAGAACTCCGACTCAAGCAAAATTTAAGGCGTTGGAAAGGCAAGACATGAGGCTACAGGTTCTATGTTTTGAGAAGAACCCAGTTCTGCCTCTAGGATAGTCAAAATCTCTCATTAACAAACACTTGGACTGTTACTGTCTTGTTTTTGAACTGTTTCTGTCTGACCTCTCCTTAGATTTTTAACTATATCTGGAGTTATAGAACTCCGATTCAAGCAAAATTTAAGGCGTTGGAAAGGCAAGACATGAGGCTACAGGTTCTATGTTTTGAGAAGAACCCAGTTCTGCCTCTAGGATAGTCAAAATCTCTCATTAACAAACACTTGGGTATTCTCGTCCAACTATTCTTTCTCTCGTTTTTGAACTGTTACTGTCTGACCTCTCCTCAGATTTTTAACTATATCTGGAGTTATAGAACTCCGATTCAAGCAAAATTTAAGGCGTTGGAAAGGCAAGACATGAGGCTACAGGTTCTATGTTTTGAGAAGAACCCAGTTCTGCCTCTAGGATAGTCAAAATCTCTCATTAACAAACACTTGGTATTCTTGTCCAATCTGTTCTGTCTCGTTTTTTTGAAGCCATCTTGTCTGACCTCTACTTAGATTTTTAACTATATCTGGAGTTATAGAACTCCGAATCAAGCTAAATTTATGGCGTTGGAAAGGCAAGACATGAGGCTACAGGTTCTATGTTTTGAGAAGAACCAGTTCTGCCTCTAGGATAATCAAAATCTCTCATTAACAAACACTTGGATTCATCGTCCAATCATTCGTCTCGTTTTTGAACTGTTATTGTCTGACCTCTCCTCAGATTTTTAACTATATCTGGAGTTATAGAACTCCGATTCAAGCAAAATTTAAGGCGTTGGAAAGGCAAGACATGAGGCTACAGGTTCTATGTTTTGAGAAGAACCCAGTTCTGCCTCTAGGATAGTCAAAATCTCTCATTAACAAACACTTGGGCCATTCTCGTCCAACTTTTATTGTCTCGTTTTTGAACTGTTACTGTCTGACCTCTCCTCAGATTTTTAACTATATCTGGAGTTATAGAACTCCGATTCAAGCAAAATTTATGGCGTTGGAAAGGCAAGACATGAGGCTACGTGTTCTATGTTTTGAGAAGAACCCAGTTCTGCCTCTAGGATAGTCAAAATCTCTCATTAACAAACACTTGGACTGTTACTGTCCAACTGTTACTGTCTCGTTTTTGAACTGTTTCTGTCTGACCTCTCCTCAGATTTTTAACTATATCTGGAGTTATAGAACTTCGATTCAAGCAAAATTTAAGGCGTTGGAAAGGCAAGACATGAGGCTACAGGTTCTATGTTTTGAGAAGAACCTAGTTCTGCCTCTAGGATAGTCAAAATCTCTCATTAACAAACACTTGCTTGGCATTCTTGTCCAACGCCCAATCATTCTGTCTCGTTTTTGAACTGTTACTGTCTGACCTCTACTCAGATTTTTAACTATATCTGGAGTTATAGAACTCCGATTCAAGCTAAATTTATGGCGTTGGAAAGGCAAGACATGAGGCTACAAGTTCTATGTTTTGAGAAGAACCGCTCGCCTCTAGGATAGTCAAAATCTCTCATTAACAAACACTTGGGATCTTGTACCAAGCCCAATTATCGTCTCTCGTTTTTGAATTCTTCGTCTCGACCTCTCCTAAGATTTTTAACTATATCTGGAGTTATAGAACTCCGATTCAAGAAAATTTATGGCGTTGGAAAGGCAAGACATGAGTCTACAGGTTCTATGTTTTGAGAAGAACCAGTTCGCCTCTAGGATAGTCAAAATCTCTCATTAACAAACACTTGGATTCATTGCCCAACCATTCTTGTCTCGTTTTTGAACCATTCTTTCTCGACCTCTCCTCAGATTTTTAACTATATCCGGAGTTATAGAACTCCGATTCAAGCAAAATTTATGGCGTTGGAAAGGCAAGACATGAGGCTACGAGTTCTATGTTTTGAGAAGAACCGGTTCCGCCTCTAGGATAGTCAAAATCTCTCATTAACAAACACTTGGATTCTTGCCCAATCATTCGTCTCGTTTTTGAACTGTTACTGTCTGACCTCTACTGAGATTTTTAACTATATCTGGAGTTATAGAATTCCGATTCAACCTAAATTTATGGCGTTGGAAAGGCAAGACATGAGGCTACAGGTTCTATGTTTTGAAAAGAACCCAGTTCTGCCTCTAGGATAGTCAAAATCTCTCATTAACAAACACTTGGACAGTTACTGTCCAACTGTTACTGTCTCGTTTTTGAACGTTTTCTTGTCGACCTCTCCTCAGATTTTTAACTATATCTGGAGTTATAGAACTCCGATTCAAGCTAAATTTAAGGCGTTGGAAAGGCAAGACATGATGCTACAGGTTCTGTGTTTTGAGAAGAACCCGGTTCTGCCTCTGGGATAGTCAAAATCTCTCATTAACAAACTCTTGGGCATTCTTGTCCAATCATTCTTGTCTCGTTTTTGAACTATTCTTTGTCGACCTCTCCTCAGATTTTTAACTATATCCGGAGTTATAGAACTCCGATTCAAGCAAAATTTATGGCGTTGGAAAGGCAAGACATGAGGCTACAGGTTCTATGTTTTGAGAAGAACCCAGTTCTGCCTCTAGGATAGTCAAAATCTCTCATTAACAAACACTTGGACTGTTACTGTCTTGTTTTTGAACTGTTTCTGTCTGACCTCTCCTCAGATTTTTAACTATATCTGGATTTATAGAACTCCGATTCAAGCTAAATTTATGGTGTTGGAAAGGTAAGACATGAGGCTACAAGTTCTATGTTTTGAGAAGAACCCGGTTCGCCTCTAGGATAGTCAAAATCTCTCATTAACAAACACTTGGTCATTCTTGCCCAACGTCTATTCTTGTCTCGTTTTTGATTCTTTGTCTGACCTCTCCTCAGATTTTTAACTATATTTGGAGTAATAGAACTTCGATTCAAGCAAAATTTAAGGCGTTGGAAAGGCAAGACATGAGGCTACAGGTTCTATGTTTTGAGAAGAACCCAGTTCTGCCTCTAGGATAGTCAAAATCTCTCATTAACAAACACTTGGTATTCTTGTCCAACCATTCTCGTCTCGTTTTTGAACTATTCTTTGTCTGACCTATCCTCAGATTTTTAACAATATCTGGAGTTATAGAACTCCGATTCAAGCTAAATATATGGTGTTGGAAAGGGAAGACAAGAGGCTACAGGTTCTATGTTTTGAGAAGAACCCAGTTCTGCCTCTAGGATAGTCAAAATCTCTCATTAACAAACACTTGGTATTCTTGTCCAAGCCCAATCTATCGTCTCGTTTTTGAACCATTCTTTGTCGACCTATCCTCAGATTTTTAATAATATCTGGAGTTATAGAACTCCGATTCAAGCTAAATTTATTGTGTTGGAAAGGTAAGACATGAGGCTACGGGTTCTATGTTTTGAGAAGAACCCAGTTCTGCCTCTAGGATAGTCAAAATCTCTCATTAACAAACACTTGGGTTATTCTTGTCCAAGCCCATTCTTTATCGTTTTTTTTGAACTTTTTGCTGCCGACCTCTCCTCAGATTTTTAACTATATCGGAGTTATAGAACTCCGATTCAAGCAAAATTTATGGCGTTGGAAAGGCAAGACATGAGGCTACGGGTTCTATGTTTTGAGAAGAACCAGTTCTGCCTCTAGGATAGTCAAAATCTCTCATTAACAAACACTTGGACTATTCTCGTCCAACCTATTCTTGCCTCGTTTTTGAAGTTATTCTCGTCGACCTCTCCTCAGATTTTTAACTATATCTGGAGTTATAGAACTCCGATTCAAGCAAAATTTAAGGCGTTGGAAAGGCAAGACATGAGGCTACAGGTTCTATGTTTTGAGAAGAACCCAGTTCTGCCTCTAGGATAGTCAAAATCTCTCATTAACAAACACTTGGACTCTTACTGTCCAACTGTTAGGGTCTCGTTTTTGAACTGTTTCTGTCTGACCTATCCTCAGATTTTTAACTATATCTGGAGTTATAGAACTCCGATTCAACCTAAATTTATGGCGTTGGAAAGGCAAGACATGAGGCTACAGGTTCTATGTTTTGAGAAGAACCCAGTTCTGCCTCTAGGATAGTCAAAATCTCTCATTAACAAACACTTGGGATTCTTGCCCAATCAATTCTTGCCTCGTTTTTGAACTGTTACTGTCTGACCTCTCCTCAGATTTTTAACTATATCTGGAGTTATAGAACTCCGATTCAAGCAAAATTTAAGGCGTTGGAAAGGCAAGACATGAGGCTACAGGTTCTATGTTTTGAGAAGAACCGGTTCGCCTCTAGGATAGTCAAAATCTCTCATTAACAAACACTTGGACCATTCTTGTCCAACCTTATCGTCTCGTTTTTGAAGCTATTCTTGTCGACCTCTCCTCAGATTTTTAACTATATCTGGAGTTATAGAACTCCGATTCAAGCTAAATTTATGGCGTTGGAAAGGCAAGACATGAGGCTACAGGTTCTATGTTTTGAGAAGAACCCAGTTCTGCCTCTAGGATAGTCAAAATCTCTCATTAACAAACACTTGGACTGTTACAGTCCAACTATTCGTCTCCTTTTTGAATCTTATTCTTTGTCTGACCTCTCCTCAGATTTTTAACTATATCTGGAGTTATAGAACTCCGATTCAAGCAAAATTTAAGGCGTTGGAAAGGCAAGACATGAGGCTACAGGTTCTATGTTTTGAGAAGAACCCAGTTCTGCCTCTAGGATAGTCAAAATCTCTCATTAACAAACACTTGGATTCATCGTCCAATCAATTCTCGTCTCGGTTTTTGAACTTATTCTTGTCGACCTATCCTCAGATTTTTAACTATATCTGGAGTTATAGAACTCCGATTCAAGCAAAATTTAAGGCGTTGGAAAGGCAAGACATGAGGCTACAGGTTCTATGTTTTGAGAAGAACCCAGTTCTGCCTCTAGGATAGTCAAAATCTCTCATTAACAAACACTTGGACTATTCTTGCCCAACCATTCTTGCTCTCTTTTTGAATGTTATTCTTGTCTGACCTCTCCTAAGTTTTTTAACTATATCTGGAGTTATAGAACTCCGATTCAAGCAAAATTTAAGGCGTTGGAAAGGCAAGACATGAGGCTACAGGTTCTATGTTTTGAGAAGAACCTAGTTCTGCCTCTAGGATAGTCAAAATCTCTCATTAACAAACACTTGGACTATTCTCGTCCAACCATTCTTGTCTCGTTTTTGAATCATTCTTGTCGACCTCTCCTCAGATTTTTAACTATATCTGGAGTTATAGAACTCCGACTCAAGCTAAATTTAAGGCGTTGGAAAGGCAAGACATGAGGCTACAGGTTCTATGTTTTGAGAAGAACCCAGTTCTGCCTCTAGGATAGTCAAAATCTCTCATTAACAAACACTTGGACTATTCTCGTCCAATCATTCGTCTCGTTTTTGAATATTCTTTGTCGACCTCTACTCAGATTTTTAACTATATCTGGAGTTATAGAAATCCGATTCAAGCAAAATTTATGGCGTTGGAAAGGCAAGACATGAATCTACAAGTTCTATGTTTTGAGAAGAACCCAGTTCTGCCTCTAGGATAGTCAAAATCTCTCAATAACAAACACTTGGACTATTCCTGTCCAACTGTTACTGTCTAGTTTTTGAACTCATTCTTGTCTGACCTCTCCTCAGATTTTTAACTATATCTGGTGTTATAGAACTCAGATTCAAGCAAAATTTAAGGCGTTGGAAAGGCAAGACATGAGGCTACAAGTTATATGTTTTGAGAAGAACCCAGTTCTGCCTCTAAAATAGTCAAAATCGCTCATTAACAAACACTTGGGTCATTCCTCGCCCAACTGTTCTTGTCTCGTTTTTGAAGCTGTCTTCGTCGACCTCTCCTCAGATTTTTAACTATATCCGGAGTTATAGAACTCCGATTCAAGCAAAATTTATGGCGTTGGAAAGGCAAGACATGAGGCTACGAGTTCTATGTTTTGAGAAGAACCAGTTCGCCTCTAGGATAGTCAAAATCTCTCATTAAAAAACACTTGGTATTCTTGTCCAACCATTCTCGTCTCGTTTTTGAATTATCGTCGACCTCTCCTCAGATTTTTAACTATATCTGGAGTTATAGAACTCCGATTCAAGCAAAATTTAAGGCGTTGGAAAGGCAAGACATGAGGCTACAGGTTCTATGTTTTGAGAAGAACCCAGTTCTGCATCTAGGATAGTCAAAATCTCTCATTAACAAACACTTGGACTGTTACTGTCCAACTGTTACTGTCTCGTTTTTGAACTGTTACTGTCTGACCTCTCCTCAGATTTTTAACTATATCTGGAGTTATAGAACTCCGATTCAAGCAAAATTTAAGGCGTTGGAAAGGCAAGACATGAGGCTACAGGTTCTATGTTTTGAGAAGAACCCAGTTCTGCCTCTAGGATAGTCAAAATCTCTCATTAACAAACACTTGGACTGTTACTGTCTCGTTTTTGAACTGTTACTGTCTGACCTCTCCTCAGATTTTTAACTATATCTGGAGTTATAGAACTCCGATTCAAGCAAAATTTAAGGCGTTGGAAAGGCAAGACATGAGGCTACAGGTTCTATGTTTTGAGAAGAACCGAGTTTCCGCCTCTAGGATAGTCAAAATCTCTCATTAACAAACACTTGGACCATTCTTGTCCAATCATTCTTGTCTCGTTTTTGAATCTATTCTGTCTGACCTATCCTCAGATTTTTAATAATATCTGGAGTTATAGAACTCCGATTCAAGCAAAATTTAAGGCGTTGGAAAGGCAAGACATGAGGCTACAGGTTCTATGTTTTGAGAAGAACCCAGTTCTGCCTCTAGGATAGTCAAAATCTCTCATTAACAAACACTTGGACATTCTTGTCCAACACTATTCGTCTCGTTTTTTGAAGCTATTCTTCGTCTGACCTCTCCTAAGATTTTTAACTATATCTGGAGTTATAGAACTCCGATTCAAGCAAAATTTAAGGCGTTGGAAAGGCAAGACATGAGGCTACAGGTTCTATGTTTTGAGAAGAACCCAGTTCTGCCTCTAGGATAGTCAAAATCTCTCATTAACAAACACTTGGGATTCTTGTCCAAGCCCAATTCTTATCGTCTCGTTTTTGAACTTCTTTCGTCTGACCTCTCCTCAGATTTTTAACTATATCTGGAGTTATAGAACTCCGATTCAAGCAAAATTTAAGGCGTTGGAAAGGCAAGACATGAGGCTACAGGTTCTATGTTTTGAGAAGAACCGAGTTCTGCCTCTAGGATAGTCAAAATCTCTCATTAACAAACACTTGCAACTGTTACTGTCTCGTTTTTGAACTCTTACTGTCTGACCTCCCTCAGATTTTTAACTATATCTGGAGTTATAGAACTCCAATTCAAGCAAAATTTAAGGCGTTGGAAAGGCAAGACATGAGGCTACAGTTTCTATGTTTTGAGAAGAACCCAGTTCTGCCTCTAGGATAGTCAAAATCTCTCATTAACAAACACTTGGATTGTTACTGTCCAACTGTTACTGTCTCGTTTTTGAACTGTTACTGTCTGACCTATCCTCAGATTTTTAACTATATCTGGAGTTATAGAACTCCGATTCAAGCAAAATTTAAGGCGTTGGAAAGGCAAGACATGAGGCTACAGGTTCTATGTTTTGAGAAGAACCGGTTCGCCTCTAGGATAGTCAAAATATCTCATTAAAAAACACTTGGACTGTTCATGTCCAAATCTTAGTGTCTCGTTTTTGAATCATTCTTTGTCGACCTCTACTCAGATTGTTAACTATATCGGGAGTTATAGAAATCCGATTCAAGCAAAATTTATGGCGTTGGAAAGGCAAGACATGAGGCTACGGTTCTATGTTTTGAGAAGAACCCGTTCGCCTCTAGGATAGTCAAAATCTCTCATTAACAAACACTTGGGATTCTTTGTCCAATCATTCGTCTCGTTTTTGAACTATTCTTTGTCGACCTCTCCTCGGATTTTTAACTATATCCGGAGTTATAGAACTCCGATTCAAGCAAAATTTAAGGCGTTGGAAAGGCAAGACATGAGGCTCAAGTTCTATGTTTTGAGAAGAACCAGTTCGCCTCTAGGATAGTCAAAATCTCTCATTAACAAACACTTGGTATTCTTGTCCCAACCATTTCGTCTCGTTTTTGAACTGTTACTGTCTGACCTCTCCTCAGATTTTTAACTATATCTGGAGTTATAGAACTCCGATTCAAGCTAAATTTAAGGCGTTGGAAAGGCAAGACATGAGGCTACAGGTTCTATGTTTTGAGAAGAACCCAGTTCTGCCTCTAGGATAGTCAAAATCTCTCATTAACAAACACTTGGATTGTTACTGTCCAACTGTTACTGTCTCGTTTTTGAACTGTTACTGTCTGACCTCTCCTCAGATTTTTAACTATATCTGGAGTTATAGAACTCCGATTCAAGCAAAATTTAAGGCGTTGGAAAGGCAAGACATGAGGCTACAGGTTCTATGTTTTGAGAAGAACCGAGTTCTGCCTCTAGGATAGTCAAAATCTCTCATTAACAAACACTTGGGCCATTCTTGTCCAACCATTCTTGTCTCGTTTTTGAATCCTATCGTCTGACCTCTCCTCAGATTTTTAACTATATCTGGAGTTATAGAACTCCGATTCAAGCAAAATTTAAGGCGTTGGAAAGGCAAGACATGAGGCTACAGGTTCTATGTTTTGAGAAGAACCCGTTCGCCTCTAGGATAGTCAAAATCTCTCATTAACAAACACTTGGACTATTCTTGTCCAACCTTATCGTCTCGTTTTTGAATGCTATTCTTTGTCGACCTCTCCTCAGATTTTTAACTATATCCGGAGTTATAGAACTCCGATTCAAGCAAAATTTATGGCGTTGGAAAGGCAAGACATGAGGCTACGAGTTCTATGTTTTGAGAAGAACCGGTTCCGCCTCTAGGATAGTCAAAATCTCTCATTAACAAACATTTGGACCTATTCTGCCCAACCATATTCTGTCTCTCGTTTTTTGAATTCTTCCGCTCTCACATCTCCTCAGATTTTTAACTATATCTTGTGTTATAGAACTCCGATTCAAGCAAAATTTATGGCGTTGGAAAGGCAAGACATGAATCTACAAGTTCTATGTTTTGAGAAGAACCCAGTTCTGCCTCTAGGATAGTCAAAATCTCTCAATAACAAACACTTGGACTGTTACTGTCTCGTTTTTGAATTGTTACTGTCTGACCTCTCCTCAGATTTTTAACTATATCTGGTGTTATAGAACTCCGATTCAAGCAAAATTTAAGGCGTTGGAAAGGCAAGACATGAGTCTACAAGTTCTCTGTTTTGAGAAGAACACAGTTCTGCCTCTAGAATAGTCAAAATCTCTCATTAACAAACACTTGGCTATTCTTGTCCAACTATTCGTCTCGCTTTTTTTGAGTATTCTTGTCTGACCTCTTCTCAGATTTTTAACTATATCTGGAGTTATAGAACTCCAACTCAAGCAAAATTTAAGGTGTTGGAAAGGTAAGACATGAGGCTACAAGTTCTATATTTTGAGAATAACCCAGTTCTGCCTCTAGAATAGTCAAAATCTTTCATTAACAAACACTTGGATCATTCTTGTCCAACCTATTCGTCTCGCTTTTTGAATCATGTTATCGACGACCTCCTCAGATTTTTAACTATATCTGGAGTTATAGAACTTCGATTCAAGCAAAATTTAAGGCGTTGGAAAGGCAAGACATGAGGCTATAGGTTTTATGTTTTGAAAAGAACCCAGTTCTGCCTCTAGGATAGTCAAAATCTCTCATTAACAAACACTTGGATATTCTTTGCCCAACCATTATCGTCTCGTTTTTGAAGCTATTCTTGCTCGACCTCTCCTCAGATTTTTAACTATATCTAGTGTTATAGAACTCCGATTCAAGCAAAATTTATGGCCTTGGAAAAGGAAGACATGAGGCTACAAGTTCAATGTTTTGAGAAGAACCCAGTTGTGCCTCTAGGATATTCAAACTCTCTCATTAACAAACACTTGGACGGTATTCTTGCCCAACCATTCGTCTCGTTTTTGAACTGCTATCTTTCTCGACCTATACTCAGATTTTTAACAATATCTGGAGTTATAGAACTCCGATTCAAGCTAAATTTATTGTGTTGGAAAGGTAAGAAATGAGGCTACGGGTTCTATGTTTTGAGAAGAACCCAGTTCTGCCTCTAGGATAGTCAAAATCTCTCATTAACAAACACTTGGACATTCTATCGCCCAACCATTATCGTCTCGGTTTTTGAATCTTTCTTTGTCGACCTCTCCTCATATTTTTAACTATATCGGGAGTTATAGAACTCCGATTCAAGCAAAATTTAAGGCGTTGGAAAGGCAAGACATGAGGCTACAAGTTCTATGTTTTGAGAAGAACCCAGTTCTGCCTCTAGGATAGTCAAAATCTCTCATTAACAAACACTTGGACTGTTATCGCCCAACCGTATCTTGTCTCTTTTTGAACTATTCTTGTCTGACCTATCCTCAGATTTTTAATAATATCTGGAGTTATAGAACTCCGATTCAAGCTAAATTTATGGTGTTGGAAAGGCAAGACATGAGGCTACAGGTTCTATGTTTTGAGAAGAACCCAGTTCTGCCTCTAGGATAGTCAAAATCTCTCATTAACAAACACTTGGGTCATTCTTGTCCCAATCTATTGTCTCGTTTTTGCTTTTTGTTTCTGTCTGACCTATCCTCAGATTTTTAATAATATCTGGAGTTATAGAACTCCGATTCAAGCTAAATTTATTGTGTTGGAAAGGTAAGACATGAGGCTACGTGTTCTATGTTTTGAGAAGAACCCAGTTCTGCCTCTAGGATAGTCAAAATCTCTCATTAACAAACACTTGGGTATTCTTGCCCAATCATTCCGTCTCGTTTTTGAACTGTTACTGTCTGACCTCTCCTAAGATTTTTTACTATATCGGGAGTTATAGAACTCCGATTCAAGCAAAATTTAAGGCGTTGGAAAGGCAAGACATGAGGCTACAGGTTCTATGTTTTGAGAAGAACCCAGTTCTGCCTCTAGGATAGTCAAATTTTCTCATTAACAAACACTTGGTATTCTTGCCCAATCCTATCTTGTCTCGTTTTTGAACCTATTCTTGCTCTGACCTCTCCTTAGATTTTTAACTATATCTGGAGTTATAGAACTCCAACTCAAGCAAAATTTAAGGCGTTGGAAAGGCAAGACATGAGGCTACAGTTTCTATGTTTTGAGAAGAACCCAGTTCTGCCTCTAGGATAGTCAAAATCTCTCATTAACAAACACTTGGACTGTTACTGTCCAACTGTTACTGTCTCGTTTTTGAACTATTACTGTCTGACCTCTCCTCAGATTTTTAACTATATCTGGAGTTATAGAACTCCAATTCAAGCAAAATTTAAGGCGTTGGAAAGGCAAGACATGAGGCTACAGGTTCTATGTTTTGAGAAGAACCCAGTTCTGCCTCTAGGATAGTCAAAATCTCTCATTAACAAACACTTGACGGGTATTCTGCCCAACTCCTATCGTCTCGTTTTTGAACTTCTTAGCCTCGACCTCTCCTCAGATTTTTAACTATATCTGGAGTTATAGAACTCCGACTCAAGCAAAATTTAAGGCGTTGGAAAGGCAAGACATGAGGCTACAGGTTCTATGTTTTGAGAAGAACCCAGTTCTGCCTCTAGGATAGTCAAAATCTCTCATTAACAAACACTTGGACGTATTCTTGCCCAATCCGTTATCGCTCTCGTTTTTGAATCGTATCCTTGTCTGACCTCTCCTCAGATTTTTAACTATATCTGGAGTTATAGAACTCCGATTCAAGCAAAATTTATGGCGTTGGAAAGGCAAGACATGAGGCTACAAGTTCTATGTTTTGAGAAGAACCCGTTCGCCTCTAGGATAGTCAAAATCTCTCATTAACAAACACTTGGACATTCTTGTCCAACCAATGTTACCGTCTCGTTTTTGAACTGTTACTGTCTGACCTCTCCTCAGATTTTTAACTATATCTGGAGTTATAGAACTCCGATTCAAGCAAAATTTAAGGCGTTGGAAAGGCAAGACATGAGGCTACAAGTTCTATGTTTTGAGAAGAACCCCGGTTCCGCCTCTAGGATAGTCAAAATCTCTCATTAACAAACACTTGGATTATCTTGTCCAACCATTCGCCTCGCGTTTTTTTGATGAATTGTTTTCCATCCCGACCTCCCCTCCGATTTTTAACTATATCTGGATTTATAGAACTCCGATTCAAGCTAAATTTATGGTTTTGGAAAGGTAAGACATGAGGCTACAAGTTCTATGTTTTGAGAAGAACCCAGTTCGCCTCTAGGATAGTCAAAATCTCTCATTAACAAACACTTGGACGTTCCCGCCCAAGCTATTCGCTCTCGTTTTTTGAATCTTTTCGTCGACCTCTCCTCGGATTTTTAACTATATCCGGAGTTATAGAACTCCGATTCAAGCAAAATTTAAGGCGTTGGAAAGGCAAGACATGAGGCTACGGGTTCTATGTTTTGAGAAGAACCCGGTTCGCCTCTAGGATAGTCAAAATCTCTCATTAACAAACACTTGGACATTCTTGCCCAACCCTATCGTCTCGTTTTTGAACTGTTATTGCCTCGACCTCTCCTCGGATTTTTAACTATATCCGGAGTTATAGAACTCCGATTCAAGCAAAATTTATGGCGTTGGAAAGGCAAGACATGAGGCTACGGGTTCTATGTTTTGAGAAGAACCCGTTCGCCTCTAGGATAGTCAAAATCTCTCATTAACAAACACTTGGATCCTATTGCCCAAGCCATCCCTGTCTGCTTTTTGAATCGCTATTCTTGTCGACCTCTACTGAGATTTTTAACTATATCTGGAGTTATAGAACTCCGATTCAAGCTAAATTTATGGCGTTGGAAAGGCAAGACATGAGGCTACATGTTCTATGTTTTGAGAAGAACCAGTTCTGCCTCTAGGATAGTCAAAATCTCTCATTAACAAACACTTGGATCATTCTTATCGCCCAACCGTATCGCCTCCGTTTTTGAACTGTTACTGCCTGACCTATCCTCGGATTTTTAATAATATCTGGAGTTATAGAACTCCGATTCAAGCTAAATTTATGGTGTTGGAAAGGGAAGACATGAGGCTACAGGGTTCTATGTTTTGAGAAGAACCCGGTTCTGCCTCTAGGATAGTCAAAATCTGTCATTAACAAACACTTGGATTCTTGTCGGCCCATTCTTGTCTCGTTTTTGAATCTATTCGTCGACCTCTCCTCAGATTTTTAACTATATCTGGAGTTATAGAACTCCGATTCAAGCAAAATTTAAGGCGTTGGAAAGGCAAGACATGAGGCTACAGGTTCTATGTTTTGAGAAGAACCCAGTTCTGCCTCTAGGATAGTCAAAATCTCTCATTAACAAACACTTGGACTATTACTGTCCAACTGTTACTGTCTCGTTTTGAATTGTTACTGTCTGACCTCTCCTCAGATTTTTAACTATATCTGGAGTTATAGAACTCCGATTCAAGCTAAATTTATGGTGTTGGAAAGGGAAGACATGAGGCTACAGGTTCTATGTTTTGAGAAGAACCCAGTTCTGCCTCTAGGATAGTCAAAATCTCTCATTAACAAACACTTGGACTGTTACTGTCCAACTGTTACTGTCTCGTTTTTGAACTGTTACTGTCTGACCTCTCCTCAGATTTTTAACTATATCTGGAGTTATAGAACTCCGATTCAAGCAAAATTTAAGGCGTTGGAAAGGCAAGACATGAGGCTACAGGTTCTATGTTTTGAGAAGAACCCAGTTCTGCCTCTAGGATAGTCAAAATCTCTCATTAACAAACACTTGGACTGTTACTGTCCAACTGTTACTGTCTCGTTTTTGAACTGTTACTGTCTGACCTATCCTCAGATTTTTAATAATATCTGGAGTTATAGAACTCCGATTCAAGCTAAATTTATGGTGTTGGAAAGGTAAGACATGAGGCTACAGGTTCTATGTTTTGAGAAGAACCTAGTTCTGCCTCTAGGATAGTCAAAATCTCTCATTAACAAACACTTGGACTGTTACTGTCCAACTGTTACTGTCTCGTTTTTGAACTGTTACTGTCTGACCTCTCCTAAGATTTTTAACTATATCTGGAGTTATAGAACTCCGATTCAAGCAAAATTTAAGGCGTTGGAAAGGCAAGACATGAGGCTACAGGTTCTATATTTTGAGAAGAACCTAGTACTGCCTCTAGGATAGTCAAAATTTCTCATTAACAAACACTTGGGCTCCTATCGGCCCAACCTATTATCGTCTCTCTCGTTTTTGAACTGTTACTGTCTGACCTCTCCTCAGATTTTTAACTATATCTGGAGTTATAGAACTCCGACTCAAGCAAAATTTAAGGCGTTGGAAAGGCAAGACATGAGGCTACAGGTTCTATGTTTTGAGAAGAACCCAGTTCTGCCTCTAGGATAGTCAAAATCTCTCATTAACAAACACTTGGTATTCTTGCTTGCCCAACCTTTATCGCTCTCCTTTTTGAATGCTATCTTCGTCGACCTCCTCGGATTTTTAACTATTTCTGGAGTTATAGAACTCCGATTCAAGCAAAATTTAAGGCGTTGGAAAGGCAAGACATGAGTCTACAATTTCTATGTTTTGAGAAGAACCCAGTTCTGTCTCTAGGATAGTCAAAATCTCTCATTAACAAGCACTTGGACCATTATCGCCCAACCATATCGCTCTCGTTTTTGAATCATATCGTCTCGACCTCTCCTCAGATTTTTAACTACATATGGAGTTATAGAACTCCGAGTCAAGGTAAATTTCTGTCGTTGGAAAGGCAAGAAATGAGGCTACGGGTTCTATGTTTTGAGAAGAACCCGGTTCGCCTCTAGGATAGTCAAAATCTCTCATTAACAAACACTTGACCGTATTCTTGCCCAATCGTTCTCTCTCGCTTTTTGAATCTATGCCTCGACCTCTGCTTAGATTTTTAACAATATCTGGAGTTATAGAACTCCGATTCAAGCTAAATTTATGGCGTTGGAAAGGGAAGACATGAGGCTACGAGTTCTATGTTTTGAGAAGAACCCGGTTCGCCTCTAGGATAGTCAAAATCTCTCATTAACAAACACTTGGGATTCTTGCCCAATCATATCGCCTCGTTTTTTGAACTGTTCTTCCGCCGACCTCTCCTCAGATTTTTAACTATATCTGGAGTTATAGAACTTCGATTCAAGCAAAATTTAAGGCGTTGGAAAGGCAAGACATGAGGCTACAGGTTCTATGTTTTGAGAAGAACCTCGTTCGCCTCTAGGATAGTCAAAATCTCTCATTAACAAACACTTGGTATCTTGCCCAATCCTATCGTCTCGTTTTTGAACTGTGCTTTCGCCGACCTCTCCTCAGATTTTTAACTATATCTGGAGTAATAGAACTTCGATTCAAGCAAAATTTAAGGCGTTGGAAAGGCAAGACATGAGGCTACAGGTTCTATGTTTTGAGAAGAACCCAGTTCTGCCTCTAGGATAGTCAAAATCTCTCATTAACAAACACTTGGATAGTATCTTTGCCCAACCGTTCTTGCCTCGTTTTTGAATCATGCTTGTCGACCTACCCTCAGATTTTTAATAATATCTGGAGTTATAGAACTCCGATTCAAGCTAAATTTATTGTGTTGGAAAGGTAAGACATGAGGCTACGTGTTCTATGTTTTGAGAAGAACCCAGTTCTGCCTCTAGGATAGTCAAAATCTCTCATTAACAAACACTTGGACCGTATCGCCCAACTCTTCGTCTCGTTTTTGAACCGTTATTGCTCGACCTCTCCTCAGATTTTTAACTATATCTGGAGTTATAGAACTCCGATTCAAGCAAAATTTAAGGCGTTGGAAAGGCAAGACATGAGGCTACAGGTTCTATGTTTTGAGAAGAACCTAGTTCTGCCTCTAGGATAGTCAAAATCTCTCATTAACAAACACTTGGACCATTCTTGCCCCAATATTACTGTCTCGTTTTTGAACTGTTACTGTCTGACCTCTCCTCAGATTTTTAACTATATCTGGAGTTATAGAACTCCGACTCAAGCAAAATTTAAGGCGTTGGAAAGGCAAGACATGAGGCTACAGGTTCTATGTTTTGAGAAGAACCCAGTTCTGCCTCTAGGATAGTCAAAATCTCTCATTAACAAACACTTGGATTCGTGGCCCAACCACCCATCGTCTCGCTTTTTGAACTATTGCGCCTCGACCTATCCTCAGATTTTTAATAATATCTGGAGTTATAGAACTCTGATTCAAGCTAAATTTATGGTGTTGGAAAGGTAAGAC